>JAAXCT010001358.1:0-187011 GCA_012490785.1 Eragrostis nindensis | reverse complement strand
TATCGACCACAAGTGTCCTCAAGTAGAACGGTAGCGGTAGTAGTTAATCTGACGTATTTTGTGCTTTCTCTTGCAACCAAAAATGCCACATTTGGTCTCCTATAAGGTCAATTGGAGGTCATATGTAACAAATTGGGTGCCTTATTTTGACGAGAACTGTGATTACTCGAGGGGATGCAAAATTACTGCATTCTGCTATGGAGCTGCCAAGTAAGGCAAAAAAAATGGTTATTATCTTCTTTGACAGAAATATTACGCAGTTGAGTTAGGGCTAGGGGAACCTTTCTCTGTATGCAAGATATAACAATCTATATTCTGATAAACATTTTCCAAGGAACAAAGAAACACGACCAAAAGCATATTACAGATGAACACGTTTTATTCAGTTCATTATTGTTCATATTAGGAAAGCACAAACAACAACAAGCAGCTTACATTCTTTTTGAGAACATGAAAAAGCACATCAACATAATAATTAAGTTGTTACAAGTTATATAGATGACCCTTCTACTCATTCCAAACGGTGCTCAACAGGGTCAAGCTGGTTGGCGCGAGCCCAGGATCTTTCAATATGACTCTAAGATCCCCATCTTCCTCATTGAGTACAGTCTTCAAGAATGCAACCATGATCCCAGCAACTGTCCTCCTCATAATGTCCTTGCAGTTGTCCCGTCCTTGCAGAGGCAGGGTCATGAACTTCGGGGCATCGTCATCTAGCATGTCGAGATGCCCATAGTCCTTGGTCACGAAGTAGTAGCAGGGTGGCTTGCATTCGGGTGTAGAAATCCCAGTGGTTGACACCTTCGGGGCGCAGGCAGGGAAGAGTATGTTCTTTTTCTCTTCACCCAACCCAGTGCCAATGACCAAGACGGCATCGCAATGTCGAATGACGAGGGATTGTATGTGAGGATCTTGGGTGGCAGTTGAGAGGACTTGCCCTTGCCGGCAACAGGGTCGAGACCAATGAGTCCAGAAAACTTGAGGTTGGTCTTGCCATGCCCCAGGGCTAGAGAAAAGGCTGTGTGGCCACCTCGGCTATGACCAGCCAAAGCGATTTTGGAAAGGTGGGCTCCACGCCTTCGGGGAGGACGGACGGTAGCCCCTCAGGGAGCCAATCTGTCACTTGGGCTGCTGCAGCTATGTCATCGGCGTCCCCTATGGATATCATGCTGATATGGAACTGCCAATAGTATTACAGATTCATGTCAGGCAACAATAGACATGGGGTGAGCCAAATGAAACTGAAACATGTCGCAGCACATTCTCATATTAGTTCAGCAGTTCCCTACTTTAGCCTGTAAACTGTTCTTTCCATCACGATTGACATGTTTCTGAATGGACATGGGTTACATCTGAACTGCATTATTGAAACTTAATTAGAAGGTCGTAATAGCTAACCTGGGGTGCAACCATGATGAAGCCAAAGAGGCAATGTGTTGAGGACTTGTTCATAGAAGTGGTTCTGGAGGAGAGCAGAAGCCATGTAGGAGCATGGCGACCGGGTATGTTCCTGCATCTTGGGAGCCGCAACCAAGATTGGGAGCGTGGTGTCAGGGATGCATTGTGATCCACTTGAATCACCTCGACAGTAAGCTTCCCTGGCTGGAACACGAGGTGATTGCTGCCTCAAGAACCTCGGTGCTGTGTTTTTCATTACCTCTACTGATGCGCCATTTCTCGCTCACACACTCAGCACAGGTGCTCGCTGGTAAGAGTTTTTTTGGCAAGAGCTTTGTGTTGGTGAGAGGGGGAGGATCAAGGTGGCAAATTTATAGACCCATATGAGGATGGTGGGCAAAGTTATAGACCCATATGAGAAGGGAGGATCAAACGATATCAATCTTCAGCCTGTTTGAACATTGTGAAGAACGTGCTAGAAAAGGTAGTTGGGTGAGCGCATGCATGTCAAATCAAGCATGATTGCATTGTACTGCTGTCCTACATCATCAAAATATTGACCCGATCCAGTCAGTGATCCACATGCTTCAATCAGACTGGTGACCGTCCTACATTTATGCTGTGCAATGCGTGCTAACCTACCATACTGGTCTAGTTTCATTGAACTGTCCCCACGCGTTCATGCAGATTGCAGATTCAGCTCAGTTTTGATTTCTGCAAACATTGTGCACATTTGCATGTCAATTTGCTTGTCACTGGTACCAACAACACAAGAATTGTGGGAATTCTATAGTTGATAACCCGTCGTGTAAAAGAAATTGAGGCCTTCACTTTGATATGGAAGGCACAAAGAAATTGAGGCCTTCACTTTGATATGGAAGGCATGTAGCCGCAGCACACAGGGAAACAGTGCTGTAGCAGATTTACCCGTCTCTGAAAGAGGAAAAGCACGGACATTAGGATGAGCATCCTAGCACTGACATTATGTTTTTCTCATGACGTGTTTTTTCGTGTGCTCATTTATTTTGCACTATTCTTAGCTTTTAAGAGCTCAAAATTGTAGCTCAACTGCTTATGTCCCCATGGTCAGTTCATCGAACCTGACCTGAAACTGGTTGTGTGTTGGAGTTGGTTTGGGCACATCAATTTGGGCAGGCAATCGCTGAAGCTGGATTTCCAACTTTTTTGCATGATTTCCAGGTCAAAGCAGTTTGCTACTGTGCATGTTATGTTTAGATCAATTATGATATGGCTACTTTAAGATTTGCGCCGTTGACTAGGCGCTCATAATAACAAAATGGATTTGCTCTGCTATTCTCTATTCCAACATTGTTTCCTAGCTGAAGCTAAATAACAGGTTGCAAAGCAAGCGAAACAATAATTCAAGTGCCATCTTAACGCATAATCGGCTGCCTTTGCATAAGCAGAGTTTTCAGCTATTGAACCTTGGTTACGCCTTCAAATACTACAAAATGTTTGGATGCATGGTAATTTTACGCATTTCAAGAAATGTCAGCAAGTATAACCAGAGGGGAAGCCAAGGCAAATGATAATCAGTAATTCTCATTCATCAAATGTACCCCATCATATGACAGATTTGAAAGAACAGGCTTCCATTATTTTGAAAGAACAGCACCCAGAAAGCCTCTCCAAGCAACATCGTAGTATCAGATAGCATTGTCACCTTCGACACCTCCTTCCCATGAGGAGCTAAAAAACTACAGGACGTCTCAGCTGCATACTTGGAGGTTCGGTGATAAAAACAGCTATAGAACAAGAAGCGCAGTGTACCCTAGACATTTATTTCCACAACAAAGTTGAGAGGTCCATGCGAATCAAGTAAACCAGGGCGAAATTGACAAGGCAGACCATCCGCAGATCCCATTCACAGCCTTCAGTCCACGACCTCCTCCGACTTCTTGGGCTTTGACAAGAGATACCAACCCAGGCCACCCAAGGCAGCAACAGTGCCTGCCAGGACAGCGTAGTTCCTGTTCTTGTCGGTCGACACACCAGCAGATGTTGACTCTGTTGCCCCGCCTCCAGCCTTCACATCACTTGCGGCAGAGCTTGTGGTTGATGAAGCTTGCTCTCCGGAGCTGGGACCCTGAAACCATGTCACATTTTCGTATAAGAATTCACCAGTCCATGACCCACCAGCAAAATAGTTACCCTGTGCCCATATTTAACATTCATGATTCCATTAAAGAACTCATAACCAGCAAACTGGAAAGCATGGCTTGTATTTATCAAGGTGAAACAAGAACACCCAATATAGCCCCGTTAAACAGTCATGATTCGTCATAAAGAACTTATAAAACTTATCAAATCAGGTACACCAGGCTCATATTTAGGAAGCTCAAACACGAATATTCAACGGTATAGCCTACAATTCTGTGTCCATAAGCAGAAAAATAGGCCGATTAGGCTCATATTGAGCAGGGTGAATCATGTATACCCCATGTAAAACAGTCATGAAAGTAAGGAATACAGAACATAATATAACCACCAAAAAGAACTATGCCCACAATGAAATATGAACATATACATCTTGCATAGCCTACAAATCATGTATACCCCATTGTGATACTATATATTCGTTCAATGGCTAGTGATACTATATATTCGTACCTTGCGTGCGAGCTTCTCCAGCTTCTCTTGTTCCATTTTCTGCAGTGAAAATTAATTTTACCAATCATGTCATATCACAGTATCAGGGAAATACTAGCATGCCTATACATAAATAGGATGTATTACATCAGAGTCAGAAATAAACAGAAAATAAAGGCACCTGAAAGATTTTTACTTAGCAAGAAGTAATTAAGAACTAACTGAACCACATGAGCTAATATCACATTACATTATGATTTAAGATTTTCATCCAAATGGAGAGTATAACTTTTATAAGTTAAGACATCAAGTGAAACCTGCTAGTCTGCTACAGATTATACATTTACATTCATACTTCCATATGCAACCAATGTTTATTTGGGATCAAATCAACTTCATGCATGGGCTTGTTACTACAGCTCTGCAATCATGTTAAGTGTTAATGCTTATGTCAGGAGACAAACCAAGCACACAACAAAACAATATTTCACATGCACATTAGCATTTCTCAAGCTTCTTTAACTCCAGTTCTATCACCTAATTGCATATTCATAATTAGGTGTTCCCCTATATCAGCAAAAAAAGGTGGACGATCAGACCAAATTAATTCACTATGGGTTCAAGGACTCACAGAACAAAATTCTGAGCTCCAATACTACGAGAAATACATTCACAGAGGATGGTGCTAAAACAGTGCAACAAGATAATATGATAGTCAGCAAATGAAAAGCATGCTCAGACACAAGGCACAAGCTTCAAACTGTCAAAATACACACGCAAGGCACTATCAATCAATTTAGTGAGTCTATCGTACAACGATCACTTACAGAGTATACGACCTACACAGTTCCAGAAGCAAAATTCAGCCCACACTGACAATCAAGACCACAACAATCAATAAACATATACATCTCAAACGAATAAACATTTACAGCTCAAACGAATGTATGCTAACAAGATGGAAAGCATGACTAGATAGGCAGCCAACATTTCAAACCATAAACTGATGCATTTGTTGGTGAGGGATGAAGCATATTTCCAATGGCACAAACTAGCAACGTGTTTACAGCATCGCATAATCGCATTCTCCAGTATGCTTCTGCCTCCTGAAACTAAACTATAATAAAGCAACCTAGAAAGAAAATTCCAAAGTGAGAGCAAGCTGACCATGAGCATGGGGCTCAAAGTATAACAAGTAGTATAACCAGTCTAAGCATTAGAGTATTACTTTTAATTGTTTAAGACTTCAAGTGAAACTTGCTCAATCAAAGCATTCACATCCAATATTTCAGTAAAAAAAAATGCTTGCGATGCTTGTGCAGATCAAAATATTTATGCACCAGTATACCAGGACAGTTCTGCAGCCATGTCAGCATTACTTTATCATTATGATACGAAACTAACCGAGCACGCAACAAAACACTAAAACTGGCATATAGCTTAAGATGGATTCTAAATATTCACAATCAAATTCAAGTCTGGTAAAATCTCTTTAATGAATGTTCACAGAAAATGGCACTGGACACTTCGCAAAGACAATAAATAGATCAGCGAAAAACACAACACTTGACACGAGGCATTGCTTCCAAACAGCACAATTTGTACAACAAAATAGCATCTAAAACGTTGAATGAACTTAAGGCCTTAGCATTCATTAAAGGGATATAAAACAACTCATGTAAAAATCAATGGCTCAAATTTCACAAGCATAACCAGTGTCAGTAATGCGATGGAGCCATATAAAAAAATAAAAAAGCAACAGATAGAACTAACTTCCTAGAATAAATTCATTCAGAAGAACACCTTACAAAGTTTTGAAAGCAAAAACATGTATCGCATTGCAATAAACAAGTAACATATACCTCTAACAAACATATACTAAAAGGACCAAACATGTACTAAAAGGACCAAACATGTATGACCAAGGCAGAAAATGAACACTTTTAACCACAATTTGATTTGATGTGCTGCTGGATCAGGGGCCCAACCTATTCCCAAATCACTAGCTAGCAACAGCACAGTTTACCACATCATTTTAATCCTAAAACTATACCACATTTGTACAACAAGCACGAAACTTTGCTGAGTGACCAAAGTGTACACTGCTCATACAGTTAAAGCACAACACTTGCAGAAGTAATACTGGTCTGAGACTATCAACGCATGCCTTACAGGAGTTGCATCACAATTGAAGTCCCGGAATGGATTAACACTTAGAATAAAACAGCAGACAGACTTTCTGTGTGGAATTAGTCAAGCAGCAATGACATAACAAGACCTTACAAAGTTCCAGAACGCAAAAATAACCAACAAGCATGTAT
The DNA here is from genome assembly GCA_012490785.1 of Eragrostis nindensis. Taxonomy (NCBI): domain Eukaryota; kingdom Viridiplantae; phylum Streptophyta; class Magnoliopsida; order Poales; family Poaceae; genus Eragrostis; species Eragrostis nindensis. The sequence continues at coordinate 180,682 of JAAXCT010001358.1, read as the reverse complement.
GACATTGCACCATACAGTAGTGTGTACCTCAAACACATGTGGACAAACAAGGCCAAGCACATGGTCGATCAGGTGCGCATGGCACAACTCTACGGCCACCAAACGGCATTAGGGTTTACACCATCACAAAGGCAACCTAGAAAATAAACTACCGAAGTCACAACATTTGCGAATCCCCCCATGGGGAATCGGCTCCGCATCACAAATCACACCCAAGAACTAACCACGAGTCCAGAGACCGCATCAAAGTCACATACAGGCATGCCGAAGAGAAACCCCGCTCCAACCCGAAACCCTAGGACGCGCCGCCCTAGAGGAAGGGAGAGGGAAGGGGTGGGGAACTGGGGATGGGATGGAGGATACCTTGATGTAGACGTTCTCGGCGGCCTTCTCCTCCTCGCTGAGGACCTTGCCGCCGGAGGAGCGGAACCTGCGCTGCACGAGCCTCGCCGCCATCCTGGACGCCATCAAGAAACCCTGGAAGACGATGACGTCACGCGCTCGTTGCTCCGCCGCCGCTGCCGCTTCCCTTTGCCTAGGCCCTTGCTCACCGAAGAAGAAAGGCGTAGATGTGCAGCGCAACAAGAGGAGAGCTTCACAAGGCCAAAGTAGTCTCTGCTACTTTTACACGTTTACCCTTACTTATTCACGTAAAGAATATGAGATATAGACCATGGAGTTCTTTGAGGGGTGCTTTCTCAACATTCTGTACTCTAGGGAGGTAGATGCAAATATCCATTCCTTTCGCAAAACCATTCGTACGCATTCCCAGCCCTCCGATCTGATCGGACGGTGGAGTGGGCGCATCCCTGCCCAAAACCCTAGCCTCCAAGTGATATACCTTCGGCTCATCCCCATCCGTGCCGCCTCCTGCCGCCGCCTCCCTCTGCTCTCCGCCGCCTCACCTGCCTCGCGCCGCCGCGGCCACCCACCGCCTCCTCCGCCATGGTACAGCCCTTATCTCACCCTATTCCTGCTTGACAGTTGCTGACGTTATCGATCGTTCTCGCAGGCCCCCAAGAAGGACAAAGCCCCGCCGCCGTCGTCCAAGCCGGCAAAGTCCGGTGGTGGCAAGCAGAAGAAGAAGGTGACGCTATCTTTCTGGCTCTCTCGACGAATTACTTTGGTTTCCGATCTGTTGGGAAGGGTTCTCATGGTGTCGTCGTGTTGTTGGGGGATTTTCTTTCTGCAGAAGTGGAGCAAGGGGAAGCAGAAGGAGAAGGTGAACAACGCGGTGCTGTTCGACCAGGCCACCTACGACAAGATGCTCACCGAGGTGCCCAAGTTCAAGCAGATCACCCCGTCCATCCTCTCCGAGCGTCTCAGGGTATGGAATTGTTCATCGCTTAAGCTTGCGTTGTGTGCCTTCCTGGTGGTTGATCATGGTGTACGCCAAATGGTAGTGTGTTGGATTGCTGTAGGAAATGCGTTAATTTGATTAATTTTGGTGCTGTGACTGCCGTTGTAAGTTCGTCTATCTGGGTGAATATCGTTTATGACCAATGTTTGTTTATAGATATCTTCGGAATACTTGACTGTGCAATGCTTATTGTTCTTCATTAGCAGCTTGTGTTGTAACTTAGGCTTATTAGGTTGTTTTCATGACATTACGACCATCCACTTACATGCTCATATAAAAGCCTTACCAATCAGTTCCAAGTGTCTAATATGCTGATATTTACTGTTAATGGTGATGATTTTGCTTATCTAATTTTTGGCATACAGAATCACCAATTTGTTTCAGTACTTAAATGCTGTTAGCTAGAGATGACAGTGGGTATCACAGATGTGTCTGCGTTTACCATTTGGCTGTTCTCATTTCTAGTTTAGAACGTGTGAAAGCCCATGTTATCTAATGTGGTTGGGTGCTCAAAAACTGTCTTTACTATTAGACACGTATCACAATACTATCTTTATCCTGGAATTTCTATTATCTGTAATTTAAGTGTTCATAGCTATTTTTGTTGTGTTTGGACATGTATCTATAGAGCTTGGTCTTAGAGAACTGCTGTGCTGTTTTATTGATCACATTAGAAAGCTCTAACTCTTACCAAAAATATGCACATTATGTTTTGGTCTTTTGAAACTTTGTTTATTAGCTTGTTATGTGTTGTTATGTTCGCATAGCGTCTTAATTTGTATGCATACCTGATTTATCTCATTTAAATCAGCATGGCACTAAAGCAAGTTGTTTTTTGTTTGTCCACAGGTGAATGGATCCCTGGCACGGAGGGCCATCAAGGACCTGATGGCAAAGGGCCTCATAAGGATGGTCTCTGTTCACTCCAGCCAGCAGATATACACCAGGGCAACAAACACATGAGGGATGTTTTGCATCTTGTGGCCGTTTACTAGTCCTATAGAGGACTTAATGTTGCTCTTGTATTAAGTTTCTTCCAAACGAGGCACTTAGTGGGTGTGTTACAGTTGACCTCCAGAATGTTGAATGTTTTTGAGACTATGGTACTGCTTTTTGTGTTAGCGGCCTAGTATTTATATGAATATGGAGTATCTGTCTATCAGATTATATTTTCTGTTGTTGCTGGTGACTTGTGCTTGTCAAATGTGGTGCAATTTACTGATAAGTCTGAATCAGCTACCACAAAAGTTGCTGGATGATCGATAATTGATATATGTGTCCTAAAGTCTTGTCATGAACGTTTAAGGTTACAGTATCCAGGAGTCCCAACAGTTTACTAATCATGAACGTTAAGCTTGGAAATGCTGTTTGTTTGGCAGCACGGCTCTTGCATCCACTTGAAAAAATATTCTCAAAATATAGCGGGAATAATCGTAGCTCAAGCTGTCAGCCATGAAGGTGACGGCTTCCAGTTCAGTATATGCAATTCTAATGCCAGATGTGTTCAATGAGCATCATGTTGTGAACCCCTTGTTTGCCAACTGTAGTTGGTTACTCTGCGCAATGGCAAGTTGCGTCGCAAGGGACAAACTGCAGTCTTGGTACCTCCAAATAGTTACCAAGAAACCTGGCTATAAATTGAGCAACCTCAGAACCCCCATGGCACAAGCCAAAACCTCTAGAACGTCAAAAGCGCGTTCTATTTAGTCTTCCAGAAGACACAGCTAGACACAAAACTGCGATGGAGTTTAACTACTACTCCGTTGTGTTCATGGCCCTTGCACTCTCATCAGCCCCGCTGGCCGTCCTCGCCGGCGACCCAGACATCCTGACCGACTTCATCGTGCCGCCGAACCTCGGCGACCCCAAGGACATCACCGGCGCCTTCTTCACGTACACGGGCTTCCGCTCCGCGTTCAACATGAGCATGCCCGGCATGCCGATGCCGAGCTTCATGGCGACCAAGGCCTCCATGGCGGAGTTCCCGGCGCTGAACGGGCAGAGCGTGTCGTACGCGATGCTCATGTTCCAGCCGGACGCCGTGAACCCGACGCACACGCACCCGCGCTCCGCGGAGCTGCTCCTCGTCGTCGACGGCGCGCTCTCCGTCGGCTTCGTCGACACGGCCGGCAAGCTCTACACCCAGGACCTGGCCACCGGCGACATGTTCGTGTTCCCCAAGGGCGTCGTGCACTGGCAGTTCAACAAGGGGACCCAAAACGCGACCGCGTTCTCGGCGTTCGGGAGCGCGTCCGCCGGCCTCGTGTCCGTCCCCGTCACCGTGTTCGGCACCGGCATCGACGACACCGTCCTCGCCAAGTCGTTCAAGACGGACGTGGCGACCGTCCAGAAGCTCAAGGCTGCACTGACTCCTCCGCCCAAGAAGGCATATTTGGCTCTTCCAGCACTATGATGTCTCGTCTTTTTTTGGCTTACCATGTTCGAATAAGCGCGCGTACTACCGCCAAGGTGTAACAGCTGCTGGTGGGGGAGCGGCAAATTGGACGTTTGTTGAATAAATAGGGTTGAGATGTGTCTGGTTTCAGTCGGATGCCAATAAAATGCAATGTGTTATGTTGTCTTCCTTCGAACAAAATGAGCCGCCGGCTGAGCCCGTCTCCGTCGATTCATCCACTCAGTGAACAACAAAACAGATCATCGATCCATAGCGACCTGGTCCGTGCACCGTAACTCCTCCTACAAGGGGAGGATCCTCCTCTGCGACGTGCGTCGAGTGGGATAAGAAGCTCAGCCGCAAACTAAACCGACGCCCCTGCTCCGTTACTTCGAAGTGTCACCGCCTCTCGAGAAGAACAAGGAGCTCAAGGGCGACGCGAACCTTTACAGGAGCCCAAGGTCAATCGCAGTGACTTTGGCGCTTGGGTGGCTCGGTTGCTGTGGACATGAGAAAGAAAGAACTAGCAGGAGTGGCTGCATCATTTTGCCTATGTGCGCACTACGATATCCAAACATCTTGGTAATGTTTTCTATGGACATTGATCTGATTATTGGGGCGTTCTTTCAATTACGGATCCTGTGCAATGTTAATCGGAACGCAATGAAGATTTCAGCTGTCTTCCCATGTTTGCTCGAAAGAGAGAGAGAGAGAGGCTATCTTGTCACTTATTCAGACATTACAAGAACTATATTTGTGCAGAGTAAATAGAGACAGGCGATGTTCTGTTTCTTTGCGAAACAAACCGATCGAAGCACAATGTGCTGCACGCAGTCATCACAAGTAAAATCGATTAGTCGGTAGGCTCAGCTGCATGCCATCGATGCAAGGATCCTTCAAGCATAACTGAAGCTGTAGACTCACTGCTCCCAACTGGCTTCACTTCAGTACTCCTCAGCTGCTTGCTTTTCGAAAGACCATGCCTTTTCATGCACGAAGAAATTAAAGCGGAAAGCAGCTACATGGTTCACAGAAATGCATCATCAATCGTACTTCCACAGTTATCGAACTGCGAACACCATTATGCATGAAAGATGCTACTGCGTGTTTTCTGAAACTATAAGAATCATTGTTATCCCGAAAACCAAAATCATCTATACGCCTGTCAAACAGAATGTTTTGTAACTCGTGGTAAGTTTTATTAAATGGATCGCCCACTGCAAAACCTTTCTATCGCAGCATCCGCTCTGCAACAGCACAAAGGAGATGCCTGCATTGTTTGAACTCCCAGCTGAGTTGTCAGCACAAAGCAGAGGCCTATTGTTTGGACTCCCAGCTGAGTTGTCAGCACAAAGGAGATCATTGTGTCGAACTGTAATAATGCTAGACCATTGTGTCGAACTGTAATAATGTTATGAACCTAGCCAGAGACCTGGACGAGATGCTGTAACTGACAAGTTGTCAAAGGAGAAACCTAGAATGAGGCAATGCAAGATCTTATTTCATTACAGCTAGTAGTAAATTGTTTGCGAGATATTTTCGCAGCTGGACAACTTGGCTGCTCCGTACAAACTGTAACATCACAAGGTTTTTTTTCCAAGGTTTCTTGTCTTCTTTTCCCACTCCCCGGCATAATAAACAACTCAAAAGGTGCAGCATCTTTCGTTAGCTGCATTTAACTGCCCAAAATAGACTAGCAACTTCTGATATCTCACATGAGCACGATGTGACGGTAAATGATATATCTCACTTGATCACAGCTAATGTAACAGGGCAGGGCGCAACCGGGACCTGAGTGTCTGGGGAAGGCTTCACCTGAAGACTAAAACTAATTTTCTTGAAGCAAGAAGACTAAACTAGTTACAGGACATCATAAGTTTTATCACGAATCTCTAAGCTGTAGTAAATTAATATTGCTTTCCTATGCAGCATTGTCCGTACTAGATTATTCCATTCCGTAATCAGCATTGTTTCCGTATACAAGGAGCCCTGACAGTTCTTTGCTGCCTCCAAGGCACAAAAGAGCAAACTTCATCTATCTCGCCAGCCATTCAGACAGTACAAGAACACGTTGGCTACATAATCCAAGCTACCTTAGCTTTTTGAGGAAAATAATCTAGTACAGCACAGCCAGATGGTTAAATTCAATCATTCTGAACATGGGGCTGTTATGTAATAGAAACAGAAGACAGTCTGTTTCTTTACGAAAGAAATGGATCGAGCTCGAGCCATGATTAAAATCATCACTCTGAACAGGGGGCTGTTATCAGCTGAATGCCTAGTCAATGCAAAGGATCCTTGAACATAGCTGAAGCTGTAGATATATGCCTCACTCCTTCTAACTGGCTTGACAACCGTTCAGCCTTCAGCTCGCTTTCCGAAAGACAATGCTTTTTCATACGCAAAAAAATATATAGAAAAGCTGCTACTTGGTCACAAATGCATCATCGATTGTAATTTCACAGCTATCTACCTACCGCACAACATTTCCATGAAAGATACTACGTATTTCTGAAGATAAAAACCGTTGCTATTCCGATTTTGTGAAACCAAATCCTCCTCAAGCCTATCAAACAGAAATGTTGATGCTAAGTTGGTAAAACCTCATGGAAAGTTAAATTAACTTGCTTGTCCAATGCAAAACCTTTCCATCGCAGCATCCGCTCTGCAACAGCACAAAGAGAGGCCTGCAATATTGTTTGAACTCCCAACTGAGTTGTCAAAGGAGAAACCTAGGATGAGTCAGTGCAAGATGTTATTTCATTACAGCTAGTAGTAAATTGTCTACGAAATACTCTTGCAGCTGGGCAATTAGGATGCTCCGTACGAACTCTACATCATCAGTTTCTTTCCACGGTTTCCCGTCTTCTTTCCCCCAACATGATAAAACAACTCAAAAAGTGCAGGATATTTTTGTTGTCTGCATCTAACTGAACAAAATAGCTAGCATGGCCAGATACCTCATTTGGGCACGATGTGACGATGGATGTTCTGTCACTTGATCAAACCTAATGCAACAGAATAGGGCGTACCCTGGACCTGAGTGCCTGGGAAAGCTTCAGCTGAAGATTAAACTAATGTTTTTGAAGCAAAAGACCAAAATAGTTGTAAGCCGGCATAGGTTTTACCAAGAATATCTTAATTAGCTGGAGTAAATTAATCTGGCTTCCCTATGCTGCATTGTCCGTACTAGATTGTTCCATTCCATAACCAATGATGTTTCTGTATATAAGTAGGCATGATGCCTCCACAGCAGAAACAAAGCAAACTGCAGAATTTAGCAGCCATCAAAATCACATTTAACCACCTTTCAGTCATTCTCTCGATCGCTATGGCAGCATTCAACAGCTTGTCCATCTTGGCGTTCCTGCTGCTCGCGCTCTCGGCCCCGCTGGCCGTCGTGGCCGGCGACCCGGACATCCTCACCGACTTCGTCGTCCCCGCCTTCGGCATCGGCAACATCACGGGCGACTACTTCACGTTCAGCGGCTTCCGGGGGTCGTTCAACCGGAGCGCGCCGCCGCACGAGAGCTTCAACGTGACCAAGGCTTCCGTGGCGGAGTTCCCTGTGCTCAACGGGCAGAGCGTGTCCTACGCCGCGCTCTCGTTCCCGCCGGGCTCCGTGAACCCCACGCACACCCACCCGCGCGCCTCGGAGCTGCTGCTCCTGCTCCGCGGCGCGCTCGCCGTCGGCTTCGTCGACACGGCCGGCAAGCTGTACACGCAGGACCTCGCCGCCGGTGACATGTTCGTGTTCCCCAAGGGCACCGTGCACTGGCAGTGCAACCTGGGCAGCGGGCCCGCGTTTGCTCTCTCGGCGTTCGGGAGCGCGTCCGCCGGACTCGTGTCCGTGCCCGTCACCGTGTTCGGCACCGGCATCGACGACACCGTCCTAGCCAAGTCGTTCAAGACCGACGTGCCCACCGTCCAGAAGCTCAAGGCTGCCCTGACGCCTCCGCCCAAGACGGCGTAATCCGCTCGCACCGAACGTCTTCTACTTTCGTGTCTTCGTGTTCCTATGGCTGTGCCGTCAATGACCCTGCAAGACAAATGGTGATCGAGCAAGTGATGGACTAATTGATCTTGCATCATGTGCGTATTAGTTATGTTGTGTTGATAACTCGCAAAAAAGAGTTATGTTATGTTACATCTTTTCTTCTTGTTATTATTCCTCCATATGTGATATGGGCATATTTCTGAATTTTATTATGATCCATTTTAGTGTTCTGGTTCTTAGATTTTAGTTACCTCCGTTTGTAACCATATCTCTGAATTTATTATGATCCATTTTAGTATACGGTTCTTAGATTTTAGTTACCTCCGTTTATAACCATATCTCTGCATTTTATTATGATCCATCTTAGTTTTCTCAATTTGATAGAAATCTATCCATATGAGTTGTGAATGTGAAGTAATAGAGTACCCTTGGTTGAGTCATTTTGTACTTAGTTTAGACTCAAAATAAAATTCTAAAATATTTATTTTATTTAGAAACTCATAATCCAGTGTAGAGTCGAAAATGTGGCAGACAACTTGAGTGGACATGGAAATAACTTTTTTTGTTCCTGATAAAAAAGTAAAAATAATTTATAGATAATATTTCTATATAAAAGTTGTGCTTTAATTTCCTTACTTCTAAATTTGATTGCAATCCCTCTCCCTCTGACCTAAGTTTACAACCATGATGCGGGAGTCGGCAATAAAATTATGTGCCTCTCAAAGATTGATACCCTCTCGAAGGTGTTAGCCAACATTTACCGTTAATGAAGAAAAAAAAAGTGGTAGGGTTGTTCATCCTCTCAATTACAGAGGCATGTGCCAGATTCACTACTTCCCTTCTACACGCCATTAACAATATTTGTATGAAACATTTGAGATCAGCAATATTTGTATGAAACATTTGAGTTGTTTACCTCTTGACCGGTCACTTTCCTTTCTTTGTTTCTATCAAACTCGATCTCTTTATTTTCCATCACTACTAAAATTGTACCATCTATTTCACGGGACAATTCATTCTTATAGTTTATACTATATGAATCTCTTATAGAAAGGTTTACAAGAAATTACATCATGTGAAGGCACCGGGTTGATGTTTGCATAAATTGTGAAAGTACAAATCAAATCTATAGCATAACTAAAATTAGAAACAATTGATCTAATGGTCTCTATGTGTACCATTTTATAAAGGAAAGTGTTGGTGGGTAGATCCTCTCCCTCGATCATCACAACAACAACATAAAGTGGACAGAAGACACAAAAACATGTAGTGGAGCCTTCTCCTTATTCATAATAGATCAAAAATCATTTGTTTACAAGAGGGGGACTTAACATATATATAAGGGCAGTGGAACCATATTCATGGTAAAAATCCTACTTTTAGTAATGCGGCCACACATATAGACTACGAGTACCACCGCCAAAAAAAAAGATTACGGATAAGAGACGGTCTTCTAGAGCCTTCCTACCCTGTTACATGTTTGTTTCAAAATGAATGCCCTTAGACTCACTTGGAGATGTAACTTCCAAAGATATGGTGAAATAATGTTAAATTGTTTGTAATGAAAAAGGAAGAAGGTTGGCACATTATACCAACAACCAGTCCCTCATATATGCAAAATTATGTGGAACACTGATACTGTGCTACTAATTTTCAGCACGTATGTTATTTATTTGGTCCTATCTAATTCGAATGATAAAGCCATGAAAAAACTTGTCATTTTTCTCAAAGACAAAAAAGGTTGCAAAAACAAAACAGCTAGGAGCTAGCTGGAACATGGGAAAAAAAATTGAGCGACTCTGTTGATTTGGCTTCTCCGACCTTCCAAGTAGGACTAAACTAAAAACAAAAGATAAAAAAGAACTCGACCGGTGAGGGTAAGACCGCGCCCACGTCTTTTTTTTGATAGAGAAGCTTAACCTTCTCCGCTCGAGAAAAACCCTCGACCCCGGCATCACCCTATAGGGCCGCGCAGATACTTGGGTCGAACACTGTTGACCGATGCTGGTGACTACTGCCACTACCCACAGGTAGGAGAGCCCAAACCAGCTCACGGCCCGGATTTAAGACATCCAAGTCGGCGTCGTCGCCACTATATTTTAGGTGCAGCAAACTGATTTCAGCTCAGTTGGTTAGTGCCTAAGTGGTGAGGCCACCCACCAGGGTTCAAATCCTGGTGTGCACCAATTTGTAGAATTAAGTAGGACTAAACTAGAATAGCAGCTAGCCAAACATTTTCACATAACTGGAAATTTCTTAGAAGCTAACAACAATGCTAAACCTTGTAGTCTTGTCGCCTCGACGCACGGATATACCCTGGCGGCTGTAGGCAGACACGCATTGTTCAGTTCAGAGAGACTCTGTTTGACCGTGGAGCTGTTCTATGTGATGATGCATCCATCAATGTACTGTGTAAAGTTGTCCGATGTTTGACGTTGTCAGACAACATTACCTCATGAAGTGTCACACAAAAGCTAATATAACCTGTCGATCAAATTTGTGAAGCCTAGGAAATCACGGGGAGAACGTCCGTCCGTGCGTAGGCGCTTTGTACCAAGAAACATCAGTCCCGCTGCTAGCTATGGCTCCCCGGCCGTCCATGTCGTGCAGAATTGCGTATGCGTCGTCACACACAGCACAGCTTTTCCGAGGCCCGGCTACTCGTATAAGAATGCAAGCGCAGCCTCGCCGCCTCCCTCGATCACACCACCTTCGTCTTCTCAGCGGCGGAGTGATCGAATGGCACCGTCCTTCTGCTCCCGGCTCCTGTTCCTGTGTTCCGTGATCCTAATTCACCAGCTCCCTCTCCCTGCCCGCGCCGGCGACCCCGACATCCTCACAGACTTCATCCCGCCGCACGGCGCCGACCCGTCCCAGATCAACGGCACCTTCTTCACCTACACCGGCCTCCTCTCCGGCCTCGCCGCCGCCGCGGACCCTGGCAAGTTCTTCGTCTCCAAGGCCGGCGCGGCGGAGTTCCCGGCGCTGCTGGGGCAGTCCGTGTCGTACGCCGCGCTCGCCTACGGCGCCGGCGCCGTGAACCCGCCGCACATCCACCCGAGGGCGTCGGAGCTGTTGCTGGTGACGCAGGGCACCCTGCTCGTGGGCCTCGTCGACGCCGCGCGCAACGGCACCGTGTACGCGCGGGCGCTGCAGGCCGGCGACATGTTCGTGTTCCCCAAGGGCATGGTGCACTGGCAGTACAACGGCGGCGGCGACGGCGGCGAGGAGGCCCGCGCATTCTCCGCCTTCGGCGGCGCCAGCCCCGGCACCATCTCGCTGCCGTTCACGCTCTTCGGGACCGGCATCGACGACGAGGTACTGGAGAGGTCGTTCCGCACCGACAGGGACACCGTGGAGGAGCTCAAGCGCGACCTGCAGCAGCCGAGCACGTCGGCCGCCGCCGTCTCGCTACGAGGAGCCGCCGCGCCGCTGTCACGCGCGGCGGTGACGCTTCTATGCTTTGGTGCCACTTTCTTCTTCGTCTGTGAAGGCCCTGATGGATGAGGACGTCCGGCCCCGAATAAGTGTTGTTGGCACGAAATGGCTCATGCGGCCTCTCAATAAACATGAACAAGTATCAACTCGACGAACTAGCACGCTTTTACTTGATTTTGACACGTGCTACCTTGCAGCTTACAAAAAACAGAGTATTGCCGGTGCCATTCTGTTTGGCTAAGGATTAGTATTGCCGGTGCCATTCTGTTTGGCTAAGGATTAGTTCAATCCAGCATGATCACCGTGTGCAGGACTGGGCCATGGGTTGTTTTTGGAGGGACGGTGATTAACGTGATCAGAATACCATGCGGGGCGAATGGCGACGGACAACTGACGCTGCCAGCCATGACTCAAACGTAACCTAACGCGCCGTGCAAGGGCCAACTCGTTCCTCGATCACAACGCAGCCGACTGCGTGCATGAATAAAAAAAAAAGTAGAGCCCGAGCAAACTATGGGCCCGATATACTCGCCAAGGAACAGCAGAAACCATAACAACAGAAAAAGCAACCACAGAAACAGCTTTCACGGAGTGTTATGCTACCATATAACCCAAACTTTGTTCACTAATTATCCCAGCAAAACATGCTGACGATCCCTGAACAGGAACACCATAAGGTTCTAACTTCCAAAACAGAAGCAGCTTTATGCGACAACTCGAACTCTGATATTGATGATTCTACCCATCCACGAAACTGGCATGTAAAGCTTCAGTTCTTGATCTTCTTCTTGGCCTCAGCTGAAACAGAAAAAAAAAAGGGTAAAAAATCTAATTAGATATTCAGATCAAGAGACAATGAAATATCTCTGCTACAGCAAATGGTAATAATCCCCTCAATTCACTATGGCTCTATCCAATCTTACAGTGATGTGGAGTACCAGTTGATCTAAGCAATGTCAACATTTTAACAACATAGCTACTAACTTGCCGAGGATTTGATAGATTATGTTTTTCCTAGATTTGATAGATTATGCTAAAAATCAGAGCAAATATCACGAAAAGATGCAGACATATTGTACAAGGATGGAGCATATTGATGCCAAACTTTATTATTAATTTAAACCATTTCGTTGCAAGACACAATCTCAAGAGAACATTGATACCTGGTTGCTGTGGCCACACTTCTTCTTGCGGCAGTTAACAGCCCTGGGATGCAGGCGGGCATAGCACCTGAGAAATGATAGGCGAAACTTGTCAATATCAGTGCAGAAAATATTACTTAAACTGCTATCTACAAAAGTCACTGAATAGTCTAATATCACCGAAAAATGGGCGAATTCAAAAGCAAGAAATAGGACTTGTATCAAAGCAAAACAAGAACCAAAATCTTGTAGGGCTACTGTCAGGAAGCTTGGCAGGTCAGACAAAATTATGCCTCAAAAGTTAAGCTCATAAGGTGACTTCACACATCTAATTGATTCATCATTCCAGCCAATCAACCATACTACAAAAAAAAACACTTTACCACAGAAACCCACTAAGAGATGAAGATAGTCAATAGTGGCCACCTTCAGAAATGTTTTACCAAGTGCGAAGAAGCACACTTAAGGCGTTTCATTTGAACAACATGGCTAGTGGGCATAAGCAGTGGCGGAGCTTGGACTCAACTCCAGGGGTGGCAGTTGGCTTGTCTGCTAGGGGTGGCCGAATCAATGAAATTGTAAAAGATTAGACCTAAATCTACTGTTTATCAAACGTTGATTACAAAATGCAGGGGGGGCCACGGCCCACTGTGGCCCCAATGAAGCTCCGCCATTGGGCATAAGTAAGGTTTATGTAATGATGTCACTCCATGGTCCATAAATCTGACTCTTTGCCTACTCATGCCAAGTGCCAATAAACAATGATAGAACTAGCTAATTACTCAATGGATTAAACAACTAGCTAATTACTCAATGGATTGGCAGGTCAGACAAAATTTTATGCCTCAAAGGTTAAGCTCATAAGCTTTCTTCGCACATCTAATTGATTCATCATTCCAGCCAATCAACCATTCTACAAAAGCAAATATCACTTCGCTACAATGGAAAGCACTAAGAGATGAAGACTATTAACAGTAGACACCTTCAAAAACGTTTTCCCAAGTGCAACGTGGCAAAATACATTTCATCATGTAAAAAACAATGCTAGTGGGAATAAGGTTCATGTAATGGTGCTGCTCTACAGCACATCTGAATTTTCGCCTACTCATCCCCAAGTGCCAATAGACAACAATAAATCTAGCTATTTACTCAATGGATTGGCAGGTCAGACAACATTTTATGCCTCAAAGGTTAAGCTCATAAGCTTTCTTCGCACATCTAATTGATTCATCACTCCTGCCAATCCAGTAACAAAAAAGAAGATCTAGCACAGCACATTAGGGCGTCACGGTAAGTTATAAATGTAGCACCCGTGAAAATCAACTGCTGGATGGACGAAGCAGATGACAAAGTATAGGTGAGCGTGTATCTCTGGACCCGCGGGGAAACTCAATGCCACAGATAAACAAGCCATAGAGTTCAAACCCACAGTTCCAATTCAGAGACAAGAACAAATACTGTGTCTACAATCGCGACGACAAGGAGAGACAGATATAGGGTACGCAACGAAAGGTAAGAAAGGTGCTCACTTGCGGCAGATCATCTTGTCCTGGTTGTACTTGCGAGCGAGGGCCTGGAGGGAAGGTTCAATGATGCCACCGCGAAGGCGGAGGACGAGGTGGAGGGTGGACTCCTCTGGATGTTATAGTCGGCCAAGGTGCGGCCGTCCTCCAGCTGCTTCCCGGCGAAGATCAGACGCTGCTGGTCCGGCGGGATGCCTGGTCCAATTCAGAACGAGGGATAAGCCGACCGAACCCAGGAAGAAAGCGAGAAGCTAATCCCAAGACCCGAAATGAGGCCATACCTTCCTTGTCCTGGATCTTGGCCTTGACATTGTCGATGGTGTCGCTGCTCTCGACCTCGAGGGTGATGGTCTTCCCGGTCAGGGTCTTCACGAAGATCTGCATCTTGTCCAACCCGGCCCGGCGGACGAAGCTCAAGGCGCGGCGGCGGCTTCGTGCAGAGAATGGGCGGGGTGAGTGAGGAGGAGCGGAGGCGTCCGCACCTATTTATATCTCGTTGAGTTCCGCGATGTGTTCTAGGGTTTCTCTGGGCTGGGCCTTCGACGGGCTGAATTGAACGAGAACGTTGTTATTAGTTAATTTATAATTTACATTATTCGCAACGAAGGTGTCAGGGTGTTTGGTCTAGTGATATGATTCTCGCTTCAGGTGCGAGAGGTCCCGAGTTCGATTCTCGGAACACCCCTTTATTTTGTCATTTTTCACTTCGCCTGCACTTTGCCAATGAAAACGGCAGAGCCATGGTGGAGGGGTCTTGGTGTGCCGTCACACAGGCCGCATCCCGCTATTTTGCAAAAACTGTCACGCAGCCGAAAAAAATCTTTTTCCTTATTACGTGTAGTTTCGATGAGGCATCTTCATCGGCGCCTCCGTTCATGGATTTAAAAATGAATTGATTTAAGAACTGTATTTTGATTTATTATTTTGTTACCTAAATGGAGTGTCATTTTAATTTTGAGTTCACAGCGCCACAGAATGATTGAGGACGACGACCACAAATTACCTTTGCATCGCAAAAACTATGAATAGAGGGTTGTGGTAGCGCCCTTCTCCCCATGCAGGAAACATTGATGGGATGGCACCTGTACGACAGCTAATGGTCGTCATGGCAAGTGTCGACTCAACAAAAAAAATAGTTACTCGACAATAACTATCAAATAATATGGATTTTGTGTTTAGAACTACATAAAAATAGAAAGCAAGCAATCATAGAACCATTTGCACCTGGAAAAGTAAGCAAATAGAAGATATTTCTTTAAAAGAGCGGCAAATAGAAGAACATTTTGTATATATAAGTCCTCTTTAAAGAGGAAAGAGGAGAACTGTTTTTTTTTTACAATGATCCATGTAAGCTTGATTCGGAATTTTGTATATTTCAAATTAATACTTTTTCTATCGTCTCCACGCTACAACACAATGATGATCGGCCACTCTATAGTTCAACAAGCCATCAAAGCAACGAGCATGATAAATTGCCAATGTAGGTCTAATATCTTGCTCATGCTCACCGTGACCAATGCTCTAAGCATTAAACCTTGTATCACGGGGCTTTATGGCCCCTATGACTGTAAGTTGTCGTTGATCAATCAAGCTGTATGGATGACCTCCAATAAGTTTGGTATAGTGGGCGACTAAATTTAAATCGATCGAGAATTGTCATTCTCTTTGTCAACAAACGTCGTCCATTAGATGGAGATCGGATAGCTCTCCTATCGTCTTCAGTCTCTCACTTGTCTTTTTCCTCTATCCTAACAGTGTCCCTGTCGCTCACTCCGCCATCGCATTAATTGGTCGGCAACACGCTTCATGTCCCAACCTTACCTAACCGCCATCTCTTGTTGCCTCAGCCTTTGCCGCCTCCACCGCCGGGCCGGCTTACCTCTCCCAGCCCTTTTTTATATTCAGCGGAGCTGCCAAATCTTGAAACCCTAGCGTCTCATTCCTAGTCCATTGGCCATTGCAGTGGAGGAAATCCCTTTTTCGCATAAGCCGGTTCTATGCCTGTATGGTTAGAGTTGGTTACTTCTCCATTACGGCTGGTCTTTCAAAAAAGACTTCTCCATTACGGCTGCTCTCTCTACGGAGTACACAAACTTTGGCAGAAGAACTGTGTTGGGCCGAGGAAAGGGGAAGCCCAAAGCGGAAATAGGTTGCGGTGCAAAGCGGAAATAGGTTGCGGTGCCAACGGAGTTCGGCAAAATCCCCCGTGGCCCTTCTTTCTCGCTCACCTCTTTCCTCCCGACCCCACTCCCGTTGCCCGTGGTCTCTCCCGGCGGCTCCGTCGCCGCCCCCTTCCTCCTGCCGAATCTCCGTCGAACGCCGCCGGTGAGGAGCAAATCAGGTTCGCCCTGCCCTGCCCTGCCCCTTCTCTTGCCTTCACTCTCATCCCCCAGACGACAAGGTTAGGGTTCGCACGACCTGCAGCTGAACTAGCGGCGGACGGCTTGTTCGTGTCGGCGGGGTTTAGATGTTTGATCCTGGGGTGCACGTAGTAGTGTGTGGTTTAGTCTGACCGCGTCTAGTTCTGGGACGATTAGGGCCTGTTCGAGCTGATTTTTTAGATCATGTCCGGCTGTAATTTTGGGATCTGATTGGGGACGGATCTAACTCACTGGTTTACGGTAGATTTGTCGATCTGTCCTGTGCTTCTGTTGCCAGTAAATCGATTTGCCTTATATTGATTTTTTTTAGATTAGATGGGGTATTTAGAAATTCAGGGAGTAAAAAATTTCGACCCACCATGTACTCGTTATATGCTTCCAATGGAATGCAGGAAATATTTCTACTGTTAAAAAATACTGTTAAAAAAAATCGTCCCTGATGACGTGAATTAAGTTTGCCTTTTAGTTCCCTGGCACTTATTTACTGTGCTAGAATCACATTAGAGTTCTGTGCTGCAAATATTAACAACAAATTCGCACATGTGATATCTGGATCTTTAAATATCTGAGGGCACGTGTTATGTTTTTTAAGTTATGCTGCCATCTTGCGGTTTGGTTTATCCACTTTGTGTACCAATTACCAAAAGCAAAAAGAACTTAATATGTGATGCTTCATTGATGCTACTCTGTGTATCAATCTCTTGTGCACAAATCATTTGAGATAGATGTGTACTTATTTCAAATTATTTCTAGCCTAGTATAGTTTGCTAGTGCCATTTCAGAAGCAGAATAGTAGAACATTGTTGGTCTGGTATTTGAATACTGAGGACAGAATGGCTTTATAAATCCATCATTCGAATGATGGGCTAAAAATTAGGTGGGATGGTATTGGGAATAGTTGTTTAGTGGAATATTCATACACGTCTCCATTTCATATTGTTTCCAAGTCGGGTTACATCTTTCTTGCCAAGCAATTGATTGGAACTGAGATAATTCCGTGACCGATTCCACCACCAAATGTTCTCTTCTAAACTTTCATCTCCCGTCCTGATTGTCTTTATACCTTGATCCAGTTTTTTCGTGAGGAATGTTCCTGCCTCTTATTTTTCTGTTATGTTTATCCATATTGTTTCTATTAAGAAACTGGGTATCTGTCCAACTATCTCATATTCTGTTTGTATGCTTCGCAGGTCAGCCAATCATCCAGGTTCTATCAAGATGTCTGACAGCCAGGAGACCGATAGGAACATCGAGATTTGGAAGATTAAGAAGTTAATCAAGGCACTGGAGTCAGCTAGAGGCAATGGCACGAGCATGATCTCTCTTATTATGCCTCCACGTGACCAGATTGCTCGAGTGGCCAAGATGTTAGGTGATGAATATGGTACTGCTTCAAACATCAAGAGCAGAGTCAATCGCCAATCTGTGTTGGCTGCCATCACCTCAGCTCAGCAGAGGCTCAAGCTCTATAACAAAGTCCCTCCAAATGGATTGGTTCTCTACACTGGAACCATTGTTACTGAAGATGGAAAGGAAAAGAAAGTTACTATTGATTTTGAGCCCTTCAAGCCTATAAATGTGTCGCTGTACCTTTGTGATAATAAGTTTCACACTGAGGCTTTAAATGAGCTATTGGAATCTGATGACAAGTTTGGGTTCATTGTCATGGATGGTAATGGTACTCTCTTTGGCACACTAAGTGGCAATACCCGTGAAGTGCTTCACAAATTCACGGTTGATCTCCCAAAGAAGCATGGTAGAGGAGGACAGTCTGCTCTGCGTTTTGCTCGTCTTCGGATGGAGAAGCGCCATAACTATGTCCGCAAAACAGCAGAGCTTGCTACTCAGTTCTTCATTAACCCAGCTACAAGTCAGCCGAATGTTGCAGGGTTGATTCTTGCTGGTTCTGCTGATTTTAAGACAGAACTGAGCCAATCTGACATGTTTGATCAGCGACTTCAAGCCAAGATACTTAACGTGGTTGATGTTTCTTATGGTGGTGAGAATGGTTTCAACCAAGCTATTGAGTTGTCAGCTGAGATCCTAGCAAATGTGAAGTTCATACAGGAGAAGAAGTTGATAGGCAAGTATTTTGAAGAGATCAGTCAAGATACTGGGAATATGTTTTTGGTGTTGATGACACCCTGAAGGCTCTTGAAATGGGTGCTGTGGAGACCTTGATAGTGTGGGAGAATCTTGATATCAACAGATATGTGCTCAAGAACAGTGCCACTCAAGAAATTGTCATAAAACATCTGAACAAAGATCAGGAAGCTGACCAGAGCAATTTCCGTGATGCATCTGCTAATGCTGAGCTGGAAGTTCAGGAAAAGATGTCACTCTTGGAATGGTTTGCTAATGAGTACAAGAAGTTTGGTTGCTCGCTAGAGTTTGTCACTAACAAGTCTCAAGAGGGATCACAGTTCTGTAGGGGATTTGGTGGCATTGGCGGTATGTTGCGCTACCAGCTGGATATCCGATCTTTTGATGAGCTTTCTGACGATGAGGGTTTGTACGAAGACTCTGATTAGCAATCAGCCAACCCCATGTTTGTGCTGGCCCATGGAAGGACGCCACAGCTGCAGAAGCTCGGTTTTGCGACATCTACGCAAGAACACCTGAAAAGCAGATGTAAGCATACTATCTTGTTAATTTGTGTCACGGCATGCCACAATATGTTACGGAGTATTTGATTGTTCGTACACCTTTTTGTTTCAGATCCAGAGATTGATGGGCGTGGGCCAGCAAACCTTAAGACCTAATGATTATGCATGACAGAGAAGTGTCAAGAAGTTACCATACTTAATGGCTATTTTGATTTCAAGCAAACCATCATGGTAGTAATGTGTCAAGAAGCAAACATTTAAAAGGCTAACGCTCGTTAAAGCTGGATGTTGCCTTCGCTTCTAAACCATGTTATCGTTTGTGTGTCTCAGTCTAAGATGCTAAGTCTGAGTGTTCTAAACTATGTTATCGTCGTTACTATGTTATCGCTGCTTGAATGCTCTGACTCTGGTGGCAACCTGCTGCTCTTGCAGTTTTAGCAATGAAGATGTTTTTAGCACTAGTTTATTTGTTCATCCTGCATTTTTGTTCTGCCCTTATTGCCATTGACTTTTTTCTTCTTTTTTTGTTCGGTTGCTATTTTTTTTTCTTTTTTTACTTGATCTAGTAACCTAGATTGAATTTAACTGGAACTGGCTGCAGTGAAACTTAATTTGTGAAATCCGAACTCTTATTCTTTTGTTTTTCTTATTGTGTTTTTGGCAGTGGAAAATTTAGAAATTCGATCGTGATACTTGTACGAAAGTCATTTAGAAATAGTTGGTGCTACAAATGTGATTACAATGAATTGGTGCAGTCATTTTAAATCGCTTGCTATAGCTTTTTGAGACAGTGGGCCAGTGTGTCACTATTTATGTTCATGTATAATTTATTTGTGCTCTCTCGTTATTAGCTATTTTAGAGACATGTCGCTAAACTCTTTAGCCTGCTATTTAAAACATTGCTAAGCTAGCAATGACATACATAAACCACCTCTGTTTCATGTCACAAGAAGAGGAAAGGTAACACATACTAAAGCGAATGGGACAGAGACAGGACGCTCCATTCTAATAGTGGAAATGGAGAAAATAATTGATTAAAAAACTCCAAACGTGAAATAGTCAAGCAACCTTTTGTTATGCCATAATGCAAGAACAAAACTAATAAAACCGATGTCAAGAAGTGAAAAGCGAAGCCACTTAGAACAAATCTAAAAAGATAAATCTCTTTCAATTTTGTGTGTGTGTGTGTGAGAGAGATATTTTATTTTTTTCTATATCATGAATCCCGCTAATTGACGGCCGTTGGATGTGCAAAATGAACGGAGAGGATGTAGCGTAACGAGGCCCAGGGTCAGGTCGGCCTGGTGGCGGGAAGGCTGAGAGAAAGGGCGGGAAGCCCACTGATTTTGCTAGGGTTCGCGGTTCCTGCTTCCTTGCTCACAGCACCGCCAGCGCCACAATCAGCAGCAGTCGCGCAAGAGAGGGGAGCGATGGCGGGGGAGGCCACCAAGGAGAGCGAGCCCGAGCCGCAGGCCGCCCCAGCGCAGGACAAGACTGCGCCGGCGCCGGCCCCGATGACAGAGGCGGAAGTGGAGGAACTGCCCAAGGCCATCGTGCGCCGCCTGGTAAAGGACAAGCTCGCCCAAATCGCCGGCGGAGAAGGGGCGGAGGTCATCGTCAACAAGGACGCCATGTCCGCCTTTGCCGAGAGCGCCCGCATCTTCATCCACTACCTCTCCGCCACGTGCGTATCTTCCCTGTCCCCTCCTCGCTGCATCTCATTCAGATTCAGCTTCTCCCCTGTTAGTATACCTTTTTTCCCTGTATTTTTTCTGTTGGGAGTGGGAGATGGGGGAGAAACTAGTAATCTATTGGTTTATCAGTGGAGGGGTAACTACTGTCTTTTGTTGAATAGGAATTGTAACATAATATACACATTTAGTCCAAGCGAATTGACTTTGGGATCATGGGATAATAAACTGTATAATGTCTGCTCATGGAAAAGCGGTTCATATTGACGAGTACTGCATTTGGTTGGATACAGCACAAGTGTCTAGGTGTAAGTTCCTTTGTCAAATGTTTGTGTGCACAAGATGCAAAGCTTTAGGTCGATTTCTTTGGGGGCATTGAGTCATCCCTTAATACTAGTGACATTGTTTTATGATTTCTGAGGATGGTGAAAAAAATGAAAGATTTTGTTAATTGGTAATAAACGATAAATTAAGTTAAGAGTGAGGTGATGAAATAGGAAATGGGTGCAAACCGTGCAATCTAAAACTAGAAGGTTTGTTCATGTTGTACGATGAAGGCTTCAAATTTCAGTATAACTATGCTCTCCTTATTGAGAAACCCGATAACGATATGGTTATGATTTCGTTTGCAGTGCCAATGATATGTGCAAGGAATCAAAGAGGCAGACCATCAATGCTGACGACGTCCTCAAGGCACTTGATGAGATGGAGTTTTCAGAGTTTGTAGAACCGCTTAGTACTTCGCTGCAAGGTAATTATTCTTACCTTCATCCTGTTCTCATCATATTAGATGCTCCATTAGTAAACCATGTGTAAAGGGAGTTGTTCGGTGAAACGGGATTCATTATAACTCACTATATAATTACTTTAATTTCTATAACATATTGGAGCATAAAGCATAAACGTTATAACAATAAAACATGGACTTATTGGATTGTTCCATCCTTGGGTATCGGGTTATTCAGGCTTTAAGCTTCTGTGCTTTGTTTCTTTTTTCTTATATATGTACAAGAAGATTCCATTCCATTTTCTAGTTTTTGTGATGTTCTTTTCATCACTGTTCTGCCAGAATCAATAATTCTGAGTTTCGTGCCATCCTTTTACAGCTTTTGTAATCAACATGTTTTTTATCCATCTGATCTTATCTTCTTTGCTCTTAAACTTTTCGTTCCAGAGTTTAGGAACAAAAATGCAGGCAAAAGGTCCGAGGCAAACAAGAAACAAAAGGAAAAGAGAAGGAAACTAAATGAAGAGACACATCAGGAAAATGCTGCAGCTGATGATGCTGAGAATGGCGATTAACTTTTCTGCCAATGTGATAGTTATATGCATATATAATGGAAAATGCTAGTGTTTGTGCTGGTAGTGTATGTGTATGTGTATTTACGCCATGTCACCTTGTACTGTTTGTAGACCTGATATGGTGTTGTATAATTCATGTCTCCTGCCATCACTTTTTAAGCTTGTCTGTGCTCTAAAAAGTTGTGTTTCTGGTCAATGCACAATATCCTGGTTAGAAGTTCATGGATTTATTCAAGTTCTCTCGCGGATCGCTTACAGCATACATCTTGCTGCAGTGTAAGAAGTATTCTAGACTTCATAGTACAGTTTTGCATAATCCATGTGCCTCTTTGCTTCCTGGAAGATCAGTTGGGGTAAAGTTCAAGAGTACATTACTCATGAAGGTACAATGAATCGATAATTTTCTTGTATCAAGGTTTTGTATATCCATCTGAAGACCTGGTTGGCAACTTGGCACTAATTGAACAATATTTAGATGGTCGTTCAAAACCATCAAAATCTACAAAAGCTATGACCTATTGAGTCAGGCCTCACAGATTTAGGTTTAGGAGACGAAACAACCAGACGTACAGGTTGAGGAAATTGTTCAAAGCTCTAAGTTCCATAACGAAACTATTTGGTTATGCAAGAGCCAGGCCTTTCAGAATGATTCAGGACAATAGAGTAAAACACTTGCAAGCAATCACAAAACTCTTTGATCAGTCTGAACAAGGCTATAGCTAACAAGAACAAACTTGGCTAGACCTTTAGTCCATCCCCCATTTCCTTACAACCCTTTCTTTTGCTGACATTGCAACTCTACTTTTCACTGCCACTCCAGCAGCCAGATTGCTGCTGTCTAGGTTACTCGATTCTGGTCCGGACCTTGGAGCTGATGTGCTTTGTAAAACACATTGAGCTATGAACGAGAGAACGCCGTATCTGCCGCAGCACAACCAACAATGAATTCACAATAGCTGCTATAATTGCATTAAAGTTCGCAATCAGGAAAAACTGCAAGGCAAATTGAAGAAATGGTCAGCAAACATTCAGATTGGAACCTCAACACAGTAACAAAGGAATTATGTCATTACCCGCAGCAATAATGCCAAGGATTGTAAGAACAGTTTGTTTTGCTGCATCCCAGAATCCTCCCTGGTAAACCACCTGAACCATCCGCCTCCTCCAGACCATCCTCCGCCACCAGCAGCAGGTCCTCCAGGTCCGCCCCTTTGCCGCCTCCTTGCGATTTCCAAATCCCACTTCTCAAAATCTGTCTTCTTCTGCCCCGGGCACTTTCCAGTGCTTTCCTAGCCTCATCCTGCGATGAAAATTGTCCTCAGTTCTTGATATCGTACCATGTAGTTTAACTGTTAAATCTTACCACCGGGCATCTATTCTACTTAATCCTATCACTGACAACCAAATTACTTTTACAAATCTCTCACATCACTCCAATGCAGCGACATGGCAATTGGCCTCTTTTGAGGTAATTACCCTCTTACCCATCATAAGATTGTGCATACTTTTGGATTATCTCAGTAATAAAAGCTGTTGCATTATTGTCTGACAGATAATAGTAACAGCTTCTCAACAAAAAATTCGTATTACACTCCAGTCTCCAGAGATACTGTGATAAATCCAGACTACAATAACAACAGAAGGGTTTTAGTTACAAACAAATAGCGAGTGATGATATGTACAAGAATCCCTCGCAATGAATCACATCAAAATTTTCTACCATAAACTACTCTACTCACCATCAAATTACAGACTCAGCCCTCAGGTTAGGATCCTCCTCCTTGTTCGAACAGGAATACAGGTGGCAATGAATCACACCAAAATTTTGCCATCATTAATAATTATCCCAATAGATCCAATTGATTTACTCAATTTCTGTTTACATTACAGCAATCAGATTAATCTATCTATCCTGATAAATCAACATAAGAGCACACGAGCTGCTGCTAAGCAAGGGTTTTGGTTAAGAATTCTACACCTGATCCATAGAGTGTCCACTTGGTTTTCAAATGTTGTAAGGAAACACGGTTAACTGATCTCATCGTCTACCGCACAATGTATGTTTGGCATTTCATTCTAAAGGATAGCCAGCTTGGCACATTGCAGGACTAGAATTGGGGCCATCACCAACCAATGACGGCAGAGTTCCTCGGGAAAGAAAAATAAAACAAGATTTGCAGGCAAAAGCAACCATTAGGTTCCCTCAGGCTATCCAACCATCCGATGCATACTGTTTTGGCGCACCTGTTTCTTGCGGTTACCGCCGCCGGAGAAGAGGCAGTAGGCGCGGGCAACACGACCGCCGCTAGTAGAGGAACGGAGACTTCCCTGGGGGAAAGGCATACAGGATGCCGGGGAATCGACCGGCAGCGGAGAGGACACCGTCGCGGAGGCGAGGCGGAGGCGAAGAGGAGCAAGCGACATTGCTCCTCTACAGCGTGGGTTTGCGACTTGTGAGTGAACGGAAGGCTCTGAATATACAGCTGGGCTGGGCCTCATTTATTTTCTTTGTTGTGATAAATGGGCTGGCCCGAGGCACGACATTTTTTTTTGTCCTCCTGCAGTCTGCACACTATCTGTTCTGTGACAACAACAACACACACCTGATCTTTTATCATTTTTTTAAAAATTTTGGGTACTAACATCTTCGAAGATATGGATACCGCGAGTCAACAAAACCATATTTTGAATTTGAACAACACAACGTAAATTAAGCGTTGCATAAGGTTGGACAACTTAAATTAAGCATTTTTTTTTTTGTGGAACAAATTAAGCGTTGCATCAGGACATATCTATCACATATATCACGTACCCATAAGATTTATGCCACCCCACCAGCATAACGATCAATAGCAAACTGAGTCGCGTACCCGTTGTTCCACGAACTCTGGTCGAAGGTGAGAAAACGCTATAAGAAAGCACGGTTACTTGTCTTTTGTTCACTAGCACGAGCCACAGACACAAATTCTCGTTACAGTACTATAGCTTAACGCATAAACATATCCCAGAACACACTACGGTATGGCTTCACACAGCAACTCAGAACACCCTGTTTGGCTTCCCCATGGTGCTCTTGATGTACAGGCATCTTAACTGCACAACAAATATCGCAAGCCAAGTTCAGTGTTAGTCCATTGCCCAGTCAATTATAAGTCACAAGATGCAACCAAAGAAACAGGGGAGGCAGGGAGAGGTCGCACAGGACTCACGTTTTGCCAGTTCTTCTTCAGCAAAGAAACCAGGAAGTTGACGCTCATTTGGATGTTCTGTTGGATCTGCTTCTCTTCCATAGATAGGTTACCCACGGCGACACCCATGCAAAGAACCTTCTTCAGCTGGAACTTGACTGTAGCTTTTGTCTCGTTTACCTTTGATTCCAGGGACTCCTGATGAGTAACCAAAGTTGGGAACTTGCCTGTGATGATGTCACCATACAATGACAAATGATTTAGTGCTAACGTGTACAAACTATAGAGCTTATAACAACACAAGTGCAAAAATATAGGCTCTAGTTAAAAAAAATAGAACCAATTTCCACAGCAGAGTAAACAGGACATGAAATAGAGAGCAAGGGCCAAAAGGTTCTTGATATGTGGGACTAAACTGTACAAAAACAATTGTCAACCACATTTTCATCATTTCATGAGTCTATCCTACGGAATGCAATGCACTGTTGCATATCAAAATATATCTACTCAGAAGATACCACAAACAGATTTTTTTTTTTCAGAGAGGAATAAAATCACCACACATAGAAAATGGAAGATAGCAGATAGCAAAATGAATCTATAAGGAGCACCAGATAACTATACACTATCAAAATCACACTTGCCTGCCTTGTTGAGACCAGGACCAAGGAGACGGGGAATCTGCTTGATAATTGCCTCGGAGGCTAAGAAAGCATGGTACTTCTTGGCAAGCTTCTTAACAAGCTTCTTGTTTTTGTTCATCTTCTTAAGAGCTTCAACATCCATGCAATCAAGGCCCATTTTCTCTGCCTGTGAACAGAAGAATTAGCAACATCAGTATCAAAACTCGTAAAAACTTGACGAAGAGGAGGTACTCCTTCCATAATGTCCAGACAGTATGACTAGTTTAGATTTAAATTAATATTCATGTCAGGATGTCGATAATTAAATCAGGAGGTAGTAATATAAAAGAAAGTTTGAGCTACAAATTTTAAGCAATTTACAGATTTTTATGTGTACTAATGTGGTAATGGGTCACAACTCATATAACCTGGCCTATCTGATTTCAGGCATTTTTAGATCAGTGGCCATAACTCAACTCATACAGACATGGAGTTAGACCAGTGACTCACAACTTACAGTAGTAGCCACGCTTTAAATTCGGAGAAAAGGTTCCACCGCAATTGAACAGTCACATGTGAATAACATTCAAATATGGGCAAATATTATGTTGCACGGAAAATGATGATCAGAAGCAGCACTAATGATCCGTACCTCCTCCACATGCTGCGCATCACCAAGCATGCAGACCTTCATCTTAGGGCGAGGGATGTGGGGCAGCTTAACAGAGCCACTGAAACGCTTGTCCTTTTGTGGATCATAATTCTTGAGGCCGATCTGGAGCTCAACGGTCTCGGTGAACTTCCTGTTCTTCTCCTTGGCCTCGGCAACAACCTGGGAGATAGCCTCCTTCAGGACTTCAGTTTGCAACTTACTGAAAAAGCAGAACACAGGCGCAAAACAAGATTACAAAATGTCAAGATCGACCAACGGTGTAATAATACTATTATGTCAAAGATCGACCAAATCAACAAGCAACTGAAGGGAAACGGCTACACCTTCACAAATTGTACGGTTATTACTTCAATAAAGGAGCTTTGACCGTATGAATCCTTACAATTCAGAGGTCCCATGTAACAGTCCAATAAGGCACGGTAGTAAATTCTATAATGATTCGAGAACATCCACTCCTGTTAACAGAATCCGCGACAATTTCATACTTCCCTTTTAATCGAAATTCTTATTGTTATGCAGAAATTATTGATGGTGAAAGGTAGAATCTACCGTAAGTTCATAGCGAATATGAACGAGTTAATCAAACGAATTCTTGCAGCGCGCGAGAAGCAAACTCAAGATGGAGACGAGTTGCAATAGATTACCTCATGGCTGCTGCCGCCGATCAATGAACCACCAGTCGAAGAAAGAAAACCCTGACGCCAACAAAGGAATGCTATGAGACGATGTGGTAAGATAAGATCAACAAAGGAAACCAATGGAAATTTACGGGGTAGAGAGATGATCAGCGGAGAGGCGGATGCCCACCTGATCTGCTGCTAGGGCTTGCAGAGTTCGGACGAATGAGAGGGCGGCGCGGCCAGGCGTGGGTGAAAACCTCGATCCAGCTCTGGAACACTGCAGCATCATCAACGGATGCCGGCGCTCTCCTTAGCTGCTGCCAGCCGTTAGATCTGAGTGCGTGCCCAACCTTTGGGTAGGCCTTAGTAGGCTGACAATACGACGGGCCGGAAATTCTTGGCCCAGTAGATGAGGAGAACGATGGGCGGATCAGTCTAAAACTAATAGGTCACTTACTCTCCAAAATGTGCTTAAAAAAAACTTACTCTAAAAAAAAAACCCTAATAGGTCACTTTAAGATGGAGCTCAAAAAAAAAAAAAAAAAGAGGGGTCACTTTAAGACGCCATGGTCGCCGGTGACCGAGCTCCAAGGCCGAAGCTCGCTCCATGTGTCGTAGAATCCCTTAGCTGCGAGGGTTTGCATCCTAGAATCTCCTCCTCCCTCGGACATAGAAATCTAGGGATAGGGAGGTTCAGCGGTGGGTAGGGTAGGCGGGGGCAAGCACAACCAACTAGTTAGCGAGGGAGCGGGGCAGCGGTGGCCGGATCTGACGTCGGGAAGCCGCTGGAGACGAGGAAGGAGGGCGAGGCGGGGGCAAGTACAGCCGACTAGTTAGCGAGGGAGTGGTCGGATCCAGCAGCTCAACAGGGAAGGAGGGCGAGGTGAGGGCACCTCACCGGGGTTGAAGAAGAAAGGGACGAGAGGAAGGTCAACACGGGGGAGACGGTTTTGTGGCTACGGTGGAGGGGAGAAGAAGGCTGGCGGGGGAGGTTGTCGTCGACGGGTCGCCCCGACGCTAGGAACGAAGACGACGAGGTGGGTAGGGAGGCGGAGCTCGATGCGGCGACGGCGCAGAGGAAAGAGGGAGTTGCGCTGGCCATGGGCCGACTTCGAGCAGGCCATGGGCTGACCTACCACATTGATCCCGTCGGACGTCCCGAATGATGAGATCATTGAGATGCCCCTGCTTTAAGGCAGAGAGAGATCAATGACATGATCAAAATTGTTGCATTCAAAGTTCAAACACTCTGGGACACGAAACAGGCATGTCGGCATATGCAGATATGTTATCATTCAAAATTTAGCAGCCTTGCATGGACCGCACAATAACAAACCGATCCCAACGGCATAGTCGATATACTTCTACAACCTAGCAATCTGGTAACGAGAACGATTACGAATGAAAGGTCCCTTCCTATTTCGGCCTACAGCCCCTACTGCAGCACCAGCTCTGCATTTGCATGATGATGCAGAATAACTCTGCAGTTGATGCGTGTAATGCAACCAGCAGCTATACTACAAGAATGCAAAGTGAACCCAGCAGCAGTTTTTTACGGCAAAAAGTGGAACAACAGAGATGAGATGCTTGGGAACACCTACCTACTCCCACAGCACACGTTATCATTATCATCATTCACTGAAATTGCCTGTCTCTAGCAGGATTTGCTAGTTGCCTTAGTTTACCCATCTAGAGTCCTTACGTCACATAGTACAGGAAACATATTGGGTCACTCAACTAACACTGATTCATGTACAACACAACACTTAATATAGAATCTTAAACAACACGGCCACAACTCCTTAACTGCAACATTGCTGCCAGGCTCCACCAGCGACCGCAACTGCTGTAAGCAAGAACCTGATGCGTCCATTCCAGCTTGGCAGAAGGCTGTGCAAAACAAGCCCAGCAACAAGTGGAGCAACTTGCCTTGTTTCATGAGCATCTGCAAGTGGTTTAACTTCATTAAATTACAAGGATGAAACTCTAAGCAAAAATGAACAACAGCAAGAATTGCACCAACCTATGATCCTCATGGTCTGTTCACATAATGAATGATCCCAAACTTCTTTCATCAACCGCCCACATACTGTACATCCCAATCTTTTCATCATCATCAACCGCAGTTCTTCAACTACGGAGTCCTTCCAAGGAGTAAGCAAGGAGAAGTGCCCCGCCAGTATCTTAATCTGAGGAGCAAGCAACATCACCGAAGCAAAGAAGCAGGACCACCAGGGTGACTGGCCCTGCGCTTCACTTCTCATCTTCTTTTAGGCAATTGCACTACAGGTCTGACCAACAATCTTCAATTTACTTCAAAGAGTTAGGATTACGAGGCGCCCCTCCTGCATCTCAACTAAAGATGGCAACGGGCGAGAATTATCCGCGCGCCCGCGGGCAAAAACCCATTGGGCGCGGATGCGGGCACGGATCTCTGCCCGCGGGCGCGGATTCGGGCACAGAATCAAACCCAACGGGCATTTCGTAACGGGCAAAAAAATGGCCTGCCCGTATCCGCATATCCGCATGCCCGCTTAGAAGTCCCTGACAGGTGGGACCAATATGTGGTGCTATATAAATTACTCAGCCGGCTAGGGTTATCTTTCCCAATCCCACAGCCACAGCCGCCAGCCGCCAGCCGCCTCCACCCCTCTTCTCTCCTTCCCCATCTGGATCTAGGAAACAACTCACCGCCGCCAGTCTCCGGCCAGGGGCGCGCTCGGCCGTCCTTGTCCCACGGCGGCAGGTCCGGCAAGCTCCCTTCCCTTCACCTAGTCGCCCTGTCCAGTCCATTCCCCCGGACCCCAGCAGCTTCGAGTTGAATCGACGACCGGCGACGAGATGTCAGACAAGGGCCGAGCCGTCGTCACACGCAAGTCGCGGGCAACCAGCTCCGGCACGGGCACGCCAATGGTATGGTCTTCTACTCTTCACTGCTTCGATTTGAAATAATACAACTAGTAGCCTTGGCTGGCATGTCTGGTTGTGCATTTATTTAATGGAAAGAAGGCTGCTTGTTTAATCTAGTCACGAATGGTAAACATGGCTAGCTTGTGCACTTGTTTGTTACCACTACGGACAGTCACTTGCGCGATTGTTTAATGTAGTCACAAATGGTAACATGCAGATGTGAGGACAAGCCCTCCGGATAGCAGCACACAAGGAGCATCTGCCACTGGTCCTCTAGTCTCCATTGAAGAAGCTGCTATTGATGTGGACTCGTCGGCAAGTGAAGAAGAGGAAGAGGAAAATGCAGTGCCTCCTGCTCCTGGCACAAAGAGGAAGTTGAGGTCAGATGTGTGGGTTGATTTCGAGCATGTTGAAGTTGATGGTGTTTGGAAGGCCAAGTGTAAACATTGCAGCAGGAAGCTCTCAGCAACCTCCAGAAATGGTACAAGTCATCTCAAATCTCATTTGAAGAATTGCTACTACAATAAAAAGAAGGGTGTGAAAATACAAACTAACTTAAGGTTTGCTACTACACCAAAAGGGCAAGTGGCTGTAGAAAACTATGTTTTCAATCAAGATGTTGCTAGAAGAGCACTTTATACAATGATTATACTGCATGAGTATCCGCTGTCCATTGTTGATCATCATGGCTTTCGCAAGTTTGTGAGTGCATTGCAACCCTTGTTCAAGATGGGAACTAGAAATACCATTAGAAGAGATATAATCAGTTTCTATGAGGGGGAGAAAAGGAAAGCTAGAATATTCTTGCAAAAGACCGAATGTCGTGTTGCTATTACCACTGATCTCTGGACAGCTGATAATCAAAAGAGGGGCTATATGGCTGTGACTGGACATTTCATTGATGACTCATGGACGCTGAAAAGCTGCATACTGAGGTGATTTTTTTTTTCACTTATGCTGCTTATGAATCTGCCATGCCTAAACTGAAATTATGTGATGTTAACTTGCTGATTTTGGCTTTGTTATGCAGGTTTATGTATGTGCCATGTCCCCATACTGCTGAAGTGATATGTGATGCCTTGCACAAGTGTTTGCAGAATTGGGATATTGATCGTAGGGTATCTACCGTGACACTTGACAATTGCAGTACCAATGATAGTATGGTTGGTCTGATGGAGACAAGACTTGGGGCTGCTCATATGTTATTGAAAGGAGAGGTGCTGCATATGAGGTGTTGCGCACATATTCTCAATCTCATTGTGAAAGATGGAATGGAAGTCATTAAAAAGAGTGTTGCTGCCATTCGAGAGGCTGTTGCTTATTGGGTTGCTACACCAAAAAGGTATGAGAAGTTTGAGAAAACTGCTCTAGATGAAAATGTTGAATTGGAAAGAAAGCTCAACCTAGATTGCAAAACTAGATGGAACTCAACTTATATCATGCTTAGCATTGCTATCCCATATAGGAAGGTCTTTGAACGCTTGGCTGATCTTGATAAGAATTCTGTTTGCCCAACTGATGAACAATGGAATTTTGCTAACATTGTTTGTGACAAACTGAAAATATTCTATGAGCTGACTGAGTTATTTTCGGGGACAAAGTATGTGACAGCCAACCTATTTTTCCCTAAAGTTTGTGAGATCAAACTGAAAATTAACTCATGGGGTCATGATGAGGATAAAATTATTAGGGACATGTCTGCTGCCATGATTGAAAAGTATGATAAGTATTGGGCTGACATTCATGGTCTTATGGCTATTGCTGTTATTCTTGATCCACGTCTTAAGATGACCATGCTGCATGCTTGCTATATTGCTTTGTTTGGTGAAGAGTCAGCTGGGAAATATGTTACCGAGGCCCATGAATTGCTAACTAAATTGATGAAGCATTACCAAGTGAAAGAAAGAGAGTTTGTAGGGACTTCTAGTGCTGGTGCTTCTTCGGTTAGTGCAACTGAGGTTCTATCAATTTTCAATGCCCTTGCTGCATCTAAGAAGACTACAACATTTGTTAGAAGCAAGAATGAGCTAGATCGATATTTGGAAGAAGAAACTCTACCTCATGATGCGGGTCACTTTGACATCCTTGGTTGGTGGAAATTGGAGGGAACTCGTTATCCTACTTTGAGGATGGTTGCTAGAGACATTCTAGCTATACCTATCACCACCGTTGCTTCTGAATCTGCATTTAGCACAAGTGGGAGGCTTCTAAGTGACCATCGCAGCCGTCTAACTCCTAAAATGTTAGAAGCTTTGATGTGCAGCCAAAGTTGGCTTCGTCACACTCTTGAAGGTAAAGAAATGTGTACTACATTGTGTTCTATTTCTAATATATTTGTCTGCTGCAAGCCTGCAACTACTAATGTACATGTATCTTGCTTGTAGGTGATGACAATAGCTTCTGGTCTTGCCTTGAGGACATTGAAGAAGATATGAAGGAGGAATCATGTGTCTCTGGAGTTTATTCTGAATGAAGTTTGATGGTGGAAAGCTCTCTATCTTTTGGTTTATTTTAATTCGTGGACTTGTCTGTAATCTTGTTGTTGAACAATATTGTACTTGTGTGAACATTGGCTGTTGCAAACCTGTAATATGCCTTGTATGTGGCTGTTTGAAGCACTTTATTCAGAACTAATTATGTCATGTATGTTGGCTGTTGCAAATGTTTTCTGGGTGTTGCCTGTGTTATTTTCTGTACTATGTTGATTTTTGCGGGCACCGGGCATGCCCGCGGGCATGGATTGCCCGCGGATAGCGGGCGCGGGCAAGGTTCTCTGCCGTAACAGGATAGCGGGCGCGGGCGCGGGCATGATATTTTGCTCGCGGGCGCGGGCAGACAGAGCCAATATCCGCGGGCGTTTCGCCCGTTGCCATCTTTAATCTCAACATGCAGGGAGCTACACCGAGACCGCAGAAGCTGACAAGATCAGGAGGATGAAGAAAATCTCTGCCCTGCGCTTCTCGGTTCTTTTATGCCTGCTACCATCTGCCAGCGACAAATGATTTGGATACACCATCCAATTTAGACATGCCTAGTGCTTGCTGGCAGGTGCAGGCATGCCCGGGCCCCTTACCGGGGCCGGGCTAAGCGCAAACTAGCTTCAGATTGTTGTTGTTGGTGTGTCTGGACCAAATCAGAAATGATATGTTATTAGGCAAGACAAGAACTTAATAAATTCATCTTAGGAATCAAAAGTGCATGCTCTACAGTAATGTGAGCAGAAGTCAAATGTTGTGCACTGTGACAGTGTCTAGGACCAGAGTATGCCATTACAGAAAGAAGCAAGCCACAATATCCAATAATTAGTCTCTCTAACTACATATCCAAGAAGATATGAACTCAGATCAATGACAAGCAAATCACCAAGGACAAAAAATACATAATACAAACCTGAGCAAACGGTCGCATGGATTCCTGTGGATGAACAAATGGGACTCCCGGGCGTGAAGGCATAGCATATTGCTGTGAAGCATGCATGAAAACAGGCGATCTAACAGGAGCACCAGCTTGACCAGGACTGTAAGGTGTCATGCCACCATCTGGAGGACCATATCCGATTGCATTAGCTTGTGCCGCTGTCCAGGTCCCTGGAATGTGTTGAGCTATTGGCCGAGGTTGCTGTTCAACAGCGACAGGAGATCGGAGTGCTGAGCCAAGCTGGGGGAATTCAGTGTTGTAGGTAACAGCAGGAGCATACAGAGGCTGGATGGTGTATGGGCCCCCACTGAATCCAAACCCCGGATCAAATCTCTGCATGTACCTATAAATTGTCATTCGCAGTTAGTAAAACAGAATTATTTGGAATTTTAATGGCCACTACAAAAAAATTTGCCCACTTCAAGTTGTAATTCCTCACATGACTCATCTTTTGTGGCAGGGTTTCCATCCATCACAATAGAACTCACATGTGGTTGTTAGTTTCATAGTTTAAATAAACAGTTTAGGGTGACAGTTAAAATGAATCAATTTACTAAAATAGAGAAGCAAAGTCAAGCAATATATCAAAAACTATGCAGCAGAAACGTTGCAAAACACAAGTCCCCAAGGTGGATAACAACAGACCGGTGAATAATGAGAAACTGACCTGTCATAACTTCTGTCGTAATCAGGATCTTTGCGTTCTGACTCACGGTCTCGGAAATTGCAACCCTATTGTTTTGCCTGTTCCTGTTACCAGTAGGCTCCTTCTCAGTCTTGTTTCTATTTGACCTGCCGCTAGCTGAAGTGGTAGTCAAACTCCTTTCAAGAGTAATTTCAGCCCCTTGACCCAATCTATTGCTCGAGTTCAACTCCAAGGAAGTGGACCTATGTAGCGTATTGGGCAATGTGACTTCATCAACTGATCTTCCATCAGCAGAACTACTGCTACTGCTGTTGTTAAATATCCGAGCTCGGGCCTTGTTGTATTCCTCTTTTCTTTCCTCGACACTTTTCTGAAGGTTGTCTCTAGAAGAGTGCGCACCAGAATTGTTCATGCTGTGGAGATTCTTTTGAGGCCTCTGCTTGATAGCTACTTTGGCCACCGACAGGCTTTGTTCCTGTGGCAAATTAACTGGAATATCTGCAAGGCGTACAGCAGGAAGCCGGCACTCAGATGAAGTTTTACGAAGGATTATACGAGAACCAGTTCCGTCAGGCAAACTGTTGTCTGGTATAGGAATGGACTGGAGGAAATAGTGTTGTGCCAGACGATGCGCAGCAAGACGCAGATAAGAAGTTGGAAGCCCCTGGAATTCAAAATCTATTTGTCTAGGGTCACGAATGAACTTGAGAATATCTTGCTCCATCCTCAGCACTGCAAGAGAGCAAACGTCGCATAAGATACATCAACCACATGCATAAAACCTAAATGCAGCTCATATAAATCATGCTGAAAGTGTATTCCTACACTCCAGGTGCAAGATAGAGAAAACGGTGTGCAAAAAAAAAAAAGATATCACTCAAACCACTTGACATTGAAAAGCAGTTGAAATATCAAAGCCTGTTGCCAACATAATAGAGATAGATGTACTTAAACCATCCAACTGCCAGGCGAACAAGCCGCATTGAACAAAAAGGCTCATATATGTGTGACTACTGGGCCCTGGTGATAACTGGTGTCTCGCAATTTTAGGCTCAGTGTTTACTATTCCTATATGATGCTTGTATCAAACTCACAAGTATAATTTGTCTTCAGAACATTGAACATGCTGTTTTAAGATGTTGGTTAAGTTGGGCCAGACATGTGCATATTTTGGGCAATTCTGCAGCTATCCATCATGCAGCTGCCATAAGCCATTAGGAGTGAAGCAGAAACAAACTCAGCTGAAACATACCTAGCCGAATCTACAAGAAGCATGTGACATAAAACGGAATGAGGCACCCAAGCCCATCCGCGAAATTTAACGAGGTCTTGTGTGTTTAGCAGCTAGAAACAAGCAAAATCCTGACTTAAGAGACCTGATAAAACGGAAAGGAGAGCTTGCCTCGCCTCTAGACGAAACAGCAAGTAGACATCACAAGCAAGCACATGGATCGGTCGCAAAAAAGTAAAAGCTGGGAAGAATTAGTTATACCAGAGAGCCTCTCCCGCGGCTTTTCGAGCGCCTCCCGTAGGAACTGATCGACCTGGGCGACGGCGTCCTCGCGCGCAGGAGCCGACGGGGCCGCCGGCGCCTGCTGCTGCTGCTGCGACGGGAGCGCGGGCGTTTGGTCCCGGTCGTCGGCGAGGTCTGGCGAGGAAGACGTGCGGCGAGCGGAGAGGATGAGCCGGCTCATGGCGCCGTCGATGTCGGCCGTCTCCCAGGAGTCCGGCGCGGGCGCGGCGGCGGCGTCGTCGGCGGGCTCCATGGCTGTCGGGGAGGGCTCGATCCGGACGGAGCTAGAGCGAGGTGCGGAGGAGGCTGACGGAGGTAGCAGCGAGCGCGGCCATGTGGGAGGATCTGGAGCGCAGCGCCTCTAGGGTTTGGTCTCGAGCCGGGGTGGGTGGAGAGAGGTGCGAGCGACGGGGGAAGGAATCTAAAGACGCGAGAGAGAGACCACCCCACCCAGGAGGTGGAAGAGGAGGATAGGGAAGGGAAGCGGGAAGTTACGTGTTTACCCTTGGGGCCCGGCTCGAGTGGTCTGCTTCCGGTGAGGGCAGTCTCGGTAAGTGTGGACCGTGTACCGCAGGTTGAAGTCTCGTCTCCATGATTGGTGCGTACCCGCGCGGCGTCCGTTGCCATGGAATGAATGCAAGGCACGCGGTTTTGCTTTCGTTCCGAATCAACGCGTTGTTACAGTAATTTTGATGACGCGTTTATCTTGTCAAAACGAATTGTGATGACGCGTTGTCGGCTGCTAGCTTACTTCCTTGATAACCGCGTTTTGTAAACGTTCGTGCTGCTGCTCTGCCTTTATGCACAACGCAATGAAGCAACTGCAGTTCTCGGGCATGGCCCTTCAGCCTTCGCCTATATTTTTGCTTATATTCT
Organism: Eragrostis nindensis; assembly: GCA_012490785.1. NCBI lineage: Eukaryota > Viridiplantae > Streptophyta > Magnoliopsida > Poales > Poaceae > Eragrostis > Eragrostis nindensis. The sequence continues at coordinate 144,381 of JAAXCT010001358.1, read as the reverse complement.
TAGCTATACATGTCACCTCGTCTTATGGAAGGACTTGGAGAGCGAACGACGCAAAGAATATGTTTTACGTAGCCGTGTCGCTCCATCCACGTATCTTTTCTACACTTCTCCTTCTCCGGTATCTACTTTTTTTTTTATATTACACGGTACAACTCAGACACTCACAACGCACGCACACTCACTCCTATGAACACACGTACGTAAACCCTACCCCTATGAGCATCTTCGAAGACTGAGCCGGCAAATCCAGAGATACGAAGTCACCACTGGCGCCTCGCTGTCGACGGGAGCGTCGCCTACCACTGAAAGCACAAATGCCGTTAAATCCTTGAAAATTCGCTCCCACAGGGAGTCGAACCCAAGACTTGAGAGGTGTTACTCGGATGTCTTAACCACTAGGCCAAGACCCCTTTCACCTCCGGTATCTACTTGTGCATGTGCCATTGTCGCTGCTGTTTTTTATTTTTTATTTTGAGCTTGTTAGCTGCGTTAATCCAACAAACACCACAGATGGGCCATCAACAAGCAGGACGCGGGAAAAGTCCGTTTTGGGCTTCTTTATCCATGGGCTCATTTGTCTTCACATCTGGGGCCTGCTTCGAATACGAGGAGCAAAGAAATCGGAGTCCAAGTCATATGAGAACATAGCTAGAAGTTCAATTTTAGCTCAAAGAAAAAAGCTAGAAGTTCAATTTATTTTGAAATCGGTACACAGGTTTAGCTTTTATCATCGCGTCGGAAGGCATCTGTAATTTTGTTTCCATGATCAATAAAGGGTGGTGATGCTTGAGAGAGAGAGAGAGAGAGAGAGAGAGAGAGAGAGAGAGAGAGAGAGTACAAGTTTGATGTACCCAAACAACCCTAAATATTGTCAACCAAGTTTCTTTGTTTTTTGAAACCAGGAGGAAGAAGAAAGTTTACACGTTAAACAAGGCACGAGTTTTCTCTTCTACATCGATAATATTGAAGGAACATATTGGATCTTCTTTAGGCCATGTTACATAAGGAAGAAGAAAACCACATATAAACAAGTGAGGATGTGTATGCTTGAAACCTCAATGATGATTTTTTTTTTATAAGCATGCACGGCTAGAAGTTTACAGAATTTGTTTGCATTATTTGTAACACATTAATTGCCTTCGCTTCGCTTGTGGTTGTTCAAACCTTTGTGAGGCTTGATTTGTTTATAGCTTCAAACAATTGCATACATTAATCGATGAAGAGTTTGAAATATTAAAATACATTTTATTTTAAAAATTACTTTTATTTTCTAATCTTCAAAATAGAACTCGCTCCCAAGGGAAATATCAACAACAATGATGATGTCAAAATTTATGCTCTACCTCTCTCTGTTTCATTTGTTTCCTTCTTTCTCTTTCTGAAGTATCTCCATCTCCATTCCCCGCCAAAAAAAAAAAATATCTCCATCCGACGGTGAGTTTATATGTTCCAACGCCTGCACGCCATATCACGCCGATTAATCATACATTCATGCGACCAATAGACAAAGCATATGACAACGACCATGTTCCCATATGCAACATGTTCCTTTTATCATGATCATGTACTCATCTTTGTCCCCTTGCCCTACCACTATACTATACATTAATAAAATATACAAATGGCGTGTCTTAACATGCTGATCTAGTGGTCGCAACATTATGTGGTGCTCATCCGAGCTTAATAAAAAAAAGGAAGCTCGTGGTTTGCTTTTGTCGTAATTCTTAGAAGACGTTGTACTCCATCATTTATAAAGTGAATCAGTATAAATTAGTGGTGTTTTTGGCATTTGACACGAGTATCATTATAAACCTGACTTTAACACCCCCGTCATGCGTACCTCCATCGTTTCAGACGCATGGCAAATTGGCAGGGGCGAAACTACGTTGAGCCCATGACTTGCAAGCTACCCGTGTACCACGTCGTGAATTCAATAGCATTGATGGGCTTGACACTCGCTCCACACCGACAACAATCTTTACTAGCTTCGCCTCTGCAAGTTGACAACTACAGTTTTCCATTAAAAATAAGAAATAACAACCAAATAAACATCCAAATTCGAGAGTACAAGACTCAAATATCAGTGGCAAGTGACTAATGTGCATATCCACGTTCCTCTGCCATCTAGCCAATTGAGACAAGCTCAATTTTTTTGCAACGACATTGTGATAGAAAAAATGCAATAGGGTTATGATACGAACGAACAAACGACGTTTTCTGCATGTACAAAAGTTGCCTTTGTACTACATGTACGCACAGGACAATTACCTTCCCTTGACCATTGCTTCCTTCTTATATGCTTTGTACGAGTTCTTATGAAGGATAATGGGAACCAATCGACGGTATGCATTCGGACCATCGGGACATGGATCCATCCATAACCGGCATTGAGAGTATAAAAAAGCAGTGATCTAAAAAAAAGAGTATAAAAAAGTCAGGTTGGGTGGTTAGAGCATCTCCAGCAATAGCCCTCAAATCAGAGCCCTTAAAAGACATTTAGGGCCTGACATGTAAATTTGGGGTCCCAATTTTTGATATGAACTCCAGCAATGACTCTCAAAACTTAGCCCTCATTTTAACCTGACATGCGGGACCCACTTGGCATTGACCCAGCTCCTCAACCTTATCCTCTCGGCTCTCTCTCCATCCCCTGTGCACACGCGCGAGCATGGGAGAACGGTGAGCCATGGTGGTGCTGCAGCAGGGAGCATGGCGAGCAATGCGGCGGCGCGCGTGCGAGAGAGCAGTGCGGCGGCGCGCGTGGACCAGCATGGCGCGCAAGGCGGCGGCGGCGCGCGCAGGTCTGGAGCAGGAGCGATGCGGCCTCGTCGGCCTGGAGCAGGCGCACCGCGACCGCGGCATCGCACGCACACATGCATGGGAGCTCCACCTCGCCATGGCCAGGAAGGAGCGAATCGATGCCAGGCACGGACGAATCGACGAGGATGGCACAGGAAGGTGGAGGCGCAGGCGTGGGCATGACGCGCGCGACGATGGTGCTGGGCGCGGCGCGGGCATGCGTGGACTTGCGCGGGAGCAGGCACACGCAGCGGGCACGCACGGCGGCGCGGCTCCCCGGAGGAGCACGAGCGAGGAAGGATGGCGGCGAGCTCGGCGTCTCCGGTGGCTCGGCGACTCGGCAGAAGGGGGCGGGCTCGCGCGGGGCCTCGCGAGCTTGGCGACGGCGATGGCGTCGCGAGCCACGGCGTCGGCGCCCAGGAGGTGGGGTGGCCATGGTGCGGATGTGGGCTCGCCGGCGCGGCAGGAGGCCGCGGCAGGCCCGGGCGAGGCCGCCAATCGCCGGTTCCTGGTGGCAACCTGCCATTTGCGGCGGCGGCGAGCTGGATTCGGCGGGCGTGCGGCGAGGCTGGTCGGAGCGGGCGCGGGCGGGCTCGATTTGCGGCGAGGCGCGCCAGAGGAGAAGCGGGAGGGCGACTCGCGTGGAGGAGGGCGGGCCGGACATGGCCGAGCTCGTCAGCGACGACAGGCGGCGCAAGGGGACCTGCGGCGGCGGAGAGACGGCGCGAGAAGGTCGGGCGCGGGCGCCTGGCGCGTCGACGGCGCCCGGCAAGATCGGCAATGGTGTGGCGGGAGGAGGGGGGAGAGAGAAAAAAAGAAAAAGAAAGAAAAATGGTGGGACTCATGAATAGGAGGGAGGATGAGAGGACCTCAGGAATGAGGGTTTGGAGATGGAGTTTGAGAGGGCATGCAAAATGAGAGCCCAAGTAGGGTCCTTGCTGGAGTTGATATTTTAGGTCAAGCTCCTAAATAATAGAGTAGGGGCTCAAGTAAGGGCCTTGCTGGAGATGCTTTTAGGCGGGGTTGGTAGGTGCCGTAGACGACACAAGGCGCGGCGCAGGTGGGGCCCGCCCGTCCACTTGTCCAGATTGGACACACGCCCGCGGCCTGATCCGTGCCGTTAGATCTTGCATCGGACGGCCGTACACAAGCAGGCACCCAAGCAGCAACGTGACGACTCGTCGCGGTCGGTGTGCCTCGCGCTCGCGCAAGCAATCATCGTCTCCAGCTGACCCATCTCTCCCCCCCGTTCTCTATAAGAAACGCAAACGACAGCAGAGAGAGAAAGGATCGATCACCGAGCAGTCTATCTGGCTTCCTTCATTTTCCATGGGATCGGAGGAAGAGAGGGATCGAATGGAGGCGGCGAACGGGGGGCAGATCCTCCACCATCAACAGGAAGAGAAGGAGAAGCTCATCATCGACACAGATCCCGGCATCGGTGCGTACCACTCACTGACTTTCTTCATCCACGACTCAATTCAATCCTCGCTTGCTCGCTGATCCTCTTGCCATCCGTTCATACGGAGGAGGAGTAGTTTGATTACAACCTTGGATCAGTGCTGGAGCCCGTCTGGTCAGAAATTGACTTTTTCTCGTGGGCGTGGTTCCCTCGCTACTCTTGGGGGATCCTCACTTCTGAATTTTCATTGTGTGGCTGCATTGAGAAAGGAAGCTACTGGAGTACATACTCCACATGCCTTTTTCAAACTACCGCGAACTTTTTATGAGGAGTATATACGCCCATCCCTATCCTCAGTTGCTGTATCCCGTCGTTGTTTAATGGAGTATATTTTTTTTCCAATGATTCCCACTGCGAACTTTCAAGGGAACCCACTGCAGTCGAAAGAAATTCGTATCGCCTCCAAGACCGATTCCATCCACGAATGCGCATAAACGGAACAATTAACTGCTCTAATCACAGTAAGCATGCTTGATACTTTTTGTTCGGTCCCCAGATGACAGCGTGGCGATCGTGATGGCGTTCCAGTCTCCGGGCGTGCAGGTGCTGGGACTCACCACCATCTTCGGCAACTGCACCACCGAGCGCGCTACCCGCAACGCCTTGATTCTGGCAAGTTGCCTGAAATGCTCTCCGCTTTACTAGTATACTACCTTTGTTCATCTGGATTCTGCTTACCCTGCATGCTTTTGTTGATGCGCAGTGTGAGAAGGCAGGCCGTCCTGATGTTCCAGTAGCAGAGGGCAGCCCTGAACCTCTCAAGGTACTACTGCTTGCTTGTTCTTCATACCTGCTCTGTGTTCAGCTGCCAGTAAACAACAGTTTGTGGCTGCGTCACAGAGTAATCTTATCTTACCGATCCTTTTTGTAGTTTCAGTGCTTCTCTTCCAGCTCCTGGTTGGTTAAATTAGGGTCATACGTACAACTCACTGAAACAAACTAATCAAGTTCAAACAGTATCATATTCAGTTGATTCATAATTTATCAAAACAAAAACAATTGTAAGTTCAGAAAAAAAATCACGCACTATGCAAAATGCGCAATGCCTGCTTGTTCGTATGTACCGTTTGGTATCAAAAGTACATAGTAAGCAAGTATTATCTTCTCAAGTTGGGTGGTAGTTCATTCATTTGTCTATTGTTAATAGGGTGGAAAGCCTCAAGTTGCTGACTTTGTTCACGGACCCGATGGCCTCGGGAACATAGACCTTCCTGATCCCACCACCAAGAAAATCGAGCAAAGCGCTGCCGAGTTCTTGGTTGATCAGGTCTCACGGTTTCCAGGAGAGGTCTCTGTACTCGCCTTGGGCCCTCTGACGAACGTAGCTTTGGTATGTTCTTTCTCTGATGCTGCAGAGTGAGTGAGGGCTTTCCCAGTTGTATACATACTATATGATTCCTCTACATTTGTTTTTCAGGCCATCAAGAAGGATCCCTCTTTTGCGAGCAAGGTTAAGAAGATAATTGTGCTTGGTGGATCGTTCTTTGCGGCTGGCAATGCCACCCCATCGGCTGAAGCAAATGTAATGTCAAACATAGTAGTTCTCTGAACATCCATTTGATGGATCTTACAGATGTTTCAATTTTTTTTTTCTCTCTTCATAGATCCACAGCGACCCTGAAGCAGCTGATATAGTTTTCACCTCCGGGGCAGACATTTACGTGGTTGGCCTTAACATCACAATGCAAATTAGTTTCACAGGTCCTTGATCTTCTCTGAATTCTGTAACAATTACCTATCACTTCATTTTGACAGTAGCTAGAGCTGATCGACTAACCACTTGCTTCGAACTACTCACAGATGAGGATCTCTTGGAGCTGAGGAACTCGAAAGGGAAGCATGCCCAGTTCCTGTGTGACATATGCAAGTTCTACAGAGATTGGCATGTCAAGTCTTACGGCGCCCCTGGTACGCTTCAACCACATATATATCTTCGTGATCGCTCGATATGATGCCATACTCAGACTTAATATTAAGAACGGCTGTTCAGCTCACATTTCCTGTGTTTCTCTCAGTGGTTTTCCTTCACGATCCGGTGAGCTTCGCTGCTCTGGTTCGTCCAGAGTACTTCACGTTCAAGAAGGGAGTGGTGAGGGTGGAGACCCAGGGCATCTGCACCGGGCACACTTCAATGGACATGGGACTGAAGAAGTATGCGACTGTTCTGTTATTGCTGCAAGTCCATTATTACATCTTGCGTTCTTGCTAAGTTGTGATCGGATCATCACTGGCTGTCGTGACGGTGCAGGTGGAACTCAAAGAACCCGTGGACTGGTTACTCGCCGATTTCAGTCGCGTGGACAGTGGATCTGCCCAAGGTGGTTGCGTTTGTGAAGGAGCTCGTCACCAAACAGTGACCAAGTTAATTAAACACGAAGAGGTGTATCGATCTTTGCATTCTCGCAGATGTAGGGATTTGTTGTATTCGACGCACTGCAATTATCTTAATCATTGGTCCTCCTTATATGGAATGGACATATTCAAATTTGAAATGTTCCACGTGCACGTAGACATGAGCATAATTATGTTCTGAATCGACGTTTCCGACTGAACTGCGTACTAACATGACATCTTCCTTGATTGAAAAAAAGAAGAAGAAGAGAGAGAGAGCACTGGCCAAAGAAGCATACTTCTGTCAGTGGTGAAGGAGGAGACGGTGACAGAGAGGAGGAGGAGTCCATGCCACAGCTGGATTCTTGAGTTTTCTGGCAGTGGAACTGCCTTGATCATAGAAACGAACCATGTTACAATTCGCGGTGGTGCAACAACCATGTTACAATTGCATCGGGACTTTTCCCTCTATGAACAGCTGGCAATCGCGTCCCTAAATTCAGTAAACTGCAGCAAGATCAGCAGAAGGAGAAAGGTGACATCACTCATCACAATGAACTTCATATTTCACATTACATAAGCAACATGAAAAAAATATTGAGTCCTAGGCTCACATGCATACGCAAATTACACATTTACACCTTGAGTGTAGCTAGGCAAATGAGCAAACTAGGTTCACATATCCAGATCACCTAATATTTAAAATATCATTACACCCCTGATAGCTGGAGCCCCCTTCTTCATGTAACATAAGTGTCTCAACTTAAAAATGAGGACATCCATTTCTAACACCTTCGAATGGAGATCTTCAGGCAAATGTTCAATTAACGGAACAAAGCGAGCAGTAATATTCTCCATGGATAAGGCAAACTTCATGAGAGCCTCAACACAAACTTCAGCGCCCTGAAAAAACACTGGCTGCACTTCAAGAACCACAACATTCTGGTCATTGCAGATCTCACGAACAGCACCTGCTATTGAGCCGAGGCTGGAAGAATTGATGGTCCCATTAATCTCAATATTTGCCCTGACGATCTCTCCCATGATAGATCTGTGGGACTCCTGTCCCAAAGACTCGACATTGTTTGAGCCAGCGTCAGAAGAACAAGATACTGGATCCTGCAGCCTACAAGCATATTCAGCATATTTACTTGTACATACCAGCTTTGAAATGTAGTAATATTACAAGGAAAAAAACATTGACAAAGCAATTCTGCACATTTGAACAACGTAGCACTACAACAGCAAAGTTGATAGCAAACGCAGAATTTAAGGTAGTTGTAAATTGTCTGAAGTAATTTCTGAAAAAACAATGAAGTGTAAGGTTCAGATCATAAGCAGACATGGCTGGAGCTAGCTGGGGAGCTCGGTGTAGTTTGGGCAGACCAAATTGAAAACGCCTCTTAGTGAATGTCTTCGTTTTACAATGGCCCATCTCATATGCCTGTTTGCACTCACAAGCCCGACTCGGTAGCAGGATTCTAGGAAGTGCAGCCAAAGGCTTGGTGCCTCAACCATCGACAGCGGTTGGAGACGATCAGAGTATGAGCATGTACGCCTATCCGACCAGTCGTGCAAGTGCAGTTAGCAGTAAATCAAGCAAGTAGGAAGCAAATTGTTTTGTTCGACTTTCGGAATTGATATTTTGTCGTTGTATTTGTAGATTTGTGAATGTAGGATTCACATTTCAAAGAATAATTGTACATGATATCTGAAAGAGTGGTTTTTTTTTTTGTGTCGTGGGTTATATGAAGAACATGTTGAGAAATAAAATGGGTGATCACTACCGATTCTTGAATGCTGCCTTGTCACATTCATTGACCGAGATTTTTTTTTTAAATGAAGGTTAGTTGTGATGATATAATTCATCGCTAATTAGGATATGATGAAGTGCTAGCTAGTGTACGTCAACGCCTATCTATCGAGAGAAAACTAATCAATCGCCTCCCCACCGGCCACAGACTCAATCAACCAAAGATAGCAAGCAATTATCCGAAACGGATGCAAGAGAAAAAATAGGTGACTCACCCAGGAGCTGCTGTGGCGGCAGCGGTAGCCGGCAGAATTGTGTCCCTGAAGAAGAATATGGAAGCAATCAAGATACAAGCAATTGAAAACGAGCAAAAAAAAAAAAATTGAAGACGAGCCAGAAGAGGAGTAGAACAAGAACAACTCCATTGTTTGGTCTCGGGTGGCGACTTGGACTCAATGCCCGGCACTTGACCCAGCAAGCTGGAGCCCCACTGATGACATCCAACAATGGTACACATCCATGATTGCGATAGGGACACCGCAGAAGACGGCCAAGGGCACGCGCTCGCTCATCATGCTGGTAATTTGGGCTATTTGGAAGGAGAGGAACAGCCGAGTTTTTCGGGACGAGCTCAAGTCTATGGATCGCCTGTTTGGAGAAATTCAGGAGGAGGTGCGCTTGTGGATCATGGCAGGCGCAAAGGACTTGGCCACCATAGTTGCTTCGCACGTTAGTGAGTAGTTGTTTTTTCTCTTTGCTCTACCACTCGGTCTGTGATGGTAGTGCTTGGTGTGCGGCGCCTTCGGGCGCGTGTAAAACTCTATTCCTCTTCTTATTAATATAAGCCGGTATGAATATACCTGACCTTTCGAAAAAAAAAACAAGAACAACTCCAACAAAGGGAAGGGCACCAACGGAGAAGGATGGACGGCGGGTGATTCCGAGGATGTCGTGTCCGTGGTCATGGCTAGATTTCCACTCGTCCACGATCTTCTCCTCTTCTCCCGTTCTCCGGCGTGTAGATCTTGATTATTATATCCGAGCCTGTTGAAAGGAAAGGAGGCCGAGAGCCCATGGCCCTACTGTAAATATTGCACATCCCGGCCTACCAAAAAGAAGGCCGCGGCCCAGCTGTATATTCGGCCGCCGACTCTCGACGTGTCTCGATTCCGAGTCGTGCTGCTACGGGTGGTGGTCTGGAGGATACGTTCGTCAAGCTCACCAAACAGTGACCAAGTAAACATAAAGAGGTGTATTGTATGTATTGAACTATTGATCTGATGATCTTTGCATTCTCGCAGTTGTGGAGACTTGTTGTATTTTACACACTGCAATTACCTCAATCATTGATTCTTATACAGACCGAAAATCTTCAAATTCGAAATGTTCCACGTGCACCTGGAGCTCCGTGGAGGAGAAGGGAGAGGGGAAGAGAAAAAGAGGAAAATAAAGAAGATGGGCTGGAGGAAGAAGAAGCGTGTGCTGAGCCCCTCTTTGGAAGTCTTCTTCGCTCCGCCATTGGCCTGGAGTTGAGCATAATTACGAGTCGAATCGATGTTTGTGACTGAAATACGGATCGAGGCCTATATATCGCCTACCTTGAGATGAAGTGCAGAGATCATTGATTCAAAAAAGAAAGAGCAACGGCAAAAGTAGCTTACAGGTTCTGAACAAAGAATATGATCTGCTCCTGTAACGAAAGCTTGTTGAATAGATGAATTATAACAAGTTATACTCTCTTTTTCTTTTGAAAAAAATAACAGGAGTAAAACAAGTTTTCCTTTTTGTCCAGTTATACAAAATGATCAAGTTTTAATTAGTACTATGTTTTAAGCAAACCATAAAAACAAAGGAAAACAAGGATTCATTTTGTATCCACTATCCTGTCTCGAAAAGATGAAAGAATTACCTGTCATAAATTCATCCTTTTGCCAGTCAAAAAAATAAATTACTCCTATTTTAGGGAGGGGAAAAAAGGTACAGTCGCATGATCATCCCTGCCATCATTCCCTGGCCGGGTAACTGACGAAATTTTCTGCAGCAGGTCCTCATTTCAAGAGCACGCCGTGTTACTGTGTTAGCCATGCATTAGCTTCGTAACCGTTCAGCAGATGACAGGCTTTTGTTGCTGCTGCTGAAGCTATATGTTTATTTGTGGCAGCAGTACCGCCTAGGCATGCTCTATATGTTTCAAGAGCACGCCGTGTTACTGTTCGGCAGGCTGTTTTGCAGCCGTTTTATTGTAGCGGCTGCTGAAGAAATAACTGCGAATACTGTAGCGGCTGCAGAAGAAATAAATGCGGACACTGTAGCTGCTGATAAGCAGAAGGCCAGGCGAACAGGATGATTATTGTTGCAAGCAGCTTTAGCTTTATGATTGGTGAGTGACTGGGATCAGCAAACGTTTATGCTTAGCACGCATTCCTTAAAGCCAAGATTCGGCTGCAATATTCCATTGTTTATGGTAGCATTAGAAGGGCATTTAGCCAGCGCCGACATTCCCTTGTCATGGAAGAAAAGAAATAATGGTTGTGTGGCTGCATTCCATGGAGGAGGGGGAATGGAGGGTACAGGAGCAGAAGCGCTTGGACGCTTCTTGCCTCGAGAATTTGCCACGGCGGCATGGATGGTACTAGTACTCGTAGGGCAGTGGCCGCCGCAAGACGGAGCCCATTCGGCCCAACCACCACGTTGCTGATTACAGACATTGTGCACTCGTCGCTCACATGGGTTTAATTAGTGAGTGAAGTTTCAGTCTAATTAAGGCAATTCATCAGGCACATGGTAGTACTCTTCTGGTGGTAAATCAAAGAGGCAGGCGGTAGTAGCCAAACATGATGTAACGGTCCCCGGAGCTGTACACACGCTGACGACTGTCCAAGCTAGCTTCTGAGCGAGTTCTGACGGCTTGAGGTTCCGTTTGAAGCTGAAACAAAATATTGTCCAACAAACAAACAAACTCACATCGACGATGATAATGGTCGCTCTCATCTGCTCATCTATCTGTTCAATGAGAAACCGGCGCTCCTTTTCCAGAGAGAAAAAGCAAGCAGAAGAGATCAGTGGAATGAGATCCTAAGTGCATGTGCATTGACCATGGCATTGGACCCACAAGTCAGTGAGTGTCAATTCAGATGCATTATATTGTAGTGTAGAGCATCCATGCCGAGAAGAGACTCCTGGCGGGAGGGACTGCGATGCAAGGCAGCAGTATCTAGTGTGGTGTTTAATGCAAGAGCAGGCGCGCAGCGCTGGGTTGGTGGTAGTTAGCCGTCGAACATCGACTCGAGGATGGAGGAGACTGGTGATTAATTGTTGTACACCGCAAGGCAAGGAAGAGTTGTAAGAGACGCAAGTATTAATTGGCCTGCATCCAATACATTTGACCAGACGATCCATGGTCCAAAATTCAGGAATCAACAAATGCAATGATGCATCCATCGCTTGTTCTGGTACTCCCCGGGTCAGTGTATGATGACGATATCTCTCTACAAATCACGGACGGTTAAATGTAGGATATGTTAAATGTGAGAAGCGTTACACCGGGCCAGCGGTCGGTTCGGCCGCCGTCGTCGTCCATGCATCTGCCATGGCTTGCCGCCGAGAGAAAGGAAAGCAGAGTGGTCTACGTCTATATATATACGGCCGCCACGCCTTCCCGGTCCGGCCGTCCCTTCCATTCCAGCAGCAGCAGCCTCTGTCCATTCTGGACTGGAGTGAGAAGGGTCCCGGCGGGAGTCACAAAACAAAACACGCATTCCATTCCATTCCCCTAGCGAGGTGAGGTGATGCAACCGCGTTTACTGAGCGAGATGGACCGTCGTCAAGCTCCGGCGGCGACCATGGCGCTTCTCTGTAAGATCCATCTCGCGCCTCTTCCTTTCGTTTCCTTTCCTTTTCTCTGCTGCGCACAATCAGAGCGATCACTAGAGTTTCACACTGACTCATGAGTCCTGACGCATCCTTCCTTCATCAAGGTCTTGTGGCGGCGGCGTCGCTGTCGCCGGCGGCAGAGGCGCGCACCACAAGCAAGCGCACGAACGGCTGCGCGTGGAGCGGTAAGGCGTCGTCGGTGTGGGTGTTCGGGGACTCGTACGCGGACACGGGGAACCTGGGCGACCTCGGCCGGGAGCTCACGCACGCCTGGTACGACCCCTACGGCGTCACCTTCCCCGGCCGCCCCACCGGCCGCTTCTCCGACGGCCGCGTCCTCACCGACTTCATAGGTACTCCTACTGTACTTTTACGCCACTCTGCTCTGCTTCCTCCGACGCCTACGCGGCTGCCAATCCACATGGAGAGGAGTGACGATGACGAACCAGCCCTGCACTGCTGGCTGCCTACCCAAGCAGAGCCAGGCAGGGCAGAGAGAGAGAGAGAGAGAGAGGAGTAAATACATGTCGTTGGGCCGGCGGCTCGTGTGGATCGATCGACTGCAGATTGCAGTGCATTGGGCGTGGATCCATCGCCATTTCGGTCGCATTGATGGTGCCTTCCCCTTGTTTGGTTGGCCTGCCAATCAATTCGCTTGCCTTTCTACAGCCGACCGCTACTGTATCTGTATCTGTATGCTCTTGGTGCAGCCATGGTTGCTCTCTGCTGGCTGTGCCCCCTCAGCTTCAAATCATTTTCTACGGTGTATGTATTGGGCCGGGCTGGCTGCATGATGAATTAGAATTGATGGTCTGTATTAGTAAGCAGTTCTCTGTCAAATATACGATGCTTTAGAATTGAACACCCAAGATTTTTAATAGGCGCAAATAGGCTGCAACCTGTATACAGTAGTACTCCTATATGATATTCCCATGCGCCTAGAAGATCACAAAATTCCAAGGAGTAGGGAGGAGAAAGCCATATGCAATGCATACTTCTTCTCGATTTCCTTCTTGGAGTGCTAAATAAAAAACCAGGATAGTGCCAATGCTAGGAAACTGCCACTGAAAATATAGCTGCGGGAAAAGAAAGTAGAGTTTGCTAGCAACATTGTACACTGACATCACCACCTTCTATTCTATTCTTCTTTTTTTTTTTGCGAGGAAAAAATTTTTTTTGCGAGGAAATTCTATTCTATTCTATTCTGAATGAAGCTGAGTTCCAGCCGCAGCCAGAGTTTGCCATGCATGTGTTTGCGTCAATTTGACCAGTTCAGGCAGGCCATCCCTTTCTCGTGTGCGATCGACTAGGCTAACCGACCGACCGATCCATCGAGGCCGCACATGCCGTCCCAGCAATGGCGGCAACGTACAACGTACTCGGAGCGAAAAAAAAAAAGAGAGCAGCAAAAACGATGCACCGATGACCGATCCCTTTATGCATGGTGTTCACCTCCTCTTGTTCACTGCTGCTTCCGGTACTGTACTCCTTGATCAGTAATTAGACAGTTAGACGTGATGTTGGAACGCGCAGATTCCACAACAACATTTTTCATGGATATATCACACTCCCCGTAGTAGGATATTTCCGCGGCCTTCGTTTGTGACTTTTATGGTCTAAGGTGAAGATGCGTCCGAAACATCTTTCTCAATCCAACAGGCAAATGTTGGAAATCAAGGAGCAAATATTTATGTACTAGCTAGCTAGCTAGGTGGTGGTGCATCACCATCTATCTCTAGTAACCTGTCAACTGCGTACTGTTTTTGTTCTAAAAAAAAACTGCAAGCTGTTTTCCACATAGTAGTCCACCTGCAGTAGAGTATATTCAAGTCAATCTCGCTTATGCGCCAGTAGTTTCCTAATTAAAGATGTTATGATCTCAGTGTGCCCGACGTGTGTACCTTTCAATATTTATGCTGCACGCCGATCTCACCGGTGTGACACGCATGTGCCACCGTTATGTGAGTCAAAAAGTTTCAAATGCCAATCTGAATCTGCTAATGCATGCTTAATAATTAACACTAGGATCATCACTCATAAAAACACTAGGATCATCACTAACTGATTCTCTAAACATTGCACATGCGCGCGTGCATCTCCTCGTACAAGGGGCAAGTAGAGATGCCCAGCAGCTCCAACCTAACCTTAACCGTTTCCTTTTCCAGCAGTACACTCCAACAAGTGGTAAGCATTCTGATTGCGGCTAACTCTGTTTGTATCTCTGTTGGACCTATGCGGCGTGCACCATGCAGCTGGGGCGATGGGAATCCCGACCCCGGTGGCGTACAAGCTGCGCCGGGGCGCCGCCGCCGGGCTGCTGGCGCGCGGCATGAACTTCGCCGTCGGCGGCTCCGGCGTGCTCGACACCGGCTACCTCCAGCGCAACATCAGCGCCCAGATCGACCTGTTCCAGGGGCAGCGCGCCGCCGCCGCCGCCGATAAGGCCAACCGCGGCTGCGACGTAGCGGTCATCGTCGTCTCCGGCAACGACTACGCCTACGCCGCCGACAAGGACAACAGCACGAGCGTCAGTATCGACCAGCACTACTCGTTATCGTTTTACTGCTACGTACAATTACAGAAGAAGCTCATCCGCTGACGTGTGATGATACACATATGTATATATATGCAGGCGGCGATCGCGTACATCCCGACGGTGGTGCGCGGCCTCCGGGAGCAGCTGCGGCGGCTGCGCGACGAGGTCGGGATGCGCAAGGTGGTGGTGACGAACCTGCACCCGATGGGGTGCACGCCGCTCTTCACGCGGCCCCTCAACTACACCGGCTGCGACGCGCTCGCCAACGCCGGCGCCGCGCAGCACAACGCCGCGCTGCGGTCCGTGCTCGCCGCGCTCGACCCAGCCAACGCCACCTTCCTCCTCCTCGACCTCAACGCGCCCTTCGCCGCCCACGTCGACTCCGACTCCGGCGCCGCCGCCACCGCTGCCAGGTTCGCCGAGCCCCGGCGGCCGTGCTGCGAGAGCTTCGCCGCCGACGGGTACTGCGGCCAGCAGGACGACGGCGGCAAGAGGCTGTACGCGCTGTGCGCTGACCCCGCCAAGCACTTCTACTGGGACGACGTGCACCCCACGCAGGCCGCGTGGGCCGCCGTCGCCGAGTCCTTCAGGCCCAAGATCCAGGAGTTCCTCTCCGCTTGAATTTCATTCAACCTTTCAACTACTGTACTATATAGTACTCAAATTAAAGAGGGCGTGCGTGTACGAGTATTCGCCAATAGCTAACCAACATGTCCAGTGTACCCCATCAAGAATGAAATGAAATTATCACATTGGTTATTTTATTTCACGCATAATATTTAATCCTGTACCTTAGAATTCAAATTATGCATGCTAATAGGGTCCCCAAAGAGGGCTCTTAGGCTATCTCCAACGGTAGGTGAGATCTATAACCCATATTGAGTGTTGAACAGTGCGAAAACAAGACACCAAAATATCCCCGTCTCCAACGGGAAGACCCAAGGAACGAACCCAAATCCGACGCCGCCGCTCGCCGGGACGCCACGCCCACGCCAGCTTCGACGCGCCGCGTGCCGCCAAGCCCGCGCCACCGCGCCACGCCGCGAGCTCGGCCACCGCCACCGCCTTCCGCGCCGCTGCGTCCTCTCGGCGAGGCAGAGGAGAAGATGGAGTGCCCGCCGCCGCCCAGCGCTACGGCGCGCTCCCGTTCCCTCCTCTTCTTCCTCCTCCGCAGAGCCCTGGCTCCGGCCCCCGCTTCGCCGCCGCGCGCCTCGGCTCAGGCACCCGCTCCGCCGCTGCGCGCCCCGCTCCGCCGCGCTCCGGCCCTCGGCCCCTGCTCGGATTTGCTCGGGGAAGGCCGCAGCCGCGCTGATTTGTTCGGGACATGGAGCCGCCGTGCGGAGGGAGCGGAGGAGGGGCGGACGGGGCGGCGACGAGGTGGACGGGGTGGACGAGACGGAGGGAGCGATGGAAGGGGCAGCCCGGCGAAGGAGAGGGAGGGGGAGGAGGCAGACGCGCCGGGGCGACGCGAAGGAGGGCCGGCGTGGAAGAGGAGGCGGCGGGGGCGGCCGCCTCGGAGGAGGAGGAGAGAGAGGAGAAGATTGAGCGGTGGGTCGCGCGCACGGACGACGCATTTGTGGGTCGCGGCGTGGGGGAGGAGAAAAATGGGTACCACTTTTAGGTGCTCCGTTGGAGAGGTATTTTCCATGTTTCAGCACCCATTTTGTGTATTATGTGCCAAATAGGTCTCCCGTTGGAGACAGTCTTAGAGACAGCAAAAATAGTTGTTTATGTGAAATTGTGAGGAGAGAGAGTGTTACTAGCTCTTGTTTAAGAGCTAGCTTTAGCAGAAATTAAGACACTGTTGCGTGGCCCACACCTCCGATAAGAACTGGCAGTTTACACTTAGCTAGCTTTGCCAGCTAAATGTAGTTATTTTTACCCATGAAAAGCGACTAATTATTTGTAGCTTCGTTGCGGTAAAATTTCTGTAGTGTGTGGCATCTTTTAAAACTCTGCTAAGAAGCTAGAAATCACTTGGCTGTAATAATAGCCCTTCTAGCAAAACTGTGGTATAGCTTTTGGAACCCCTGAGAGATATGTAGCAATGCAGAGCATGGCGTTTAGAAAACTTAATGTTTATATAAGTTGGTAAACCCAGCATTCACTCTTTTGCTTTCTGTGAAATAGAATTTACCTTTATCTAAATATAAAATAGAGCCAAAAGCCTTTAGTCTAAATATATATTTTTAGAATAGTGCCTCATAGATGCATATAAATAACTTTTATTACATATACTGTCTGATACATCCATTACAATATAACTTTTGCTCAACCCCAACATCTTTAGGATGATGCATGTCGCCTCTGTGTAACTCAATAATTAAGGTGGGCATTTAGGGTTGCATACATTGCATTTGGCCTTACATTCTTCATTCGTGACGTAACATTTGCTAGGCTTGGGGCAGCAGAAGCAGGCGAGTTGAGAACAAAATGGGCTTTGTTTGCAAAATATTAGTCTTAACTTGACCCCGTGTGCCGAGGAGTTGACCGTACCAGTACTGGTTGCTGCTGCCGTAAGATGATTATTTGGGTATCTCCTGATGGTACCAGCGCCCTCGAGTAGCTGTGGTTGACCTGATAATTGTAAAAGAAATTTTGGATTCGTCAAGATATACAAATTCGTGACTCATTCGGTGGCAAGCCAAAAGTTTCATGACGAGGCAAAGAATGTGAAGGTTACTCACATTGTACTGGCAGAGCGAGGCATCCAATGAGTACGACAAACAAGATGGTCATCATATATACCAGATCGCCAGCACTGCTACCCCTCATATTGAATCTTCTCTCTGCTTGAACAAAGCCTGAATTAGTACAAAAGAGTCAGAACGGGTCAGTATAATATGCATGCATAGAGGGGTACAAATCTTGAATAATGCAAGATATCTTGATTTAAGAATGTATTTTGTGAACTTTTATGATTTTAAACAGATGTTTGTGATATTTGATCATATATGCATATGCTAACTTTCATGCATACTTTTCGCTAGGTGATCATCATCTAGTCATGCCAAACGGGGCTAAGCTCTGCGGTCTCAAAACTCCAAAGCCCTCCAAATCCTTGCTTTTATAGCCGTCGCCTATTGAAGCGGAGGAGGTGTGAAAACACTGGTACCTCAACGCACCCACACATAAAAAAAATGAAAAAAAGGAAGCCAAATGAATTGTTTTTTTTCTGGATAATGAGAAGCGACTTAGTAGATCCTAACAAGTATTTTTAAGGTGTCGCCTTGGCGCTTAGGCGCATGGGCGCACCTCCAATGCCTCAGGATGCCTAGGCGCCTTAAAAACTATGATCCTAACAGAGTAAGACATAGGAAAATTATGGAGTACGTATTTATCTAACCGAAAACACACTACGGACACAGCTCTTTTAGGATAAAATGGAAGAACGATCTGCTAACCACGTACCTTGCTGTGAGGTTGTGATCAGAGAGAGGAGGGCAACACCGGTCTAAAAGCTTGCAAGCACTAGATCAATGCCTCTATGGAAGGTGGGCTGCTGATGTATGTACCTACTATATATGTTCACGCGATGCTAATTAAATGTGGAGCGAGCGCACTAGATGAATGCCTCTATTGAAGGCGGGTTCGGCCTTCATCCTTCTACGAAACTGACCGGACTACGGGAAACGGCAAGCGCACAACAGGGGGTTAATTAGCAGCAACGGAAGCCGCCCTGTTTGCCGGGAAAAGGAGGACCGACGACAGTTCATTATGTATTTATTTTCTCTTGACTGGGCGGACGCAGGTGACGCAAGCACGCCCTACACGAACCCAGCCGCGTGTCCAAATCCATCTCAGTTTTGGTCGGCTCCCATCGGTCGAACGAAGACAAGGCCGCTTTTAGACCGGAAATCACTGTCTGAGCCCGATTCTCACAACGGCAAATTCGCAACGGCGGCTTCTTCCTAGTGTTCACTCAATACCAACAACTTGTCACAGAAGCATGACTGAACAACTGCAGCTCTTCTCTGTAGTCTACTACCTCCGTCCCATAATAGTTGTCGCTATTGACTTTTGATCCTCACATTTAGCCGTTCGTCTTATTCAAATTTTTTTTCAAAGATTAAAACAAATATGTCATAATTAAATTAATACTGACGGTAAAACATGTGATGAAAAAATAATTAATATTTGTAAGAAAAATTCAAATAAAACGAATAGTCAAACATAACAATTAAAAGTCAACAGCGACAACTATTTTGGGACGGAGGTAGTACGTTACAGCAAATTTGAGACTTAGGGCGCGTTTGGATTACGGCCACACACGCGCCACAGCCCGCCGTGTGGCGCCAGCCAAACGCGTTTTGCCGCAAGTTCGTCACGCCAAAATGCTGCCACAGCGAGCCCGTTCAAAACCAACGCCAGAATCGTCCGATGTTCTCTGGTGCATGCCAAACCGGCCTTAGTGCAAGGTATACGACAAGCAGACGACACAAATTTCCTACTCCCTCCGTTCCAAAATTCTTTTCTTCTTATTTTCTTTGTCTGAGCGTCAACAATTCTAAAACAGAGGTAGCACAAAGCATGCACAAACACAAACAGCCTGCACACTAAAAATCATAGGAGATGGAATTGCCTTGGAACAAAAAAGGGCAAAAGTTTATCAGACCTACAGATTACTGTTACACAATCACCAGGCAACCTCGCATCATCCCTTTCTACTGTTACACTCAGCGTTACAACTAACGAGTTCTAGTGTTTGCCCGAGGCCACCTTGCTAAACAAGCTACAAGCAGAATTACTCCAATTGATATGGGCAGTTCTCAAAACAGATATAATGTATGCGACAAACTATCCTATACTTACCGAGGGGGTCAGTAAGTCTCCAGCAACCAGACTGGAGCATGCCAGGGGAAGCTACGAGGTATTGGCATTGTCACTGGCTTCTGTTGCTGTTTGCGGCGCGAGATCCATCGGGCCAGCTTTGGTCTTGTCATTGGTTTCTGTCGTTGTTTGCGGCATGACATCCATTGTGTCAGTTTTCCCCTTGTCATTGGCTTCTGTCGCTATTTGCGGTGTGATATCCATCGGGTCAGCTTTGGTTTTGTCATTGGCTTCTGTCGCTGTTTGCGGTGTGGCCTCCATTGGGTCAGCTCTGGTCTCGGCAGCTTCATATTCTGACAGAAGGTCCATGAATTCATTCAGTAGCCTCTGGACTTTCCTGTTCGATGCCATAGAAGGAAGTATATCTTCCCTCAGAAGTTTGTGCTTCTTCATTCCCTGTGGAATTGCCATCAGTTTATATACTTACATCAAGTAGATTAAGCTTACGAGAAATGGAATGCCATCTATTTACAGTTCTTGAACCGCTATGATTGTATATAAAGGGGTTGAAATGTCCACCTTGTGTACACATGCAAGTAGACCAGTGTAGTATGCAAATACCATATAAATCGAAACTTACAAGAATATCAGGATCCCACGCCGGCTTTTGGGGATCTGTAGATGACGCAGAACCAACCATGCCCATCGGCGGACCTAGGAAACTCTCACAAACTTCACGCAGACGAGATTCATCTGCTTCTCTGCATATAAGAAAACCAAACGAAAAGAACTATTTCAGCAAGCAAAAAAAGAAGAAAAAAAAAAGAGTAGTTTTCACTGGGTGCCGAAACTTGCATAGTTTCTAAGTCAACTGAACACATACAACAGACTTACAAAAACAACGGTATATAGGCTAATAAAAGAAGGATCCATATAAATGAAAAGTAAATAAAAACATAATGAACATACCTAGCTAAAAATCTTATGTAGGACAGGAGGCACTGGCGGTACTCCTGTGGTGACTTCAAAGCCAAAGAAGCGGCCAGCTGGGTCTCCAAATGGGCGCGTGTCTGTAACCCATCATCTGTAACCCTGAAATAGAAACACGCACACGAATAGAGTTACAGCAAACTCTGATCTCAGCATGCTGCAGGAATAGTTTGAAGTGTTTGTAATACTAAATAACTCAAACATGCACACCGACCTGCTCCAAATAGGCTTTCTAGCCATGAACTTCCCTATATCAATCTGTAACTTGCCTAACTCTCCACCTTGAGAGGAACTAAAAGAGCTCGCAAAATTTGATGCTGGAAAACAATCATCGGCAATCCTTAGCCAGCACTTCATACTCATGTCATACAGAAAAGCATGACGGCTCGCAAGTACAACTAAGGGCGAACCGCATCTTGAGAATTTAGCGGATATAACCTTTACTGCACCTGTCAACAATGCAGGTTAACTACTAAACACCAAACTATTTTTTCAAAGACTTTAAGATGCAGAAAAATTCTGAATATCCATCTAAGGTAGTACATGAACTGAAGATTAGAGTAGTTACCAGCATCCTTTGCAGATGGCTCATCTGGAGATGGAACCAACGAAGCCAAAGAGTCCTGCAAAACACAGGTCCTGTTATATAGGTCCCATATGTACATTAGACCTCTCCTTGTGACAAGAAGCAATTTCCAGCAGTCGTCACAATCTATAAAAATGGCTGCAGATCCCATCATCATTGCTGGCATTGCCCGTCTTCCACATTTTGTATAAACCTAATTAATTCAGAGTAACAATGTAAGTGTCAAAGACCGACAGGTTGTGAAAACATAAAAGCCAATTCTAGCAATAATTGATATGGATCACATAAATCTACAGGATATTCAAGAAAAGAAACATTACTCACCTGCAAGCAACCATCTTCACAGCCAACAGCCCAGAAATTTGGATTGCCTGCCAAGACAGTAACCTTTCCAGAGATACGATCCGACCAAATAGTTTCAGTTCCTCTTGTACATCTTATCTCAGTTTCTTTTGTTGAAAAGGCACCACCAACACCAATCATATCACCTGCAGCACGTTCTACAGGTTTTGCTTCAAGGCAGACTGGTACAGAATCCTCATTATCTTTCTTACTTAATACATGGATAGAAAGCACAGAGGAGGATGAGCCTGGAACTACAGATCCAGTGTGTTCTATACTCAGCCTTCCATCATTGCCAGAACTTGTTGAAGCTTTTTGAATAACAAGACTCTCAGTTATGTTCGCTCTTGCTGTAACACCAGAGCGATCCCTAACTCCACAGTTATTACAATTACCACTGCTGCCGTAAGATGGTCTTATTCCATTCATTCGCTGATCCAGAGATGAAAAATCCACAACCTGATTCTGAGAACGGCTAGGTATATTCTCTTGGTTGGAAGGAAATCCAACTGCCTCCGGGATTATTCTCTTCCGTCCATCAGGACGCCGGTATTCTCTCTGTTTCACTGGACTAGATAACCGGGTAGCTTTATTTATATCATCAGCTGCGGGAGCTGCAGTCTTCTTCTCGTCTTCAGGTAAAGCTTCAGGAGCTTTCTGATTTTGTGCCACAGGAGTCGGTTTAGGCACATCAACAGAAACTTTTGGAGGTGCTTGAAAATGCTGTGCAATGGGAGTCCCTTTTTGCCAGCCGATTGCTTTGCTGATGCTTCTTCCAGCAGCAATTGTGCAGGGCTTTCAACAAGATTTGATTGCCGTCCTCTGACATCACCATATCTGTTTCTCTTCAGTTCATCCAGTTCAGAATCACTTAACCTGTATCCAAGCTCCTTCGCTTCAAAATGAAAGTTGGCAACTGATCCGTCCAAGGAGCAGGCAAAAAGAGAATAACCATCAGGGCTCCTGTCAGGGAAGAGAACAGTAGCACCATGAGCTTGGCCATCAAGGGATAAAATACTAATTGCATCAAAATAATCAATGTGTCTTACCATGATAAATCAACCACGCTTTGAGAAAAGAAGTGCTTAGCAACAAATAATGGTCGGGCACTCGCTGTCGTCCAAACAGTAATAGTTCTGTCTTGACTTCCGATAGCAATAACATTATATGGTTGCTGCTCCTTTGATGATGTCTTTGATGCTCCATTGGCCCATCCAGCAGGTGCAGCCTTTGTGTCTTGACCATTTGAGGAATGCTTACGGAACATCGAGTGATTAAACTTAACCACCACAACAGGCGCATTATGCCCTAGAAAGTCAAAAGTTGCAGACCACTCGCCTCTCTCAAGCACAGGAGCTGAATGCCTCGGTTTCTGGAAACCGTGAGTCGTAGTTATGAAGTGGCCACAAGGTGACCAAGCAAGTCGTCTAAAAAATGTTGAACCAAGCTGCAGCAACAATACAAGTAAGAAAGGCTTTCCGTAACCAAAGAACACAGAAATAATTAATAACAAAAGTCATGAATTATAACATACTGATTTTGACCAATGGCCTTCTGTCTTGTGAGCAAGACTCCAGTCGCTTGTACGCCATATTATAACAGTCTTATCATCTGATTGGCTTGCAATAAAAGAACCAATGGGATCCCAGGTAACCCCTTTGACCAAGCTGGAATGCCCTCGCAAGACAGCAGTGCACATGCCGTTGGTCAAGTTCCATATGTGGACGGTATTATCCAAGCTACCGCTAGCCAATGTTGAATCATCAGGGGACCAGTTAAGATCAACCTACTTCAGGCATAAGAAACAGAAAAGGTGTTCAGAGTCACACGGTAAAGATCACAAAAGGCAACAACATGAGCTAAAAGATAGTAACAGCTCAAGTTCTACTGATGCTTTTGGAAACTAGATAAGAAAAACAGCGGGAGTGGAATTTCGGAGAATAATTACCACGTCTGCAGTATGTCCTCTTAAGGTCATAACGACTTTCCAATTTTCTACATCTGGAGGTTCTCCGCTTCCAAACTCAGATGTTCCAGAACCAGCTTTTCTCTCGTGAATTAATATAACTTGATCATCTGATCCAGAAGCAAGAAAACGGCCATGCTTGGCCCATCTCACGCAATTTACTGAGCCAAAATGGTCTCGCATTGTTGCAAGCAACCTTTGGCTGGAATCATCATTGGTATTGTTCTTATCCACTGACTTCATGCTCCATATTCGAACCTATTCAGCAATGAAGAAAACAAAAAAGGAACTTGGTAAGGAAAAGGTCACCCCAGTGGAAGACAAAAAAAAAGATCTACACTATCTCAGCATCAAATAAATAGAAAGCATAGGAAATCACAACCAAATTAGCGTTACGTTTTTCGAATATCACTCAGCAACCAGGTAACCATAATTCCCGGTACCAAGTTACACGAATGCGAAACCTTGCGTATGATGAACTAGTCCAAATAAGCTGTAACATAACATGATTATTAACATGAGCCAAAAATAGCAACTTAACTCGACCCTAGAGATTCGAATTGACACAATAAATAATGACAGCGCAATAAATTCCAGTCGAATTTCAGTAGCTACATCACAAATCCTACTGTTATATCAGATACCAACCACTAGTCGATTCACCCGAACCCTCATCTCTGGCAATTCTGGACCTTAAACTCCATTGAACAAACCACATAGAGAACCACGTTAACGAAAAATGAGCACAAATCACCATAACAGCGCAGTTACATACACACTAATTGTACTAGATCTTAAACTCCGGAAATGCCAATTTAGCAATGAAAAAATGGTTAAGCACGCTACTGACATAGCAAGATAGCAGCATACAAAATTCCTTGAATAAAGAAAAAGAGGGAAAAAGAAGAGAATACCTTCTGGTCGCCGCCGCCGGTGGCGAAGCGTTGGCCACCGGGCTGGATGTCGATGGAGAAGATCTGCAGGCCCTCGTGGCGAATCCAGGCCGGCTTCTCCGTAATCATCTCGTATCTTACGCAGATTGCACTCCCCGTCACAGCCCCTAAACCGACGCCGCCATGCCCCGAACAGGGCTCAAAACCCTAGAAATCCACAGGAAAACCCTAGCTCCCGCGGGGAGGCGAGGCGACTGCAGCTGCGAAGAGGAAGGTAGCCGGGAAGGTCGAGAAGCCGGGAGGCGTGGGGATTCGGCAGAGGACCCGAAGGCGGCGGCCGGATTCGATCGGGCGGCGCGGGCGGCGGCGGCGGCGAGGCGACGAACACGGCCGCTCTCGTGTTCGTCGTGTTCGTGGGTGAAAAAACACGAAAACGAAAACAAACCGAAAAACTGAAAACGAATTCGAATGAAAATTGAACTGAATCGAAAAGCCAAAGGAAAGGCAAAGATACGTCCGGAATTTAATCCCTTTTGCCCTCTTTTTTCTCACCAATCGTATGTGCGTATTTTAGAGGCTTTGCTTTAGGATTCGTACTTTGGAGAAGGTACATTCGATCTGCATCTGTAAATTCCGTGCCCTACCTTGTCTCTGACTATCATGTTTTACTACTGGATGTCCCAAAAGCCTGAATTCCCTTTCTCAAAGCATAGTTAAAAAGAAAAACAGAACTATCATCCGTTTTGGAATTCTGTATGTAGAATTGGAACCTTCAGATTCTGAGTTGAGAAGACGTGACATTTGCAATGCAAGTTGCAAAAGGTTCCCAAGGATAGCAATAGCAATTTCTTGCTGAAAATGCCATTAATTAGAGTATGTGCCAAATGCAGGGAGTATATAGAGGCTAAACATCAGCTGGATTTTGCTGTGATCTCAGTTCAATCCATATACCCGATACTACATAGTGTCAAATTAGTTTGAAACAAAAAGAAAAAGAGGGAATTCAATCGGAAGCTTGAGTTGTTTCCTCTTTTGAGCTCGATCGGGAGAGGGAGCGAGTTTATTCCTTCCTCGGTGAACGCGACGACAGGAGAGAGACCTGGAGAGACGAGAGATCCCGCGCAGCGGCTGGGTTGGGTTGGACCCGAAATCATTTTCTTCTTGGGCCGCAGTCGATCGGGCTCTGCTTGACTTGGTGGCCTGTTACAGTTTAAGCTACTTTATGGGCCAGAAGAAAATGCAGGCGCGCTCTAGCTAGCTTTCCATGTCCGGGTAAAAAGTCCACTTAAAAAAAAAAGATGACTAAAAATTGTCCAGGCATTCCGTTGCATCCTAGTGCCTATATTTTTTTTAAACATATTCTTCTTAAGTTGCATGCATGAATAAGTAAAAAAATAAAATTAAGGTATTTTTAAGGCTTAAAATTCCTGATTTTTCTCTGAGTTACAACCAATATATTAAAGTTACACCCGTTGTATACCAGATTTACAGTAATTATTTCAGTGTAAATCTTGAGTATAGATGATGTGAATAAAAATCAGGCGCTAGGATCCTTTAAAATGCTTGAATTTTTTTCTCTATCACGTGAGACTAAATCTCATCCACAAAAGCAAAATCTAATAGTTAAAAATTCAGGCATTTTTATCTTCTAGAATGCCTAGGCAATGTATAGACAGACCTTAAAAAAAAGCTCAACATTTTCGTACAACCGCATGCACACGATAACGTACGACGGCACAGATCGAGGGGGTCTAGGGGTGTTTTCGTTCCAAGTGGCGATGTGTCCCACCCTCAGCGACAAAGAAGAAGCCCATTGAACGAAGAAGATCAAGGACCTCCGTCACGGCAATCCGGGCCCTGATGTTGCGGCGTATGTCGAGGAAAAAAAGCGGCAGGTATAAAGCCTCTTTTCCCGTCTTTCTTTCTCGACGGATCAATCGGTTTGGTTTTTCTTCCCAGATGAGATCAAATCACCGCTTCCTCCTCTCCTGATTGATGCTACATATTGCAGGAGTACTGTACAACAAAAATGTTCATGGTCACATCACAACGCCGTGAGTATATTTGATGTGTTGTCGTTGTTATAACAGTAATACTTGATGGAGGAGGAAAGGAAGTTCTAGAAGAACCAATCCTAGTCCTACTCCATATGTGGCAATTTAGTTTCCTGATTTTACATATTTTTTTTGGCGCACTGATTTTATATATTTGATGTGTTGTCTTTGTTATAACAGTAATACTTGATGGAGGAGGAAAGGAAGTTCTAGGAGAACCAATCCTAGTCTTACTCCATATGTGGCAATTTACCAAAAGACTCTTTCTCCTAGTAGGAAAGGAGACCCCTATCCCGACTATAAATAGTGGAGCACCTCATGATGTAAATATACAAGTTTATTCAGAATAATAAAGAGAAGGCTCTACCCTACATTGTGTCTCGCCTCTTGTCTACTTTTGTTGTTGTTCTCCCCCGTCGATAGCGTTATTAGAGCACGTTATCAGCACGCTCTACGGAGCTAGTAGAGGAGCGCCGAAGTCGTCGAAGAGAAGAGGAGTCAGCGAGTTCTTCAACTCATCGCCTCGGGAAGCGCGCCAGCCTCAAGAATCGAGCCGCCTCGATTTCCGAACTCGACGACATCGACGTCCGCGCCAACACAAAGCTGTTGACGGGGAACGACTACACGAAGTCCTGAAGAACGCCATGTATACGCCCTACGCGGTTAAGTCCTTAGTCTATCCTACGCGATGGTCTAGTAGATGATATACATGTGCTTGAAGCATCTTGAACCTAAGGTATCTAGCAGATTGAAACCTTTTCTGATCGTGTGGACTCGTTGCAGTCACAGATTTTGACCCCTTTGCGTACGGCCTCAGTTTTTCTAAACGGAGTTTATCGCATCCCTACACCTAGCGTTAGGGTTCATCATCGAGTTGCATTGCATACACACAGTAGGTGGGGCTTGTAGCCGCCACCGCCGCCGGTGATGAACCGCCGCGGCCACACGCACAACATGTGACTTGAAGGTCACCACACAGCATACAGAAACATCAGCAAAGAAAGGAAAAAAAAGGTCGAAACCTAACCCTAACCCTAGCCGGCGAGATTGACCTCGTCGGAACCCTAGCCGCACCTCGTCGGCATCGAGCTGAACTCGCCGAACCGACGTGCCGATCCACCACGCGCGAGCTAAGCCGCACCTCGGCTCCTCCGCCGTGGATCTCGCCGCCGGGCCAAACCCCGCGCCACCCAACCCTAGCACGAGTTGGATTCGGCAAGATTCGCCCGGATTCCGCCGTGTGGGACCAGTTGGCCCCACAACCTCCCCTCCGCGCCGCCGCACGCTGGCGTGGACCCGCATGACCCCTGCAGCGGGTCGCCGACCACCGGATCTGGGGGCGGGGCAGCCGGATCTGCCCGTGCCGCCCCCACCCGGGACTCCTCCGCAGCAAGGGGAGTCCCGGGATGCCCTCCTCCGCGCTTCGTGACGAAGGAAGTTTAGAGCTCGACCGCCGCCGCCTCACCGTCGCCTCCCGCCGAGGCCCGACGACGTGCGCACCACACCGCCATCCTGCCACGCCGCGCCGGACCCGCATGCCGCGCGCCGCCGCCTCACCTTTTCCTGAGCCGAGCACCGCCGAACGAGTTTGCCCGGGGGCCCCACATCCGTGCCGCACGTGGGCTCCCCGCCTCCCTCTTTGCCAAGTTGCCGTGCCATGGCGCCTGTTGGCGGTCGTTAAACCATGATTTGACCGCCACTCTACCGGTAAATAAATACATAACACCAAGATTTTGTGCATAGTAGTTAGGAATAATGCTACTCCACAGATTTTGGTGAATATTTGGATGCAGGAGTGAATAATGGAGAAAAGTTGGCCAAGCCAGGGAATTTCCCTGGCCGGCCGGCCCCACCCTAGGCCGGCCGGCCCCACCTGGTGGCCGCAGGCCCCGGGCTTCCTCCAGTGGGCTGGAAAATAATCCACAACGCATAATTAGAGGCCAGCCCAGCAGAATTCCACCGCCATTCTAGAAGGTGGGCTATTTGGGCCTTTACTTGGCCCTCACTTCAATTCTGCCGACCCCAGCAAGGAGCCGACCTTCGGACCGCCATCAGGAGACGATCTGGAGCGTCGAGACAGAAGACGGTGGCCAACCGACAGAAGGGACGGCCGGCCGGCCACCCCCCTAGGCCGGCCGGCCGACTTTGGCGCCACCGCCTCTCCAGCTTCGGCCAGGGTGCTCCCACCGCCTTCACAAGCTATAAATTGGACCCCTCGGCCTCCGAAGCAACTCGCACCATCACACTTCATCCAAGTGTTCATTAGTTTAGTTTAGTAGTAGCTTTGAGAGTTAGAGTAGAGTAGAGTGAGAGCTCTCTCGGGCTTTCGAAGTATTCTCGGAGTTCGGTATAGTTCTTTGTATCTTACTCTTTTGAGATATTATTTTATTTATTATATAATTAGTTTTATCTTTATTTATTTCTTTTAGTAATTCTTTTCTATTTAGTTTATTTATTCTGTTAAGTAAGTGCTCGTAGAAGTCTTGTTGTGGGATTCGTGATTGTTGGAATAGCAAGTACGAGAGAGTGCCTTCGTCGGAGATGACGTCGTGTGAAATCTATGCTTGTTCATTCTTAGATAGGACTGCTCCGTTGATCAAGAGTAGTTCCTCTAGGCGGGTTGTAAGCATGGCGCTTAGAGCTTGGCCTATGCACGTTTGGCACCCAGCCCCACGGAGGATGGTAGCCGCGAGTGTATGTGACAGCTGCACCGGTCTCTGTAATCCACCACGTCCGGGTTGGACTCAGCAGGGTCTTAATTATAGCATACGGTTCCCTAGGTTTGAACTAGCATCATCGGTTATCCTAGCACGTGTGTGCCCCGAAACGACATGACTTGTATGTGTATGAGCTTAACTGGAGTAGATAACCTTTGTAGACTAGATTGCTAGAAAGATTAAATAATAGATAAACATACAGGTAGCCTTAACTCTATCTCGTTGCTCTCCCAAATGTATACTACGATTTATTTCTTTATTTACCTTGGATTTGAGGATGTGTGTGCCACCCATATATATCATACATATCTTACCCCCGTTTCAAGTATAGTTGATACATTATTTCTTTCTCCAAATTATCCAATGCATTGCTATTATTCAGCTCCCTTTTGCTCTACTTCCCTGCGGAAATATAAATACGATAACCCTAGAATACTCCAAGGTGAAATGCTACAATAGTGATCCGTGCGCTTGCGGAATTAATGAATTTAATTTTATTGCATAAGAACCGTAAACAGCGCCGCCGCGCTCGCACGCGCGCGGGCCGCCGCCGCCGCTCTCGGTGGAGAAGGAGGGAGAGGGAAAGAGAGTGAGGGGATTAGGGTTTCAACCCAATCCCCTCGGCTCTTATACCGGCCGGGGCTGGCCGGGACTATGGGCTGGGCCTTAGGGGCCGTGATGGGCCGAGGTTGGCCCATTGGGCCTGCCCGATTTCAGAAAAAATCAAAAGAAATACGAGGAGATTCGGAAAAATCAGAAATTTTGAAGAAACCCCCTGAATAAGCTAGAAATTGCGGTTTGGTCCTGAAATTTTGCAGAAAAGCCCCTGAATTTTTCCAGAATAGAACCCGCAGTCCTTTTTTTTTGCAAATAGGTCCAAATTGTTCTAAATTTACGATTGGACCTAGAATTTTTGCAAAATAGACCCTGTAGTCCCTGGAAAAGAGCTGAACACTGTTATTTTGCAGATAACACCTTGGGTTTTAGGAAACTTATGTCAGAAACATAATAACTTGCTGTTTTTGCTCTTTAAACCTCCTGTTTGTGCATAATTACTGTGTTCTTGATCTCAAATCATGCATATCATGTATAATGAATTAAAACATGATTAAAATGTGCCTTTAATCATAGAAACATGGTTTTAGGTCTTTTCTTCGAGTTTTTGATCCGCTACTTTTTGCATTCTACAAATTGTTTACTAGAAGTAAACCTATGCACTTTCGTATGAATATCTTGTAGATATCTCAATTTGTGAAACATGAATTCGATGGGCTTATCTTGAATGGTTTTAACTATTTATCTTGATCAAATGATGCTGAAATCCTCTTGAGTGTTAAAAATCTCTTGAAGATGATTAAACTCAAGAATGAGGATATTGATCCATCTGAAGTGGATAAATCTCAGGCGCTGGATTTCCTGAGTCATCACTTAAGCATTTTCCTGCAGAATGAATAATGAATGAAAATAGTCTAAAGGTCTTGTGGGGCTCTTTGAATGAGCACTTTGAGAAGATGAAATCTTTCTTAAATAGTTGAGCGTGAATGGCAGCACCTACGCTTTCAACATTACAAGACATTTGTGGATTATAATACCGTATAGTATGAGATCGTCACTCACATGAAGATTTGTGACGTTGAACTTGGTAAAAACAAGCTCATACACAAAACTCTCTATCTAACACCCCAAGCTCGCTTATGTGAGTAGCCAGTAACCCTGAGTAATGACTTGAAGTATGATCAGGGGGAGAATGAGACGATCTTGTAGGATCATACGTCTTGTTACACTGGCTAAATAGCACCGAATGCTACATTATTCACGGAGAATGATAAGGGGAAGGGCCAATAGAAGGCACCTGAGAAAGGTAAAGGTAAAGCCTGACAATTCAAGAAGAATAAGAATGCTAAGGTTTAGCATCCTAAAGAGGAAGCATACGGTAAACAAGATCAAGATTGTTATAGGTGTAGAAAAACACCCAAGCACCTTATCGAATTGTACCAAGAACTTCATGGTAAGAAGAAGAATTCCTAGAAGGAAGTCAACCTCATTAAAAGCATGTAGCTTGAAGTTGAGGGAGTCTTCACAAACCATTGAAGAGAAGAATGAAAACATCTTGTAGATGGAAGGTACGTCACAATATGAGACCAAGAACCTTAAAGGATCAAGCTGTAATTCTGAAAATTGAGCTTTGGATGATAACCTCATGAATGAGGATAATCTTCTTGGTGATGAATTAGAAGCCGTGCATAGGGACTCGAAATAGTCCAAAATACCGATCTAGTAGATGGTAATTGTAGAAGTAGTAATGCAATTAGTCTTGATTCCTGAATTGATTTAAGTGGATTAATGTAATCTCTAGTAGAGACCTCGTTTTTAATACATAATAGCTTGAAGTTTATGTGTCAAGCTTTGGTTTTTCTTTTACCTTATTGCTACAATGCTTCCGAGAATTGTATCCATTACTTTTGCTCCTATTTACTTGTTTACATGTAGTAAACTTAAATGCACATGTATTTTGAATCACTTGTTCCATTTTCTAGTAGAATAAAAATCCTGATTAATCTAGAATGGTTATTAAACCCTGCATGGTTACTATTCAGTCTGGTCACTAAATACCAAAATTGTTCCTAGAAGTGAGATATTTCTTGAAGAATTATGCAACCCAAGAAGGGTGAATTGCATGCTACTTTTGCAGAACAATTAGTAGTTGTGCGATATTTTGGTATAAAGTAAATTGAATTGGAATAATCCTAAAATATTTTTGGGACTCACCGAATGAGTAAATCAAGAAGATAACCCAAATATTGGCACAGGAATGTCAGTGTATTTGAGATGACTTGAAGTTTCATATCATTACACTTTAGGAATTATGTTGCTGTTGAATGCATAAACTTCTGGGATCACGTAGAAACCGAAAGTGAATTATTTAGCAAAATAAGTTAATCCAGACTATTACCAT
The DNA here is from genome assembly GCA_012490785.1 of Eragrostis nindensis. Lineage (NCBI taxonomy): Eukaryota > Viridiplantae > Streptophyta > Magnoliopsida > Poales > Poaceae > Eragrostis > Eragrostis nindensis. The sequence continues at coordinate 112,353 of JAAXCT010001358.1, read as the reverse complement.
TGTCTTAAGTACAGAATACTTGGTCATTGGCACAACATTCGTCAAATTCATAGAAGAATTTGAGAATGCATATACTAGGAAGCTTGCAGCTAGTATAACAGGATTATTGGACAAAAATCTTGAAGATAAAATCTGTTTACTATAGCTCTCATGAAGAAGAGACAATACAATCATAGAAGATTGATTCTAGTTTCATAGATATCATCACTAAAACCTTGAAGGCTTGAGCGAGAATTCTGAAAATATAGCTCCCGATGATAACCTCCTGGATGAGGATCATTTTAGTGATGAATTAAATATGTGCATGGGGACTCGGCATAGTCTTCCAAATTTAAAATAAACTACTAAGTAGTAGTTGTTATATAGAGGTGCATTAAGTTTATAATTCTTGAAAGAATTAGATGGATCATGCAAACTTTTAGAAGAGTGAGCATTTATTTTATCCTGAAGAGATATTAGCTTGAAGCTTAAGCCTGAAGCATGCATATAATATTCTCGGTTGCAAATTGAATTTGTTCCTTATCTACGATATAGCTTGCAGTCTATATGTAGTTTGGATTTGGCTTGCTTGCCTTTGTTTTAATACCAGAAGTATACTTGTTAAATTTCGCTTGGAATATATGGATTATATGCTGAACATAATGATTTACCAAGTCTGTTAGTATTAATCATCTGCAATGATATTTGTCCACTATAAAGCCACATATAACCATGTAGGTTACTGCATAAGTTCTTTGTGCATTACTACCAAGCAGGTAGAATGGAAATTAGAAGCACATGAACCAATGCAAGTATTTTTATCATAATCTACCCTACTCACATGATTCCGGAGAATATTGTGTACATGAATGGTACATATGTGATTTTTCACACCAATTATTGTTAGACTAGTAGTATAATTGCAGCCTATGATACATGCATTGTGTCGTAGCGAATGCAAGAAGCATCCAATGAACTTGAAGTTTAGTGATGGTGTGATAAGAGGGAGAATTTTAATTGATGATGGCGTAGGAAATATGTTGATAGATTAGAAAATCTAACAAGACATGATCTAGTCCTGGATGATTGGATTAAACATTGAAAATGTTGGCAATCAAATATTCTAGAAGAATAAAATTTCTTGCATGTTTTAACATTATGAAACTTGTTGTTTCTTTTACCTTGAAGTGTTTATTTGACCTTGAAGTGTTTTATTTGGAGTTTATGATTTATGAAGAAGCTAGACATTATCATTGTCATTTTGACATGATAGAAAGTCTCAATTCAGAATGTCGAGCATGTCTAGCTCACTGCATATAAGTGCGTAAATATTTTGCAAATATTTTCACCATCTTTGCATACGTGAATGGGCTCCCACTTGAAATTTGGTGATATAACCTGGACATTATGTCAATTGAATGCCTATGATAGGGGATATCACTAGAGATTGTATGCTATAATGTTGGCATTAGGGGGAGAATGGACCCAGAAAGAATGCCTTACATTATCATTCCTTGGAAGCTTGAAGCAGGAATGGAATCACGCACTGAATATGCGCATGAAGCGTAATGCCAGAATAATCTTGAAGAGAGGAGTAACCAGAAGTTAAGTTTACATGAAGTAAACCAAATACCGCGTGTGATATACACAGGGATGCTTGTGCTTATATCGCCGGTCGACTTGTTTGTCGTTGATCTAAAATCTATTGGGACGCCTTTGGACTCTAAATCAACGGACACTTGTCATTGCAATAATTATGAAACTCCTCCCACTCTTGAAGAGAGCACCTCATGAAGAAGGATTAAGAAGCTCATAAGAGTGATCATCGTGAAGATGAGAACCCAACCATTGTGCACACAGAAGTGTTTGGGAATGCAGAACAATCGATGAATATGAGAATAGAAGAAGAAAAGTTGTACAACATCTCCTCATGAATTGCAATTGTTTCTCTCATGAAAGTAGAGAACCAGGATCCGGCAACAAAGTCCATGGCACAGACGCCTGTATGCGTTACAATCGGGTCAATTAAGAATGCAATTGAGGATATGAACCGTAATGGTGAAAGTATATGGTTCATAAGTCTCTGAAAGACAGATATTCTCATAATACGAATGAAGTTCAGGATTCTGGAAATCCAAATGACAAGATCCTTGAAGGACAATGAATAATTCCCGAATAGAATTATCGCAACATATAATGTATTCTTGGAGAATGACATAAGCCTCTAACAAGAGCCCCTTGCAAGAGAGAATGAATCTCACGGAGAGAATCATTTTTGGAGAATATCCTTGAAGGAAGGAGCCATGAAATGACTTACCAATCGAATCTTGAATAATACCATCTATCCCAGAAGAGAGTATAGACCCGACTACATGGAAATCATCATACCTGAAAGGTATATGTACTCAGAAAGTACAAGCTAGCACAAGAATGATGATTTCCTACATTACCACGAAAGGTAATATTAATGGTTATTATCCCCCATAGAGAATCAAGATTGATTGAAGAATTGTTCTGATCCTGAAGGATGAACATTACAGATTTGCAATGATGAAAGTCATGGCTTGAAGCATGATATACTATATTCTAAAATATAGACCATTTGCGAATTGTCGCGCAGCATGTGGCATCCCAAGAATGTACTTGGATGAGAAGGAATAACATGATCATAATCTTGTCTTGAACTTTGAGAGACTACAGATACAGATCATTTGAGAATGAAACCCCAAAGATTATCTTGAAGATAATACAGCTTATATTGCACAAATATAAGAGGAACATACTAAGTCAAAGGTCATGGAACACCTTACACCAAAATTCTCCTTATGCATGAAATGCATCAGAATGAAGAGATTTCGGTGAATCATACATAAAGGTATGAAAGTGTAAGCTTCATGACCATTGGAGCTAGGGAAACCCCAAGGTATGAATGTTTTGGTGATAGGATGAGAACCATGAATGTGACTAACACTCTTTGTGAGATCTTATAGGTCACATATGAAGAAAGCTCCGTCCGTTGGTGGTGAACGCCAACACACCATGAACTTAATTGACAAGGATGATTGGTTGCCTTCATCTACACGAGAACGGACTTGATGGAGTCGCGGAGAAGACATGGATCAAGGCTAAGGACATGCTAGATCCAAGCGAGTGTTGCTTGGTTAGATGTTAGCTTGAGTCCATAGGAAAAACCGGACTATCAAGAGGGTTCGAGGTGGTTCTCTTAGTACACACTAGTTATAGAGATCATTGGATGCATGGTGAGTCTCTCAGGGGCTAGGGTGGCAGAAGAGAGTTGAAGGAACCAAAAAGATCAAGTGTTGAAGAAGAAGATCAAGAAGAAGATCGAAGCTGTGAAGGCAGAAGAGACCGGACAGTACGGTCATGGAGACCGTACAATACGGTCTACAGAGGAAATCCAGACAGAGAAGCTCAAGTTTCTGGAAGTTGAAGAATAGAGACCGGACAGTGGACCGGACAGTACGGTCCTAGGGACCGGACAGTACGGTCTCTATTGGGTTTTCCAGACAGAGAAGCTGAAGTTTCTGGAAGTCGAAGAATGAAGACCGGACAGTTTGACCGTACAATACGGTCGAGGACCGGACAGTACGGTCTTACAGGCGAAGAGCAACAGAGAAGGAGAAGTTTCTGTTGGCTGAAGAAGAATGGAGACCGGACAGTACGGTCCTAGGGACCGTACAATACGGTCTGGTCTGAGATGAGTTGCAGCACTCCCTGGATGCCGGTCTGGTGAAGACCGGACAGTACGGCCAGATGGAGACCGGACAGTACGGTCTACTGTACGGTCATCACGCAGACTGGGCACTTTTGGACAACGGCTAGTTTGAGGTTGGAGGCCTATATATAGTCGGTTGTTTACCTCTTTGAGGTGCTCTTGGACCCAGGAAAGAGGGGAGGTGCTGCCAAGAAGCCAAGAGGAAGAAGTGTGAAGCACTTGGGAAGGATCTGGAGTGATCCTAGTGCTTGAGAGAGTAGCAAGTTGCATCCTTTGATCTCTAGGCTAGTGTGGGCTTGAGAGAGTCATCTAGGGCTGTTACTCTTGGTCTATGGCAAGGCCTAGACCGGTTAGGCGTCGGTGTTGAGCTGTCCAAGGAGATTGTGGAAGTCGACACAAGTTTGTACATGGTCTTGGAGCTTCCCGTGCGAAAAAAGCATCACTAGTGGAGCGCCCTTTGGCACGCATCAATTGCGGAGCCTTACCTCCGGAAGAGTACCCGGGATCGAGCCCGGCGGGACGTGCCCGCGACTTCACTCGGAGGGTGAAGTGTGCACTAGGAGGGATCGCCTTCGAGCGGAGGGACGGGGTCGAGACTCCGGCGGGAGTGACCCAACGTGGAGTAGGGGATGGCGCCATCCTTCCAAGACCACGGGAAAACATCATGAGTATTCTCTATCCCTTCTCCTTTACTACTCGCATTTACTTATCGCACTTCATATGATTGCTTGTAGTACTTGAGTTGTGCTCTTATCTTGCTTGTGTGTTTACCTTGGTACCTACTAGCTTCACTAGGTTTGCTTGATTGCCTTGCTCGTGTGCTTACTTGTTATAGCCTTTCTAGTAGCTCTAAGGACTCTACTTAGTGTGCCTAGTATCTTGGTTGCCTTATCTCTAGTTATCTTGTTACCTTACCTTGTCTAGCTTAAGTCTTCCGTTATCTATCTATCTTGTGCTAGGTTGCTAGTGTGGTGTGATTGTGTTATCTATATGCACTAGCTATATAGGTTAAGGATACTCCTTAGTGTGCTTTACCTTGTTACTAGAACTACTCGCTAGGAGTTGCTTGGGTGTAAGTGTTTTGGAAATAGATTCTAGAGTGCACCGATTCACCCCCCTCTCGGTCACACGATCCTTACAAGTGGTATCAGAGCCAAGTGCTCATTATTAGGGCTTTACCGCCTTGAGTCGTGACCGGGATTGTGTGTGGGAAAATGGAGTCCACTCATGATGACGTTTCTAACACTTCCATCGCTTCTACCTTGATTGAGCCTTATGGTTGTGTGCTTAATGACATTTCCTACTATGATGTGCGTGATGAGTATGATGAGCTTGTTTTGAATGATAATGAGGATATCACTAACTTCGCATCTCGCTTGTATGTTCTTGTTAGGAAACTCATGTCAAGGGGCTATCCATCTATTATGCACAAGCATGTTGTGAAGAAGCTTATCCGATCTCTACCACTCTCACGGTTTGGTATTCTTGCTTTTGCTCGAGTGGATGAGTTTGTGAACATGCCCTATGATGAGGTGGTTGCTATTCTCTCCTCTCTTGAGGAGGATATCAAGAAGGGCAAGGATATCCCTCATGCAAGTGAAGATCAACACATTGAAGCTCAACCTCTACCTCAAGCTCAATCATCATCTCGTGTTGGTGAAGGTTCTTCTTCTCGGGATCAAGAGGATGGATATATCAAGCTATGTGATGAGTTGGACCACATCTCTATGATGCCGAATGAAGATCTTGTTGAGTTTGCTCTTCGGATGGATTCACTCATCAAGAGGATAAATGAGAACAAGCTTTGGATAGTCACCAAGGAAGAGGGACTCAAGAGGTTTCTTGATGCTTTGCCGAAGGACAAGTATGGTGATCACATTGAGTTTGAAATCTTCGAGCTCAAGTCCTACTCAATTGAGCAAGTCATTGAGATCATCACAAGAAGAAGGGCTCGCTCTATGCTCTCTAACACATTCAAGACCCCAAGTGATGATGAGGAAGAAGAAGAAGATGATAGAGTTCCCGTCTTCTATTGTGATGATGATATTCAAGTGCTAGTGATGATGAGCCGGAGCCTATCAAGGAATATCACATGAAGAGAGAAGTCTTGCCATCCCTCTTTGAAGACTACTACAACTTGTATGAGCCGGATCTTGCCGATCGGCCTCACTATCACCTCTTCGACATGTATGATGTGTTCTATAGGAAAGATGGGGAGTCTTGGCTTGATTGTTGGAAGAGACTTCTTGTGTTGGTGGCTAGAGTGAACTCTTTTGAAGGAGAAGACAAGATTAGTGATGAACACGCTATTCACACGGTGATCTCTATGCTACCATACAATAGGAAGGTCCACATTCTAAATGATCTCAATGATGATATTAGTGGTATGACTCTCAAGGACATGATCTTGATGGCACTATCCTATGAGAATCAAATCTACAACATTCTTGAGTACTTAAATGCTAGTGGAGATGTGGGAAGGTTTCAAGGTCTTCAACTTGGAACTCATGTCACACACATGGGTGTTGATTGGACCATGTGGAGACACAATGGAGTCACCAAAGCAATGATTGACGCCTTGGATGCATTGGACTTGGACTTTCTCAATGGAGTTCCTATGGCCTACATCAAGAGCAAGCAAGAGGTAAATGATATGTCAATTGATTCTCATGATACTAACACTCCTCTTTGCTTGATGGCTAGTTCCAAGGTGAACTACAAGATTGGTGGCAAACATTGGGTGTTGGATAGTGGGTGCACTCAACACATGACCGGTACTTCATCCATCTTCACCAACTTAGAAGAAAATGAAGACCATGACAAGGTCACATTTGGGGACAACTCCAAGCACAAGGTGAGAGGTCTTGGTAAGGTGGCTATCTCAAATGACCTCTCTATCTCTAATGTATTGCTTGTTGAGTCTCTAAACTTCAATCTTCTATCCGTTGCTCAAATATGTGATCTTGGCTTTTCTTGTAACTTTGATGCTAATGGGGTGGTTCTTCATAATGATGCTATGGGTCTCACTATCAAGGGCTTTCGTCATAATAATCTATATGTTGTTGATTTTGAGACTAACATTGTTGCTCCTAGCACTTGTCTTTTCACTAAGTCCGCTCTAGGTTGGCTATGGCATCGAAGGCTTGCTCACATTGGTATGGGTCAACTCAAGCATGTAATGAAGAACAAGCTAGTGAGAGGAGTCAAGGATGTCACCTTTGAGAAGGACAAGCTATGTAGTGCATGCCAAGCCGGAAAGCAAGTGGCTTCACCTCATCCATCCAAGAATTTCTTGTCAACATCAAGACCTCTTGAGCTCTTACACATTGATCTCTTCGGGCCTACAACTTATGTGAGCATTGGTGGGAATCTCTATTGCTTGGTGGTAGTGGATGACTACTCAAGATATACTTGGGTATTCTTTCTTGAGAACAAGGCACAAGCAATTGGGATATTCAAGAAGTTTGCTAGAAGAGTACAAAATGAGTATGGACATCACATCAAGAAGATTCGGAGTGACAATGGGACGGAGTTCAAAAACTCTATCATTGAAGACTATTGTGATGAGGTTGGCATAAAGCACGAGTTCTCGGCTACATACACTCCTCAACAAAATGGTGTTGTTGAGAGGAAGAACAAGACACTTATCACTCTTACTCGTGCTATGCTTGATGAGTACAACACTCCGGAGAAGTTTTGGGCGGAAGCTATCAACACGGCATGCTACACCTCCAACCGGATCTATCCTCACAAGTTGCTAAACAAGACTCCATATGAAGTGATTGTTGGGAGAAGACCGAATGTTGCCTACTTCCGAGTATTTGGTTGCAAGTGCTACATCTACAAGAAGAGGGAAAGACTTGGCAAGTTTGAGAAGAGGACCGACGTGAGCATTCTTGTCGGTTACTCGGGCTCGGCCAAAGCTTATCGGGTTTACAACACCTCTACCGGTTTTGTTGAAGAAACCTATGATGTGCAATTTGATGAGTCTCACGGGTCTCAAGAAGACCCTCCTTCTTCTCATATTGTAGGTGATGAACCCGTGGAGGAAGCTTTGGAGAACATGCCTGTTGGTGAAGTTATTCCTCGTGAAGATGAACCTCTGACACCTCCTCCAACAACTTCATCAAGTGGACCTTCTACGAGCACATCTCAAGAGAATCCAAGCTCTCCCTCAAGTGAACAACATCAAGCACCTTCAAGTGATCCGCAACAAGCATCTTCGAGTCAAGCTACTCCAAATGAACCGCAACAAGCGCCATCAAGTCTACCTCATGCAACTACGAGCCAAGCTTCACCGAGCAATCAAGAACAAGCACAATCTACTTCAACTCAAGATGATGGCTCGGGTTCATCTCTTCGACAACAAGACACTCACATCTCTAGGGAGCAAGCCGCAAGAGATGCGCAAGATACTTCGCCGGCTCCTCCTCCTCCTCGACAAGAACCTTCAAGGAAGCACAAACCCATTGCTCGGGATCATTCACGTGATCTCATCATTGGGAGTCCTTCTCAAAGGATAAAGACTAGGAGAAGTCAATATAAACCTAATTATGTTGATGAAGCTAACATTGTTGAGAATTTCTCTTTTGTCTCTACCCTAGAGCCGAAGACGATCGAGGAAGCCTTGAAAGATCACAAGTGGGTGCTATCCATGCAAGAGGAGCTCAACAACTTCAAGAGGAATGATGTTTGGAAATTGGTGAAGCGTCCCAAGCCATCCAATGTCATTGGCGCTAAGTGGGTCTTCAAGAACAAGCAAGATGAGAAGGGAGCAATCGTGAGGAACAAGGCAAGACTTGTGGCGAAGGGCTACTCTCAAGTTGAAGGCGTCGATTTTGACGAGACTTTCGCCCCCGTCGCTCGTCTTGAGGCTATAAGAACACTTCTTGCTTATGCTTCTCATTTTGATTTTAAACTTCACCAAATGGATGTGAAAGGTGCATTTCTCAATGGACTAATCAATGAAGAAGTTTATGTAGAGAAACCTCCCGGCTTCGAGGACCCCGAGCATCCGGACCATGTGTACAAGCTCAAGAAGGCTCTCTACGGACTCAAACAAGCACCGAGAGCATGGTATGAACGACTTCGAGATCATCTCATCACCAAGGGCTACAAGATCGGTAGTATCGACAACACTATCTTTACTAAGCATATTGGTGATGATCTCTTTGTTTGTCAAATCTATGTTGATGATATCATCTATGGCTCCACTAACGAAATCTATAATGATGAGTTCCGTGCTCTTATGAAGAAAGAGTTTGAGATGTCCATGATAGGTGAACTTCATGTCTTCCTCGGTTTTCAAGTCAAGCAAATGAAGGAGGGCACGTTCATCTACCAAGAGAAGTACACTCGGGATCTTCTTAAGAGATTCGGCATGGAAGACTCCAAGTCCTACGACACACCTATGGCTACAAGTGTCCCTCTTGATGTGGATGTAAAAGGTATACCGGTGGATCCTAAACTCTATCGGTCTATGATTGGTTCACTTCTTTACCTTACCGCATCTAGACCGGATATCATGTTTAGTGTGTGTCTTTGTGCTCGTTATCAAGCTAACCCCAAGGAGTCCCATATGAGTGCCGTGAAAAGAATTCTTAGGTACATCAAGAGCACTCCTACAATGGGCCTATGGTATCCAAAAGGCTCGGACTTTGGACTTGTTGGCTATGCGGACTCGGACTTCGCCGGATGCAAAGTGAGTAGAAAGAGTACCTCCGGTGGATGCCAATTTCTTGGACAATCACTCATCTCATGGAGTTCCAAGAAACAAAATTGTGTGGCTATCTCTACGGCGGAGGCGGAATATTTGGCGGCCGGTGCTTGTTGTGCTCAACTCTTATACATGAAGCAAACCCTATTGGACTATGGATTATCGTATGGGCAAGTACCTCTCTATTGTGATAGCGAAAGTGATATCAATATGGCTCTCAACAAGGGTGATCACGGCCATGCCAAGCACATTGAAGTCAAGCATCACTTCATTCGAGATCATGTGGCCAAGAAGGATATTGAATTGATTGGTGTTCGGACTCATGAACAATTGGCGGACATCTTCACCAAGCCACTTGACAAGAAGACCTTTTGTAAGCTCCGGGGAGAACTTAATGTTCTCGACCTCTCCGACTTCACTTGATATCCTTGAGCTTACATTTGTATATATGTATATATACTTTGCTTGTTTTGTTTGTGTTGTTGTTTTTGTGTGTTCGTCTTGTTTTGTAGGACCAACAACTAACCTACTTGAGATAGCAATGAGCATGGGTTAAGCTTGGGATTGGTGGCACTTGGCTCCCGAGGCTTTGAAGAATGGCTCGTTGTGATCAAGCTCATGGAGGGTTCAAACTTGTTGTTGGTAACTTCGCTCTTAGCTTTCTCTTGTTTTACCCTTATAGCATCATGCATTGTACACTTATCATTCCTTGCATTCGCATCATGCATCTTGCATAAGTGTCTCGGCGCCGAGCACCCATCTAGGGGGAGTTGCTTATTCACAATATGAGTATATGACCTCCTATGATGAATTCATAGCAATGCTATATGAGCTTCATGTCCATTGAACCAAGATTTTTGAGCTCCAAGGTTAAATCCACTTGCGCGGCTCAAAGTCTAAGGGTTCATACATTTCCATCATCATCAACTAACCCCTATGTACTTCAAGACAATATTCTTTTGAGAATGTGTGTAGGGATAATTGTTGGGAGATGGAGAATCACGGATCAAGGGGGAGCTTCACGCCAAATCAAGTAACTCATTTTCCCACTTGTCCCATATATCTACACTAACCTTTTCTCCCTTGGAAGATTTCTTTTTGGGTGATAGATGCCAAAGGGGGAGAAGAGTTGGGCTTAATGATCGAGCAAGAATATGGGGGAGAAGAGTTCGAGCGGAGAAGAGTTGGGAAGAAGAGTTCGGGCCTATGAAGGTTCGTGGAAGATGTCACCTCAAGGGGAAGTGTGTACAAGAGAAGATCAAAGGATCAAGACGATCGATCTTCGCACAATCTTGAGGTGATAAAGAAGAAACAATGCCGTCTCAAGGGGGAGTTTGTACGAATGAAGATCAAGTGATCAAGATGATCGATCTTCACATAATCTTGAGATTGGTACACTTAACAAGGGGGAGCGGAATTCTACAAAGTAAGTATGAAGGTAAACCCCTTGCAACCTTTGCTTGTCATAGCTCCATGTGCTTTCTTTCACTTGTGATATGAGTTTTTGCTCTAACTTGTGACTTCTTTTGAGCTATGACTTGCCTCGACCTAATCAACAAGGTAACTATCTCTCTATCATATACTTGTTGTTTAGTGTCTTGATCGAGTTGCGTTTTTATCTTGGCTTTTGTCATTACATTCTTTATCTTCTCGATCATTTTTATCATGGTTGTCATCCATCACCAAAAAGGGGGAGATTGTAAGCTTCATGACCATTGGAGCTAGGGAAACCGCAAGGTATGAATGTTTTGGTGATAGGATGAGAACCATGAATGTGACTAACACTCTTTGTGAGATCTTATAGGTCACATATGAAGAAAGCTCCGTCCGTTGGTGGTGAACGCCAACACACCATGAACTTAATTGACAAGGATGATTGGTTGCCTTCATCTACACGAGAACGGACTTGATGGAGTCGTGGAGAAGACATGGATCAAGGCTAAGGACATGCTAGATCCAAGCGAGTGTTGCTTGGTTAGATGTTAGCTTGAGTCCATAGGAAAAACCGGACTATCAAGAGGGTTCGAGGTGGTTCTCTTAGTACACACTAGTTATAGAGATCATTGGATGCATGGTGAGTCTCTCAGGGGCTAGGGTGGCAGAAGAGAGTTGAAGGAACCAAAAAGATCAAGTGTTGAAGAAGAAGATCAAGAAGAAGATCGAAGCTGTGAAGGCAGAAGAGACCGGACAGTACGGTCATGGAGACCGTACAATACGGTCTACAGAGGAAATCCAGACAGAGAAGCTCAAGTTTCTGGAAGTTGAAGAATAGAGACCGGACAGTGGACCGGACAGTACGGTCCTAGGGACCGGACAGTACGGTCTCTATTGGGTTTTCCAGACAGAGAAGCTGAAGTTTCTGGAAGTCGAAGAATGAAGACCGGACAGTTTGACCGTACAATACGGTCGAGGACCGGACAGTACGGTCTTACAGGCGAAGAGCAACAGAGAAGGAGAAGTTTCTGTTGGCTGAAGAAGAATGGAGACCGGACAGTACGGTCCTAGGGACCGTACAATACGGTCTGGTCTGAGATGAGTTGCAGCACTCCCTGGATGCCGGTCTGGTGAAGACCGGACAGTACGGTCAGATGGAGACCGGACAGTACGGTCTACTGTACGGTCATCACGCAGACTGGGCACTTTTGGACAACGGCTAGTTTGAAGTTGGAGGCCTATATATAGTCGGTTGTTTACCTCTTTGAGGTGCTCTTGGACCCAGGAAAGAGGGGAGGTGCTGCCAAGAAGCTAAGAGGAAGAAGTGTGAAGCACTTGGGAAGGATTTGGAGTGATCCTAGTGCTTGAGAGAGTAGCAAGTTGCATCCTTTGATCTCTAGGCTAGTGTGGGCTTGAGAGAGTCATCTAGGGCTGTTACTCTTGGTCTATGGCAAGGCCTAGACCGGTTAGGCGTCGGTGTTGAGCTGTCCAAGGAGATTGTGGAAGTCGACACAAGTTTGTACACGGTCTTGGAGCTTCCCGTGCGAAAGAAGCATCACTAGTGGAGCGCCCTTTGGCACGCATCAAGTGCGGAGCCTTACCTCCGGAAGAGTACCCGGGATCGAGCCCGGCGGGACGTGCCCGCGACTTCACTCGGAGGGTGAAGTGTGCTCTAGGAGGGATCGCCTTCGAGCGGAGGGACGGGGTCGAGACTCCGGCGGGAGTGACCCAACGTGGAGTAGGGGAAGGCGCCATCCTTCCGAGACCACGGGAAAACATCATGAGCATTCTCTATCCCTTCTCCTTTACTACTCGCATTTACTTATCGCACTTCATATGATTGCTTGTAGTACTTGAGTTGTGCTCTTATCTTGCTTGTGTGTTTACCTTGATACCTACTAGCTTCACTAGGTTTGCTTGATTGCCTTGCTCGTGTGCTTACTTGTTATAGCCTTTCTAGTAGCTCTAAGGACTCTACTTAGTGTGCCTAGTATCTTGGTTGCCTTGTCTCTAGTTATCTTGTTACCTTACCTTGTCTAGCTTAAGTCTTCCGTTATCTATCTATCTTGTGCTAGGTTGCTAGTGTGGTGTGATTGTGTTATCTATATGCACTAGCTATATAGGTTAAGGATACTCCTTAGTGTGCTTTACCTTGTTACTAGAACTACTCGCTAGGAGTTGCTTGGGTGTAAGTGTTTTGGAAATAGATTCTAGAGTGCACCGATTCACCCCCCCTCTCGGTCACACGATCCTTACAGAAAGGCTTAGAGAAGTGTGCAAATCAGGGGAAGAACTTTCCTGAGCACATAATCCCTATCACTGGAGTCTAGAAGACTAGTGAATTCTAGATTAAACATTGTACTCTTTTCCCTCATTGAGTTTTTACCTGAAGGTTTCTCAAGAAGAGGGTTTTAACGAGGCAATGTGTGCAATTAAGAGCAACGGTACCATGTACTCTTTTCTCCATTTTTTCCCACTGGGTTTTTATGAAGGAGTTTTTAATGAGACATGTGTGTCGTCGTAAAATGCCTAAGGGGGAGTGTTATAACAGTAATACTTGATGGAGGAGGAAAGGAAGTTCTAGGAGAACCTATCCTAGTCCTACTCCATATGTGGGCAATTTACCAAAGAACTCTCTCTCCTAGTAGGAAAGGAGACCCCCTACCCCGAGTATAAATAGTGGAGCACCCCATGATGTAAATATACAAGTTTATTCAGAATAATAAAGAGAAGGCTCCATCACATTAGATTTTGCTCTATTTTTTTCAAGCATATTGAGATTGTCTCTAAAACTTCAATCTTATAGCAGCAGCCCTTGTAATTATATGGAGTCTTACTGAGTATATCCGATGCCTTCCATCCAGAATTCGATATGCTTTGCTCCATGCCATTTATGTCCAATTTTTGCCCTGGGTTTTAGTTATGTACTCAGATGCCAATTGCCAGCATGTAAATAGATCCTGGTATAGCAACCAGCTAGGATTGGCCATAAAAATTGTGAGACATGTGCTCTAGCTCCCAGATTGAAAATTAGGGCTTTGTCGTCGGAGTTTCAATATTTAGTTAAAAGCATGACTTTATTGAATGGTAGGATCCTCATCTATCATATAGTAGGCTCTTGATCGTACATACGTCTCTCAGGACAAACGGCAAACATTTCCCCAAGGATGGAACAAGTTAGAAAGCAACTATGAATGCATGACTTAAGGGCTTTTTTTTTTACTTGGAAGACCGGGAAGGGGTTGATTTAGGCCCCACTTTGTGAGCAGAAGAGAAGAAAATCTATCAATAGATGGCGCTATTCCTACCAAAACAAACAAAAAAAGATAGAAGAATAGCACGAAATTAACCATAAGTGTAAATGTAATTCAACCAATCTCCCAGGACCCACAATGTACCAGTACAATACAACCTTGGAACAATTAACGCACGCCGAGCGACGTACATCGCCAGATGCAGCTAGCTATAACAATAAACATCAATGCTCCTTTCAAGCTAAATAAGCTAAAAGCTGCTGGCTATGACCAAAGCAAGGAGTGATAAGGGTATATATACAGTCGAACGTTCGGATATCCACTTGAGGACGTACTTCATGACGCCGGGAATGTGGATCCTGTAGAACTAGTCGTCCCAGTCGATGGAAGCTTCGATGTCCAAATGCATGCCTGACATTACGAAAATCATCTCAAATCAAACATTCCACTGACCTCTCGTACAAGTTGGTGGTGGCAACTCGACGATGACGTTGAGCTCTTGAGTCATCTCCCAGTAAATATTTGAGTGAGTAATAATTATTGATGTATAAATTATTTCTACACATTATGCATCTAAATCATTCTCAACCATAGGGTCAATATGTTAAAGGGGGCGGTTGCCTTGCTGCTGATCTTGTTCAAACTCTTGTTCTCCACAGTTTGGATTCTCGCGCTGTTTCTTTCCAACATTCTCTTGGACGTTTGATCCGTCTACACGACACAGGAAAGAAGTCCAATGAACACCAAGAAGATTCAAATATATAATAGTAGAAAGTAATGCATATTTTGCATGAATGCGTGAAGCATGAATTTAGATGAATTATAACACGAATAACTCGAATTGGAGGTACGCGCAACTGGAGTTAATTAATGGAGAGGATTAAATAAATAGAAAGACACTTAGGGTACTGAAAAAATACGCCTGGGTCAAAAGAGACCATATTCACCTAGACAAATTGGTTATTTATTTTTGTTTTTGTGACGCACAAGGGAGAGAGAAAAGGAGCGGCGTAGGCCGGCTGGGCTGAGCCGAACCCAAGTAGCATAGAACTGTTTTCCTATTTTATAAAGGCAGAGGCAAACGTCAAATTTTCTACCGATTTTAGCGTGCTCCAAAATTTATGACAGATTCACAGGAATTACTTTACTGTGATTCCTAGTTATAAAGTTCTTTTTATTTTTTTGACAAAGCTAAATCACACTAAAAATCCAAGAAGTTGATGTGCAATATGAAATGACATGCATGCATGAATTTTTTAATACAACAAAATACAAATATGAAGTACAAATAGATTAGCCAATTATGGGTTATAATTACATTATTTTAGGGCCTCTAATTTTGGGATGTTACACTTCTCACATAAGAGAGTAGCAAAACGGGTAGTTCTCATGATCATCTCCTCTCCGCTATCTTCATTTTTCACGGAAATTGTCCTTTTTTATGCTGGCGATAACAAGTTTGGTTGGACCAACGTTCACTGCTATCATCCACCGAGAAAGAGTCTCGACCAGCGACTTAGAGTGGACCTTTCAACATTTTCAATTGTATATAACTAAATATGTTGTTTGTATGAGCGATGCTCATTCTTTCATTCACCTCGATGAAGCCGGCTCCAACTCTCAAAATGATCACCAACACCTACCTCGTATTTTTTTTGTGGTTTGAGCGCTTTACATGTTTAACATCAACAAATATTGTTAGCCAATTCAGTCTCTGTAAAGTCTAGTTTCTTTTTTCATTCAGTTTGCTTTTAGTTCATATCGTCATCTGTTGGATAGTAGTCTTGGTCTTCAGGCTGCCCGAGTCCTAAGGGTCGGTAGCATGCACGACAAGTGCTGTCTCGTATGTGAGTTGTGTGCTAGAGTTCAAGGCCATGTAGCCCTCATTAGCGGCTTAATTGGAGCCTTAACTTGCATGTACTTAGCAGAATAAATAAAGAGGAGAAAACCAGAAAATGCCCCAGCTTCGTCGCAGCACAAACTACTAAGTCAATTGTGTGTTCTTAGAGTGATTGTTAGTTGAGAGGATTGCTTGAATTAATTTCCAACAAATATCACGTGAGGGCATGAAAAAAAATGTGTACTGGTTGACACACAATCAACTCAAGTACTAGCCTATTATCATGGGTTGAAAATTTCTCCCTAGCCCTCCATGGATTTTAATAAAATCATCTACGAAGGGGAATGTTGTGCCACTTCTCATAAAATATCTAGTTTAAGCTTATCTTGCTATTTATGTAGGATTTAAGGTGGATCATGAAGGGTTTAAAATATCAAACAATAGTTTTTTATTATGACAGAGAATGTCTATTGTCAAAGTCTTATCAAGAACCATTGGCTTGTTTCATTTGTACCTTCTAGTCACCTACTTTGCCCCCCCCCCCCCCCCCCTAAATTGTTTAATTTTGTTAAGCTCTAATTTTGTGCTATTCTAACTGATGGCAATTTGGGATGCAAGATGTCATGCATAAAAAACATACAACAATTAAGCAGGTCCTTGAGATAACATTCTGACAAAAGCATGATGCATAAAAATGGGAAGGTTGTTTTCATCCATGATCGAGGATCTAGAGCAACCAATGTGGCGATTTATGAGAAGGGACCTTGTCATGTTTTGGTTTTGCAATTGTCGTGGAACTAAGGAAACAAGCATTGGAATATGATTGTGCTATTATAAATAATAGTGAGGACTAGTACAATGGTGAAGTTTGTTGTGATTCTTTAAATTTCTAGTGATGTACACTACTAGTAATCCTTTGTTGAAGTTTATCATGATATTTCTAGGGAACTTTAGAGCAAGATATTACCTATGCTACATGAAAAAGAACAAATGGTGTAGCACCTATTTTGTAAGAGGACAACAAAAGATGCATTTTGACAATCCAAGGGCATGGGTACGTCATGGCGAACCACATTCTAGAAAGTACGCTGTCGCTGATAGGAAAGTTGTTAAGTATCATGCTGGCATAAACAAAATTGTAAGTTGTCTTATTAGTTGTGTAAGTTTATCCCATGGTGTTTGGAAATTGAAATTTCATGAATATCAGAATATGATACACGAATTGTGTAGCTAAGACTGACTCCAACGGTGAAACCCCAAATGGAAGACCCATACCACCGAATAGATCAGAGTGAGGATGAAAATAGGGGAGCAAAAAACCTGCATCTCCAATCGAGACCCGAAATTGGATCCCAAAGGGTGCAGCCGCCGCCGTCGCCGCCGCGTCGCGCATCCGAAGTCGCTGCCGCCGCCTCGTGCAGCCGCCGCCGCCGCCGTTTCCGCCGCGTCGCACATCCGAAGGCGCCGCGGCCGTCGCCGCCCAGGGGTCGCCCGCCGCAGCCGGACCTGCTCGCTCCCGCGCGGGGTGGCTGGGCCGCATGCGCGAGCTCGAGGGACGCGGCGGCGGTCGTCCGGGAGTGGGAGAGGAGGGGCGGCGGCGGTCAAGAGGAGGGCCGGGGGCGCGGCGGTCGGCGAGGAAGATGAGGAGGGGGAGATCCGCGCGCGCGGGGGAGAGGGGTGCCGCGGCGGGGATGGAGGGGTGGGGGGTGATGCGGTCGCCGGCGTGCTCCGCGTCTGGCACCCGGTGGGGAGGGGGGCGGGGGCGGCGCCGGGATTGGGGGAGGGGGTGGTCTGGGCGGTGCGGGCGCGATGGGTCGACGAGCGGGCTGACGCATTAGTGGGGCGCGGGGGACGGGCGACTAAAATGGGTGTGCCGTTTCGGTCACCCGTTGGAGAGATAAATTCAGGGTTTGGTGACTCATTTTGTGTATTGGGCACCCTGGAGTCAGTCTAATAAGACCAGTGACATACCCAATGCATCCAAATCAAACTTATTAATTGAAATTTGTGTACAAGTTTTGCAAAATGATAATCAACGGTACGTCATGGCGAGCCACATTCTAGAAATTTTCATGCTCATGGGTTGCTACTAATCAGTAAGTTAGCGCTAGTTAGCTACTATGTTATGCACCACTGCTCTCATTTCCAATGCAAAATTATTTAGTTGATTGAACCTTTCGATATTGTTTTGTTTACTGTTCATCAAGGATTACAATGTATAGTTTTCATGATCTTGATGAATCAAAAAAAATTAAAGAAGAGACTAGCATTGCAAAGGAAAGGATGCTATGTTCAGCTTGAACTCTTGCACTAGTCTTTGTTAATTTTTTTGTCTGTGCCTTGGACTTTCTCATAAAGCACAACACAATATATAATTTGGGATTTTATTACCATGGATCATCCTTTATCCAGTTTTTTCGCTATTGGTTAACAAGATCATTAATAGATCTTGGGAAATAAATCAACTAAAGGATCGGCCATAAAAGTTGTGAGAAATATGCTCTCCCATATTAAAAATTAGGGCTTTGTCGTCGGAACCTGAGATAGGTTCCAATAGTCGAGTCTAGCCCCACATCGGATATGAAAATGCATGACTTATGATATCATAGGATCCTCATCTATCATCACTGGCGAAGCTAGGTACATCTACCCTGGTGCACATGCACCACAGTGAAAACAAATTTTGCCTCTTAAAACACATAGTTAACTGAATATTTACATGAAAAATATTATATGTAATTAACTACTAGCAAATTTTACCCACCGTGAAAACAAATTTTGCATCCTAAAACACATAGACCACAAATGGGTTGATTTAGGCCCCACTTTGTGAGCAGAGAAGAAAATCTATGAGTAGGTGGCGGTACTACTAGCAATACATGTATTCTATCAAAACAAAGAAGAAGAAGAATTAACCGAAGTGTAAGAGATTTGCTAGTTCTAAGATGACTGAGATTTCGTATGGAACAACGAAACTGTACCGATGGAACAATTAGTTCTTAGGTGGAACATTTTTTTTTCAAAAACTTTTTTTTGAACAAGTGAATGAAAAATTTAGGTGGTTGGAGCAAATCTTATGGCTAAAAAAATGATTCAGAGATTTACAAAATCTCAGTCACCTGAGAAGGAGACACCGCTTATGTGTAAATCAACCAATCTTCCAGGACCGCAAAAAAATAGGGCTTTGTCGTTGGAGACCAACGAAAATTAGGGCTTTGATCGTCTCTCAGGACCAACGGCAAACAATTCCCTAGGACGGAACAAGTTAGAAAGCAACTATGAATGCTTGACTTATAGTGCTTTCTTTTTACCTTTTTTTTTTTGACCAGGAACAGGGGTTGATTTTGGCCCACTTTGTGAGCAGAGAAGAAACTGTATCAGTAGCCGGTGGAATTCCTATCAAAACAAACAAACAAAAAACAAAAGAGAAGAGAACCACAAAATTAACCATAAGTGTAAATATAATTCAACCAATCTCCCAGGACCCACAATATTTGTAGCAGTACAATACAACTTAACGGGCGCCGTACATCGCCAGATGCAGCTAGCTAGTACAAGAATAATGACCGCTGCTCCTTTAAGCTAAATGGTAAGCTGAAAGCTGCTGGATATGACCAATGCAAGGAGTGATAAGGGTATATATACAGTCGCACGTTTGGATCTTCACTTGAGCACGTACTTCATGACCCCGGGGATGTGGATCCTGTAGAAGTAGTCGTCCCAGTCGATGGACCTGGGGTCGAAGTTGAAGGCCACGCTGTCCTCCAGCGCCATCGCCAGACGGAGCTTCTCCATGTTCCCGTCGTCAAAGCTTCATCACGTACAATTATGACGTAAACTCTCAATTAATTACTTTAACCACAAGGAAAGAAAAGGAAAAGAAAAACTCTGAGATAATACAGCGTAGTCGTACCATCCTTTGAAGAGCGCGAAGGGCCCGTAGAGGTCGACGAGCTGCATGACGAACTTGTACTTTCTGTTGAGGTCGTTGTAGAGCTGTGAGAAGAGGCCGAAGCAGAGGATGTTGAGCAGGTGCAGCATCTCGAGCGGCAGCTTGTACTTGACCACCATGTAGAGCTGGAAGGCGGCGATGGTGGCGAAGAAGTGGACCTTGCGGGTGCGCACGGGCTCGCCGTTCTTCCCCACCCGCGGGTGCTCGCTGAAGTAGCGCAGCCCCGTCCGGTACAGCACCGCGTACGGCGCCGGGTTACGCAGCGACGACGTCGCGTGGTACACCGTCTCGTGTTCTTCCTCCTGCCGCCGCGACGGCGACGACGACGCGTGCGCCGCCGCCGCGGCCATCATCGCGTTCACCACCATGTCCCCCGGGATCTGCATTATTGTTATTCGTTCATCCATGCTCATGGTCATCAAAAACCAGATCTTAATTCATGTAGACCTGTACTTAATTCCGGTTTGCATGCCACCATACACCAACATAATTAAGAGGTGCAGGCAGTTGAACCGATTTAAATGGGGCCATGCACGCATGCACGGCGCCGCATGAGCAGTTCAGCTTCAGCAGGTGGTTGGCTGGCTGGTTGGTACTACAGTGGCTTAAATGTGTGCTTTTGATCAGACCTCGTGGCATGCATGCAGGCGTTGAAATGTGTGATGCTTAGTTGACCCCAAAAAGAGGCCAAGAGTGACCAATCCAACGGTACTCCTACTTTTGTTTTGCCTGCCCCTCGTGCAAAAGTACTGCTCCTACTACTAGGTCAACGAGAAGGCAACGTTAATTACCACGTCCATGGTGAGTTCGAGGTCAGCCAGGAAGCAGGACAGGTTCTGCTTCGCGTACCCGATCAGGATCGCGTCGATGGTCCTGCATGCAAACATCATCGTCGTAATTAAATGCCTTTTACTCCTACTACTTACTACTTGATGCAAAGATCGAATTAAGTGGTGCATGCATGCATGAGCAACATACAGCAGACAGACAGATTAGATACTGGATCACTCACCTGGTCCCTTCGATCCATCCTGGCAGGGGGTCCTTCTGGATGCTGGTGATGATGCTGGGCCGCACGATGACCGCCGGAATGTCGCCCCGGAGCTGCCCCAGCGTCATCTCCCCCATCGCCTTGGTGAACACGTACGTGTTGGGCCACCCAAACTCACGGGCCCTGCAAATGCAAATTAAATTAAATTAATCTGCCATTCGATCGATTCATCAGCAGATTCACGCGCAATCTGCAGTACCTGGCCAGGCCAAGCTCCTTCATGGCCTTCCTCTCGTTCTTCTCCATGTCTTCCTCGACCAGCCGCCTCTTGCAGTCCCTGGCCAGCTGCAGCTCGGCTTCGATGTCCAAATGCATGCCCTCCTTTAGGGTCTCCCCGTTCTTGAACGGTCTCTCCGCTACGAGCCCTTGCTTCTCCCCAGCCACATAAGCTGTACGTGCAGTAGTTGCAGTTTTCAATTAACTTGTTCATCAGGAGTAGTAACTTCAACACAGAGAGTTACTAGAAGTAATTTTCCATATATGCTACTCGAGGAGAGCAGTCTCGAATTATCACCTGTGGAAACATGGAGGATGACCTCGAGGTTGGGGCACTTCTTGGCCAGCTCGCACATGTGCTTCACCCCCATCACATTCACGTCCAGAGCCACGTCGTACCTGCATATATATACACATTGCAAAAAAACCATTTTCAGCACTGAAGTCTTGACACTACGAAAATCATTTCAAATCAAGCATCCACCGAATTCCTAGCGACCTCTCGTAGAAGTTGGTGGTGGCAGCTCCATTGACGATGACGTTGAGCTCTCGAGTCATCTCCAGCAGCTGGGACCCCTCCACGCCGAAATTCTCGTAGATGATGTCGCCAGCCAACGGAACGATCTTGTCTTGGATGAAGGACTGGAACCCCTTGCCATGCGTCTCCCTCAGAAGCCCAAACAGCTCCTTCCCGATCACCTGCAAAGCAATGCATGCTACGTCAGACATGCTAGTTCTTTTACCACAAATTAACAAACGAACAATTTATTTATATCCACCACCACCCTGCACTGTGAAACTACCAGAAGTTTCCATGTAAATTCTTGCTAACATTTTTATTTCAACAAAAGCTCACATCACATGAGTAAGGACTGCTTGTCCATGGCTGGTGATTAATACATGTCTCGATTTTGTCTAGTAGGACTTCATAAATTTTGGTAGTAGCATGGCTAGATTAAATTTACAATTGCTCTGGTAAGCTTGGAGAGATGCATCACAAGGAGGATCAGGGTTTGCATAACCGACAAAAACCGTTCGGTTTTCGCAAAAAGGAACCGATCCTGTTGGTTTAAGTGAACGGGCGGTTTTTCGATAAAACCCAACCTATACACGCTAGCTAAATCGGTTTTTGATTGGTTTTAACGGTTTATCTTGGTGTTAAAAACTGGAACGGTTCCGGTTTTGTGAACCTTGGGGAGGATTGCTGACCTACAAGCAAGGTGCCTATGGTCAGGAGGAGCAAACAGCAATTCTGGCGAACGACTAAGAATTCATTCAAAGAACTATACTAGTATGAATTCGTTTGAATAAGAATTTATATTCTGTGTGTATAAAGTGAAAGTTGCCAGTGCAGTGAAAAAGGACGATGCTGTCATACTGAACTTTTCGTAAATAGAATATGTACTGAACATGGAATTTTTCTCCTTGGGACCCCGTGAACTCTCTGCCCCACACTGACAAATTAATGTTACTGTCTGAAATAAGTGACTGCCACAATTTTTCAGAGTATAGCACCTGTGCCTTCGCTGTACTAGGTTCCTTCCACTTTTCGTTAAAAGAGCAGAGAGTTGAAAGCAACCTAGTAGTATGAGTAAAGGTGATTCAGAGACTGTCTGAAACTCAAACACAATTTTACTTCTACTAGGGCTTGTATCTCCAGATGGGATTACACAAAAACAGAATAATGGAATAGCATACTTGGAAAGAGATGAACTTGCTGCCCCAGCACATCGTTTTCCAGCATCAAGTAGGCAGTGCATCATTCTGCCCACTGAATTGGGCGGTACAAGTGCTGAGGCAATTACTCCTGATACCTGTCACCTGACCAGACCTACCATAGTACTAATACTACTCTAAGCATTAACACCAATCAGTCTAGGCATCAATCTAACGCGCAGCCTGCAAATGGCTCTCAACTCGGACCATGCAAGCTAGTTT
This sequence comes from Eragrostis nindensis, assembly GCA_012490785.1. Lineage (NCBI taxonomy): Eukaryota > Viridiplantae > Streptophyta > Magnoliopsida > Poales > Poaceae > Eragrostis > Eragrostis nindensis. The sequence goes on along the minus strand of JAAXCT010001358.1, from coordinate 89,237 downwards.
CAGATCTACAAACATTTGCTGAAGATTTCAAAAGCAATTTTCAGATCAAGGAATCAGAGTGCTGTAGGCAACCCAACGATCTAGTAATATGTTGGATGATTTGAATGACACCTTGATTTTTTTTATGAATCAGAGTTTGGCTGTACACAACAATGTACACCGTGTGCAGCTTGTACTGAGTCTTCACCACAAGCATAGTAAATTATTGTCAGAGTTCTGTTTTTCCTTTGTGCACAACCGTGGACACTGGTCACACATTGTGATGCTATAAAGACGACAGTGTCACACAGCATGATTCGTACTTTGATACTGTTAGTGAGTATTATTTGACTGAAAATGGTTCCCAAAAAACTGTTAGTGAGTATTATTTGACTGAAAATGATAGTTTGCTCAACAAAACTGAAATTCTTGGCATCAATAGTGGCGTAGTTGCACTTGCACCACGTTGTGGTGATCCCCTTTTTGAGGAGAAGTTCAGGGTCGAAGTTAACAAAGACGCTACAGCGATGGAATGAACATGAGAAAGCTACAAGTCGGATGCCCACATATGCGACCAAATACTATATTTTGCCACATAGAAGCACCAGTTTATACCTCAAGTCGAACTGTAAAAGACAAGATCGATCCCAAGAACAGAAGAGAAGAATATCAATCCAGTGGACAGTTACCTCAGTCTCCACCCGTTCCTTGGCCGACGCGGCATCCGCAGCTCGTACCGGGAGATATATCCTCTTCACGTCAGGCTGGAACCTCAGTATCTTCTCCACAAGTACTGCTCCAATACAATCGAAGCGGCCAAAAAGAAACAGTTACAGGTGAGCACAATGCATGCAACAGCAAAAATTAAGTTTGCAATATTTCCACTCATTTTTGCTTGGCGAGAGAGGAGAGATGCGTACTCTTTCCAAGGAAGCCTGTTGAGCCGGTGATGAGGACGCTCTTGTTCTTGAAGTACCCAGCGATCCTGCCTTCCTCCATGGCGCCAACCATTTCTTTCTTCTGCGTTGTGTGTTTCAGTATCAACTGAATATGAAGAGAGGGAGAGAGATGCAGTAGGAGAGAATGTGTGCGACGGAAGAGAGAAAGCAGGGAGGGAGCAGGAGGATGGCTGGTGATAGATAGCTCGCTCAGTTTATGTGAGACACCAAAAGAGGCTCTTGAATGTGATATTTATACACCAGCTGAAGCTGAAGCCGGCCACCTAGGTGCTAGTGGGTTTTCGTACACGTAACCTATAATTAGCAATGGTAATAAGGTCCCCTTTGTTCCAGCTTTTGATTATGGATTCTGGATTCTAAAAGCAGAAGCTGTAACAAAAGGTTGGATTTTGAGTCTGGATTCTACAATCTGGATCAGAATTCAAGGCAGAATCCACAATCTGCTCAGGACTAGCTTTTGCTGAATAATGGCACAAATATTTTCCCATTTGTCATTGTGACCCCACTGTAAGTGACTGAAATGATCTATAAGCTGGATTGTGGAATCCAGACAAACAAACACCTTTCAGATTTTGTCATACATATTCTACAATCTCAGATTCTGAAAATCACAATCCAAAAACTAGATTCTTAGAATCGTAATCGCCAACAAAGGGACCTTAAGTTGGTCTTTGCAAGGGACGGGACAATGCAATGGTATCAGATGGAAAATCCATGTCACTGTCTGCGGCAGATAATTCAGCTCTCAATTGAGAGCTGCAAACTTTAGGATTATTTCAGAGAGAAGACCATCTATAAGCTGCAGGTTTGTTCACAGACGTGTGGTATAACCGTGTGGGGACTGGGGATAATGCCAAGTAATTGAGCACACGAATTCAGAGCAGAGGCATCCTAGTCCTAACGCCAAGTAATCTTCTGCGTATTTTCATGACTAGCTAGTCGTCTGTCACAGATTAGTATTGTTCGAGGATTGAGCTGAGATGTGCGGTAGGGTAGGAGGAAACCGATTTTTCTTCTGCGTATTCTAGGGAGAGAATGGGGGAAATAGTTTTCTCCGTCCACGAACCTAATTCCTAACAACTGGAATACATTTCCTCTGTTTCCATGTTAGTACTCCCTCCGTCCCAAAATGTAAGCATTTGTTGACTTTTCAACATCACGTTTGACCGTTCGTCTTATTCAAATCTTTTTACGAAAATATAAAATAAAAAGGTTATGCTTAAAGTATGTCTAATAATAAAACTAACTGTAACAAAATAAATAATATTTTTATAACTATTTTGAATAAGACGAATGGTCAAACGTGATCTTCAAAAGTCAACAAATGCTTACATTTGGGACGGAGGTAGTACGTACATAATGCAGCATCATGTTCTGACTGACAAAATCCCTGTGAGTCATGTGTTGGTAACGGCAAAACTAACCCTCCACCGGCCTGAACTGAATGCATGATAGGATCGCTTAGTACGTCGAAGTCGCTCACTTGTAAATCTGTACAGCCGCGTACGTGCACGATACGTGTGCCATTTATTCTTTTTTATTTTGTTGATTTGAAATAACCAAGCCATATGTTTCGACAAGAGACCCACACCGTGCACTCGACAATGAATAAACAAAGGTGATGGAGCACCTAAGCTGAAAGCACACTGCATCCATCCTACTGTGTGACAGAGTCCCCTCTAATCTTTCATTAAAAGCATTTGTTCTTATTACATTTCTTTCAGCTCCATGCAATTGTATCTCTCTCGTTAGTTAAATTAATATGGGCAATGTTAGATACCAGGTTATGCCAATAAATAAGATTATTTTCCACTAAAGACCTTCTAAAAGATATGTGTAGAGGCATAGAGCTCATAACATTGTTTACCGTTGCATGCGGGTGATTAGAAATGTTATAAAGACTAGGATATTTGTCTTTGAGCACTTGAGAGCCAGCCCATGTGTCCTCCGAAAATATAGATTGTGTTCCATCTCTTATGTCGAATGAGCCACAATACTTGATTTTTGATTTTCATGACACTTTTTTCAGAAATGTGAATCATTTTGTTTAGTCTCAACTTGTGAGAGGGTTTTTGAAATTAGATATTTTTCCTAAGCAGTGTTTGCCAAGTCCCATATTCATTAAGCAGATTGATGTACCATTAGCTTATCAAGCATTTGTTTTTGATCTCAAGGTTTGCAATTTCTAGACCTCCTAATCTAAAGGACGACAAAGTATATCACATTTGTCAAGTCTGTACTTTTCTCTTATCTGTACCTCCTTGCCAATAGGATCTAGATCTGTAATAATTTATTTTTAATGACTCATTTGGGTATTTTAGAGAAAGATATCGTCATAAACATGGGTAGGTTGCTCAGTCACCAGATAATTTCTTTTCAAACATTTCTTCCTTCTATGACTCTCCAATCAGAGTTTTGGAGTTTTATGTGATGCATTAGTGTTCCAAATATCTGAATGGGTATTCATCGGTATTGCTTCCAAAAAGTTTAGTATATTGGTCCTCAAAATTTTTTTGGCTTTTCCATAGCAGAATTATCCAAATAATATAGAAACAAAATAATATAGAACCCAAAAATAATTTGAGGACCAAAAAGTTTAGTATACTGCGACGTGTTTGGTAGGCTATGATCTCAACTGAGAACCAAAAAATCGGGCCACGCTTTGGAGACATGGCGTGAGTCATCAACAAGTAGGTGAACAAGAATTGATTCCCTATAAACGAATGGATTCCACAAGAGCCATCTGCTACTTCATTGGACAGCACGGCATTTCCTACCAAATGCCATGAGACGAACACTTTGTTTGTGTACACGGCTGATCTAGCAATACAAATTCATCAATCAGCTTAAAATATCATTTCGGTTTGGAGAGGCAAGTAGCAATTTCAAGTGGCGCACCGGCATTAAGGAGCCGAGAGGTGAAGGGCTTACCAGAGTTAGCTGCAAGTATTTGAATGCCTCGCATGGTCCCTCGGGGACCAGATCGGAATATATATTGATGTCTTGTGCTAGTTTTCAACTTTGAGACAAAGGAGGTCTGCACTGAATTCTGATGAATTCTGAGTACATGTAACATGCTGTTCCTGGCACACGCAATTTTAGTTCCAGATGTGTAACAATAATGATCCTGTTTGAAGCTCTGTCGTGCCATTGTTGTGGACTCGTTCTTCAGGCACACATATCAGCGACGCAAGAAGGCGCAATCGATTAGTGGCTAGTTATCTTTCAGTTTGGTAAGCGTCGGATATTTTGTTATTTGTTACCTAGTTTGTTGGGAGACCTCTTTATATGGGGAGGATCTCAGGTCGTTTAGATGAGGCAGAGATTAACCTGAAACTCAGAGCCTCCAAGGGAGGGCGAGTTAGTTGATCTCCTCTGCTGTAATCTCCTATTCGTGAGTTAATCAATCCCATTGGTGCCGAATCATCTAGCCATATCATCTTGGTATCAGCTAGGCGATCCTCGCACCTGCCCATCACCCTAATCATCGCCTCTACATCCCATTTGCCCCATCACCGCCTCTAACCCCATCGCTCCACTGCCACCATGACCGACGAAGGCAAAGGCACCACCGCCGCCGGCAAAGCCCCTACTGACGATGGCAAAGCCTTCGTGACAGTTGCCGACCTGGAGACGATCGTCGAGAAGATGATCAACAAGATGAACGAGCTCGACGCCAAGATCGACACCGAGTCCACCGCCGCCAAGCAGGAGAACTCTCGTCTCTCGGCCTCCATCGCCAACGTCCAGACCCAACTCCTTGATCGCCACGGCAAGTTCGACATTTCGTCGAGCAATTCACACCCTCCGCCGCCGCCGCCGTCCATTGCCCACAAGCTGCGTTTTCCCAAGTATGATGGCTCTGAAGATCCACTCAGGTGGTTGCACAAGTGCGAGCAATATTTCCGGTCGCAGAACACTCTGGAGACCCAGAAGGTTTGGACCGCCTCGTTCTACCTAGAGAGCGCGGCCAGCCAATGGTACTACCGCGTTGAGAAGAACCGCGGCTGCAAACCGCCATGGCCGGAGTTTGTCGAGGCAATCAACAAACGCTTCGGCCCGCCAGTCCGCAGCAACGCCCTCGGCGAGCTCACTCACCTCCGCCGCACGGGCACGGTAGCAGAGTACCAGGACCAATTCTTGAAGCTGTTGGCGCGCTGCGACATCACAGAACGCTAGCAAGTGGACATTTTCATGGCGGGCCTCCGGAACCCGATGCGCACCGACGTCGAGATGCAGCGGCCAGAAACACTTGAAGACGCCATGGCCCTCGCTCGTGCGTATGAACGCCGCTCCCAGCTGGACGATGCCGAGCCGCGCCCGGTCACGACGCACGTACCGCGCGCACCTCAGCGGCATTCATCCACGACCACACCGCCGCAGAAGACACCGGCGGCCGCGCCAGCCATGAGCTCGACGCCGGCCTCATCGGCCGCGAAGGACACCACGGGCGGTGCCAAATTCGTGCGCCTGTCCACGGAGGAGATGGCGCGCCGCCGCCTTGAGGGGCTCTGTTTTAACTGCCCAGAGAAATTCTCTCGAGAACACATCAAGCGGTGCACCAAAAAAGGCATCTACTACTTGGCGGTGCACAAAGATGACGAATTGGACGAGGCACTTTTGGAAGATGAGTTGCAGATCTCCATGTGCGCTCTCACGGGCATCAAGTCAGACTCCACCATCCAGCTCGACACCACGGTTCAGGGCGCATCCCTCGTCGCTCTGGTGGACTCCGGGTCCACGAACTGCTTCATCTCCGTCGCTGCAGCGCAACACATCGGCCTGCAGCTCTCACCACGCCCCGGCCTCACGGTGGGGGTCGCCAACGGTGAACGCATCTCCGCCGCCGGGGTGTGTAAGGGTGTCGTCATCATCATCAACGAAGCCAAATTCATCGTCGAATTATACGCGATCCAGCTAGGCTGATTCGAGTTGGTCCTCGGCTGCGATTGGCTGTGGTCTTTGGGTCCGATCCTCTGGAACTTTGATCACGGCACCATGGCGTTCTGGCACGGGGCCGCCGCGTCAAACTCACGGGTACTACGGCGCCATCGCGTCCTCACCTTGCCGCTGCCGACATGAACGACTACTCGCAGCTGCTGTTGGCGGAGTTCGCCGACATCTTCACACCTCTGACGGGTGTCCCTCCGCAGCGCGCGTTCGACCACCGCATCCACTTGTTGCCGGGCACGGTGCCGGTCGCGGTACGGCCATACCGCTACCCCCAACTCCTGAAGGGCAAGATTGAAGCACAACGCGCCACAATGTTGGCTTAGGGCATCATCCGAGCCAGCACGGCGCCGTTCTCCTCGCCGGTCCTGCTGGTACGCAAAAAGGATGGCACATGGCGCTTCTGCGTTGACTACCGGGCCTTGAAGACGGTCCGGGACAAGTTCCCAATTCCGGTTGTCGAGGAGCTGCTCGATGAACTCAAAGGCGCCCTGTTCTTCACCAAACTAGATCTCCACAGCGGCTATCCTTAGGTGCGCATGCACCCAGACAATATCGAGAAAACGGCGTTTCGCACTCACCATGGCCACTTCGAGTTACTCGTCATGCCATTCGGGTTAACGAACACGCCGTCCACTTTCCAAGCTCTTATGAACGAGGTTCTTCGCCCTTTCCTTCGTCGATTTGTGTTGGTATTTTTTGACGACATTCTTGTCTACAGCAGGTCATGGTCTCAGCACCTCCAGCACGTCCGGGCAGTGTTCACCGTTCTACGTGAGCATGGCCTCGTCCTCAAGCGCTCCAAGTGCGTCTTTGGCGAGCAGCGCATGCAGTACCTCGGCCATGTCATCGCTAATGGCGCCGTGGCCATGGACGAGGACAAGGTCGCTGGGTCAAGGCATGGCCCGTGCCACGCATGATCAAAGGGCTGCGCAGCTTCCTTGGCCTCATGGGGTATTATCGGCGCTTCATCCGTAACTATGGTGTCATCGCCGCCCCGCTGACGGCCTTGCTCAAGAAGGGCGTTCATCTGGTCACCAGCAGCCACTGACGCCTTCAACGACCTCAAGCATGCCCTCACCACTGGACCGGTACTCCAACTACCGGACTTCGACGAGCCGTTCGTCGTCGACTGCGACGCATCTGGGACGGGTTTCGGTGCGGTCCTCCACCAGGGTCAAGGCCCGATCGCATTCTTCAGTCGAGCGGTCGCACCACAGCACGCCAAGCTGGCTGCATATGAGCGCGAGCTCATTGGCCTTGTGCATGCGGTGCGGCATTGGCGTCCTTATCTGTGGACAAGGGAGTTCATTGTCCCGACGGATCACTACAGCCTCAAACACTTATTGGATCAGCGGCTGTCTACAATTCCTCAACATACAAGACGGAACACCTATAAGTGTTTGAGGCTGCAGTGATCCGTACCGAGGTTGGGACGTCAAGCTATTTTGCTACAGCTTCCAGGTGGAGTACAAGCCGGGTAAGATGAATGCTGCAGCTGACGCCCTGTCTGACGAGATGAAGGAGGTGTGGATGCGCGCGTTCATGCGCTCTCTCGACCAGAGTTTCAGTTGTTCGATGATTTCCGTGCAGAGGCCGATTCTCTTCCCGAGCTCGTGGCCAAGCGGAAGGAAATTGAGGATGGGACTGCCGGCACGGCGTGGACAGTGGTCGATGGATTTGTCATGCACCGGGGTCGTATCTTTCTGCCAACCTCATCGGTATTGTGGCCTCAGATACTGGCCACGGCTCACGGCGCGGGCCATGAGGGCGTCCAGAAGACGTTGCACCGGCTATTCCTCCTTCTACAACCCTCAAGCTACCAAGCTGGTGCGTGATCATGTCAAGGCCTGTATCGTATGCCAGCGGAACAAGACGGAACACCTACATCCTGCAGGTTTGCTCCAGCCGCTTGACGTCCAACCTCGGTATGGAGTGACATTGCAATGGATATTGTCGAGGGATTCCCTAAGGTCAGCGGGAAATCGGTGGTGCTGACGGTGGTTGATAGGTTCTCTAAGATGGCTCACTTCATCGCTCTAGGTCACCCCTACACAGTGCTCACGGTGGCTCAGGCGTTCTTCGATGGCATCGTCCGGCTTCATGGGTTTCCATGCTCCATCGTCAGTGATCGTGACCGGGTGTTCACAAGTACATTGTGGCAGGAACTTTTCACTTTGGCCGGCGTCAAACTTCGTCTCAGCTCGGCTTTTCGACCACAAACTGATGGCCAGTCAGAGGTGACAAATTGAGTCCTGGGTGTGTATCTACGCTGCCTCGCCGGAGACCGTCCAAGGAGCCGGCTGCGCTGGCTTCCTTGGGCAGAATACTGCTATAACACATCTTTCAAGTCCGCCCTTCAGTCGACGCCGTTTCGGGTGGTGTTTGGCCGTGATCCTCCCACGGTTATGTCATATGAGCCAGGCCTCGCCAGGGTGGTCGCCGTCGACAAACAGCTCCAGCATCGTGACGAGTTTCTGGCTGATATCAGGGAGCGTCTATTACAGGCTCAGGATTACATGAAGTTATCTTATGACAAGGACCATCGTGATGTGGAGTTCTCAGTTGGGGATTGGGTGTGGCTTCGCCTTCGGCAGCGCACGACGGTAGCCATAACCGACAATGAGAACAAGAAGTTGGCGCCACGTTATTATGGTCCATTCAAAGTTGTCGAGTAAATTGGGGCGGTGTCCTATCGCCTGCAGTTACCTCCTAAGGCAAAAATTCATGATGTGTTTCATGTGGCTTTTCTGAAGAAGTATCACGGTGAGACCCCGGAGGAAGTCGTCGCTCTACCACATATTGTCAATGGCCGCACTGTGCCCACACCTACAAAGTGGTGCGCGCCAAGCCTAACAAGTCGTCGTGGGATGTGTTAGTTCAGTGGCTTGGCCGGAGCCCTGCAGATGCAACATGGGAGCCCTTGGAGCAGTTCAAGACTAATTATCCAGATTTCAAGCTCGAGGACGAGCTTTTTAGTTAGGTGGGGGGAAGTGTTGTGGACTCGTTCTTCAGGCACACATATCAGCGACGCAAGAAGGCGCAATCGATTAGTGGCTACTTATCTTTCAGTTTGGTAAGCATCAGATATTTTGTTATTTGTTACCTAGTTTGTTGGGAGACCTCTTTATATGGGGAGGATCTCAGGTCGTTTAGATTAGGCAGAGATTAACCTAAACCTCAGAGCCTCCAAGGGAGGGCGAGTTAGTTGATCTCCTCTGCTGTAATCTCCTATTCGTGAGTTAATCAATCCCATTGGTGGCGAATCATCTAGCCATATCAGCCATTGTGAACTTATAGCAGCAGGAAAGGCAATCTTGATCTCGCTTACTGAAGCATTTGATCGCAAAGACAATCAGCTAAGAAATGCTAAAGAATTAACCATGGCATTTGCCGTACGTTTGACTTATGAAAACATGAGTAAGAAACTGACTCGTCTGGGTCAAGCCACTTCCAATGTTGATGCGTGGCTGCCAATACAGGCAGAGAAAGATCTGTTTCTCATTTGCACGCACGGGCTAGTGGGTAATCGTCTGCCTCAAGGATCAGAGGAAATAGCTTGTCCATGGGAAACGAAATAAAAAAAGGTTTGCACCAAGATCAACCAGGGATTAAATATAGAAGATTAGTAGTATTACTCCACAAGAGTCAGTGGGAGTAGCTAGGTGTTTATCAATTATCATACTGTTACAGTTGCACCAACCAACCAATGCAAGCTGTATCTCTGGAGTACGTCCGTCGGCTTCACCGCAAGCATATGGACCTCTCCTATCTTCCATTAAACTCATCCATGGAGATAGATGCCCAGGGAGGCAGGCATGATGAGATCAATCAGTTGAGACATCACACGCCGGCTGCTTTGCATTTATAGCATATGCTTATTGTCCTCGTCCAAATTAAGGTGAAAGGGTTTTGTCCATCCGACAATTAAGCAAAACTAGTCCCTTCAAGTCAGGGAATTGAGGCATTCATCCCCTGTCCCAATCCCAAAGGGTATTGTTCTAGCACCTGTCTAGAAAGCATGCATGCTCCTTTCTCGTTCCAGGTTCAGGTTGGATCACGTGAAACTGAGGTTGTACAACAAAATCCTAAACACCTTCCTTTCTCTTTCCCCGTACAAGCGGCTAAACAGCTGGTTATGCGTAGCGATCATCCAGAACTCCTTGAACAGCATGAAATTGGATACAGAAAAATCGAGCAGCTTTTTCATACATAAAAAGCTCAAAGAATTCCTTCAATTTTCTCTTCTGTACGAAAGAGCGGTTGCAACTGAAGTGAGTACATAATTGTACCAGCAGGAGATGTTCCGTGTCTTTGAATTTGACGACCTGAATTACTCTGCTTCTGACCAAATAAAGGGCCGGAGACCGACCAGATGTCGACGACGACTCGAAAAGGGAGGCCGGCAATCATAGTACTAGAAACCTTCGGTTTTTATTTGCACACATGGTGTAGTATGAAATGGTCTGACTCAAGGATCAGGTGAAATCGTTTAAAAAAAAAGATCAGGTGACATAGCTTTTGTCCATGAGAAACGAAAACAAGAGTTGAGGTAGTGACACGCAAGATCAACCAGGAATAAAGAATATAAAAAATCAACAGGAGTCAGTAGGAGGAGTAGCTAGATCGATGCGATGATGCCACCGTGTCTGAATCAGCTAATACATAGGAGTATATCGACGACCAAGCAATGCAAGCTGCACCACCAGTAGCATGTGTGTCGGCTTCACCCAGCCTCTGATCTCCATTAACGTAGAGTTTGGATGGGTGTATCAGCCCATACATATATGCATCCATCCGTTGGCACAAGATCTAGCCTCATTCTTCTTCTTTTTTCCCTTTTTTTTTCTTTGCGAGGGGGATCTAGCCTCATTCAGTGTTTGGTCAGATGAATGAAACCAACCTGTCCCGGATGAGAGGATACACAATAGTGTTTTAAAAAGAAAAAAATAATAGTGTTTTAAAAAGTACAACGTGAAACATTCGGCAATACGATATGTATATATGTAAAAACAAGAACAACGTCAATTCACCGTCAGAACATGTTAAATATTTATTCTACAAAACGAGATAATATAAAAAAGTTCTAGCACTTCAAAACTACATAAATATAGTACAAAACATTCAAGGAAAATATATAATAGACGTCAGAGATCATATAAATGCCCATCGCAAAAAAAAAAGAGATCATATAAATGCTTGACAGTATAAGACCATCAATTCATCACTTCCTAGGTTCAAAAAAAAAAATTCATCACTTCCTGAAAGAAAAAAAGAAGAAGAAACATAACAGATACAGAATTCGACCCAGAACCCTTGGCGGCCCACCAAAGCTTGCAAATGATAACGATGCGGCCCATGTCAATGGCAGGGGCCAGACACATAAGCATTCGAACATAAAGGGAAGGCTTCCCTCTGCCGCCACCCTAGTCTGCTCCCATCCCGTCACCGCTCTCTTTCTCCAAGCCGGTCCTCCGTCAAGATCGACCTTCTGAGATTGGCGTTTTGCAAATTTTTTTCTTCTTCTTGTTTTGGGCATCAGTCTCAGATTTTACAAAGGCACACGTTAGATTGATCAGTGAAGTTCTGGAGCAGGCTGACACCGATCGATCCAAGCCTTGAAGGGGAGACGATGATCCATCGGTTTGTGAGCATCGTAGCGGAGAACTACAAGAGCGGCATGGCGGAGGGCCCCATGTACTAGCCGCACCGCCTGGACGGTGGCTGATATAAGCAACTCTTTTGCCCGTCAAGAGCCGAGACAGAAGCGATGCCATTGGTAGCAGAAGCTCGCGCCGCCATCACTTGTGCCGCCGCTGATGGTGGTGGCGATGACGAGCCGCCGTCGATAGATGGGCTGGATGAGTTACCTTCCCCACGACGAGGTGCCACGACTTCTTCGGGCTCCCGATCGAGCCCCAGCAGTCCATCACCCGCAGCAACGTCAGGATCCTCGCCATGCATGTGCGCCGATCGACGACGAGACGGGCGGCGGCGCGCCCTCCTGACCTGCGACGCCGGCGGTAAGTTGCGAATGGAGGCGTGCCGCCGGCGACTGGGCGCTGCCCTTTGATGGCAGAGCTGAGCACGTCGATCGCTGGTCTGAACCTCTGGCTGGGCTTCTCACTCTGCAGACCCGGTCGGTCACTTAGTGTACGACGTCAGGCCTCTCGACTCTGGCAGCTCTCATTGATCAACAGCCAACGTCGCCGATGGTTTGGCAAGATCACATGACACGCCGTCAGAAGTGGATGGCAACTAATAGGCTCACCTCTCTCGTCAGCCTCGGCCTGGCCTCAGGTAGGTTCGCCATTGCTAAGGTCTTCAAATTAAGTTGTGCGCGGCACAGGGGAATCGGGCTTGTTAATTTTCTGACTGGGACGTACATGGTGGAGGATGAGTTTCTTGTCCTCATTGGTGTGAGCTTGATCGAAGCGACGACGAAGATGATAACAACATACAAGGGCTCCAGATGTTCATGCACAGCACAAATCGATTCGTTACATGTGTGCAGACAACACCATACAGCGTGTGCTGTGATGGATGCATTGGCTACGGGAGTGCTCCCTTGTCGTAGCGTAGCGATCGTCTGTAAACATGTGTTTGAAAGGACGTGTTATTGATTTTGATGACCTGAAATCCTCTGATCTTTGGCCAAATGTGGTATCTGTCTACAGGCAATGCAAGAACGCACCTCGAATACCATACCAACTAATACAAGTTAAACTACTGAAAGGTTTTCAGAAAATTTCAATCTTAATAACGTGGCCAAGTAATAAGTAGCAACAAATGTGCCGGGAAGTCAGGCGCGGGAGCAGCTCCGACCTCTTCACTCGACGCACGCGCGCTACTCACACCACACCAGCGCAGAAAAGGCCCGGTCGTCGTGACGGCACGCTGATCCTCTGACAGGTCCCACAAAACCCGGCGCGCCGGCCTCATGTGCTCCGGTGCAGCCTGACAATGAGCTTGGGCGAGGCAGTTGGCCATTTGGAGGAAAGCGGACTTGGACAACACACGCGGCGTCGCGAATCGCGATGGCGTGGAGCAATCATCTGCTTGTACTAGAACTCTTTCAGCACAATGGAAATTAATACATCAAAATCCCAGCTAGTAGAGTGTATAAACAATACAAGATGAAGGAATGATGAAGCAATCTGTTTCTTAGCCAGCTGCTGGAATTGGTGGTGGACAGCTGCGCTCCAGAAAGGCCAACCAATAACCAAACGGCGCCACGGGCATTGCGTTGACATGGACCATTATCCTTTTCAACCTTGGAATCCCGCATACTTGCAACACGTTTCAATACTCTTCTTACCCACGCAGCACAATACCTACCGGCCCATTGAAAAAAAAAACTGAAAGCCAAGGAATATTCTGAATTTCTAGATCGATCACATATGCCTAACAAAGAACTCTACACACCCAGCACGAATTCAATACAAAACTCAGATAGCTCGATGCAATTTCAGAAGAAAAATAAACCTGTTGCATTTCTAAGAGCCAGAAACTCGCAGGCAACCAGTTGACGTTTGAATACGATTGCAGCCGGGTGACGGCTCATCACACACCAACAGATAACAGAGATACAACGCTAGATACCTCAGTTCTGACACTAACAGTTACAGGTCTGCGAGCCAAAGTTTGAGCATGAAACCTCATGTCAATGATTCTCCACACATTCCTAGACGAAAGTCCACCGAACATGGTCTACATCTTCAAAGATACACTTGTCATGTGAGATCACATGCAGCTACGCCCTCCTTGCTTCAATCACTGTTGAGCCGCGATCTGCTGCTCGAGCTGCATCAGAAATATGGTATCTCAATATAGTGAAGATAAAATCTAATTGAGACACTTGCAGAAGTGCCATTTATGTTGGAAACTGAACGCCTTTGTCTGTCTGTTACTATCCTACACTACTAATTTTTCTAAGCATGACATGATAGCTTGAACAGAAATATGAACATATAAACATTCACTAGCCAAGCAAAGTTTTGAGAGAGGCCTTAAAAAAAACACAAGTAGTTGCTTTGGAGACCTAACAGTTCTAGACAATTCAAGAACAAAAAGGAAAGGTAGTATGGTATCTACCAGTCAGTAAAAATAACTGCAAGTCAAAAAGCGAGCGTAAGCACAAAAAATGATACCTGAAGCATAGTCTGGAACTTGTTTTTTATATCATAGAACTCACTTCTCACAACAGTCAATGCCATAACGCACCTGACATTATGCAGGTACGCCATATTAACTTAATCTGTAGAGCTCGAACAGTTTAACTGAAATGAAACAGGACTGCAATACTAATTTGAAAAGAACACAAGCGACCACGCTACTTTGTCACTGTTCTGCATTCAGAAATAAGGATCCAACAGAATTACATGAAAATCAGTAAGAATTTTGACATGTGTTTTTTCCCCCAAGCCTATGGTGTTGTCATGTTCCCTTTATTAAGAATCATACAGTACAAAGTAAAGCATCCAAGCCCACCACACAGTGCCACCATTGCTTTTCAAAGCAATTCTGCAGCTACATATTACATAGCCAGAGCAGTAAAAGGCACAACAAATACATCAGTCCTGGCGCAGGTATCTCCCCCTTATTCCATCCCTCAAAAAGCAGTTTCATGTTCAGATAATAACTCAAATGCAATTATGCAACCAATATTGAATTGCATGAAGTGACTGCTATCAGTTCACACAAATATCTGAGAGTTGCCTTAAGCTAAATGTAGTATCATGCAAGACTAGGTTGGCTGCCAGGCTCAGGCACATCCTCAGACGTACAAAAACTAAACAACACATAGCAAATGGGGAACACATATGGGAAATTAAACACTGTATCAAATGGGGACGCATGTATGGAACATTAACAACACAGGGAATGGGGAACAATCATGGGATGCCATATGCTACAGGTTACTGAGTACTTACCCATCTCTGTTTTTGTCCTGGCATAACTGACGGAACTGCATGCAAGTAAACTTCACTTTCTGAGCGCCAACACTGAAAAGGGGCAAAACGACCAGATCAGAAACATCATCAACCTGATTTGTAAACATGAATCTGAAAAGCACCAAATCTATCACATGCAGAGGTAACAAGCAACGGTCAAAACTCAACACCATTGGCATAGCAGAACTAATAAAGTTAATAAGTATGGCGCACAGAGCTGGGTCATAAGCACTTTCTAACTTCTATAGCATCAAGCATACATGATCATGGTAATCTTACAATGCACGCAACAATGCCAGTGGACAAGTACTTCCAGTTCAGCTGGTAAAGCACAAAGTTGCTAAAGACAAGGCTCCAGGCTCTACAGTACAAAACAAACCAAAGAGTATAGAGCAGAAACTATGCAATTCGATCCATTGAACTTTGAACCAATCTACAACAAGAGGCAACATATTATCTTGATTCCTAACTCCTAAAGCAAACAAAAACCAAATAATTGCAAGCCCAGTAGCTTACATTATTAAACAAGTAGCACTAGCACCGCTGGTTGCAAGATGACAAAAGTCACCAAAGTTCACTCAAGTGACAGGAATATTCAGAAATCGGTTGAACGAAAACACTCATACAAGCCTCCCATTTTTATTTTTAGTTTCATACAGCCCTCATTGCTACCACTGGTTATGATGTATGATGGCAATCACACACAAACGGCACAAACTGCGCATCCAACCATGCATGCAGGGTCGTGCAAACTGTTAGGGGATAAGCTGAGATAAAGACTCATGACCAAGATGACCAAGACACTGATGCCAAAGGGTGGAGGATGTGGTGGCCAACAGAGCACGGGGCTGGAGGACCGCAGGATGAATGGAGTAGAGCTGCAGGGGCACCATCGCTTTGATGGTCGGGACCGCGACAGCCTGCGCATGGAGGGTGTGGCGTGGTGTGCGGCGAGTTGCTCCGCCTGGGCCTTGCGCTGTTCTTCTTCTCAGCAAGACGTTTTGCCTCGGCGGCGAGGCGCTCGGCCTCGAGGCGTTTAGCCTCAGCATCAATATCTTCCGGCGTTGGACACATCGGGGTAGGGGAGGGTGGAGACACAGCAGCGAGAGGCTGGAAGCATCGAGGGAAGGAGGGCCTGCGCAACGCGATGGAAGACGTCGGCGGCAGCAGGAGGAGAAGGCAAGCCGCTGCTAGGGTTTGCTGGCGGCGGCAGCTATGTTTGGAGGACGCGGAAGCGAGGTCCTAGGGTTGAAGCTACAGATACCATGTTGAGTTGCATGCACCAACTCACCCAAAAAGCTACGCTGATAGGGAAAGGTGCGGAGTTCACTTATACTCCAACACAAACACTAGCACCTAGCATGCGCACGGGCAAACCAGAATAAATACTACTAGCGCATATCGGCGTTGAGGAAAGGGAACAAAAATCAGGGGTGATGTGATCACCTGGCGCTGCTCCCCTTGAGCTGATGCACGTAGGCGTCCACCTTATCAAAGTCCACGATGGGCTGCTCCCTGTGCACAATTCCAATTCCAGAGCAGATCAAATCAATTTTAGATACTCTACTATAGAGTTAATATTTCTGAGCGACGAAGAGTCGAAAGCGACGGGTCTTACAGCAGTTTGGACAGCTCAGTGATGATCCTCTCGGCGTCATCGCAGAAGAGGGTGACGACCTCGGCGACGAATCCCGGCGAGCTCCCGTCGTCCTGCAGCATCTGCAGCTGCTGGAACTGCTCGTCCACCATGCCCTACAACCGCATCGCAGCCGGAAACCAGAAATCCGCTAAATCCTCCCGCCTCACCGACTCGATCAGCGATAATAAGCGGCACGGGATGGAGAAACCCAACTCACCGTAGCGTACATGGAGTTGATGTGGGCGTTGAGCTGCTCCCTGAGCGCCGCGGCCGCCATGGCGGAGCGCAGCTTGAGGACGAGGAGGAGGGCGGTGGGCGGCCGGTGGCGTGGGAAGTAGGCGGAGAGCTGGGATTGGGGTTGGTAGGTGCGTTGAACTGGATCCGAGCGGCGATGGAGACGGGGAGGAATCTATTTATAAGCGGACCGCCGGCGAGGAGTGGGGAACGGATTCGCCAAAGCTGTGGTTCGTGGCCACGGCCTTCCCTCCTGGCTGGCTGCCTTCGGTGGTGGTCTGCTGGATTCCTCCTCGACTAGCTGACGCTTTCCTTTTCTTTCCTCATTTCCATTTCCTCCCTATTCTTTTCCGTTTCCGTTTTATTATTTTCTGGGCATTTCTTAAGAATAGTTGATTCCGCGGACACGTGTTCGGCAGCTCGAAAAGAAAAACGTTGCTTTGGTTATCCATCATTTTTATTTTTGTGAAACTTTGCGTCTGATAGATCTGGTAGTTATCCTTTTGAGAAAGGCATATTTGCTACCACATTGTTAAAAGGTTTCTTGTGATTTGTAATATGCAAATATGGCATTTTTATGATGGGCTTACAAATATCAAAGGTAAAAATAACAGGAAACTCTTTTTCGTCGCAGTTTAACAAAAGCTATAGAGGTTCATAACAAACATGATTTGTGGTATCCATTGAATTTTATTTCTAATCCACCTTAAAATGTTTATTTAAAAATCTTAGAGACCTCAATTAAATATCTGCCCAAAAAGTTAGAACCAAGAAAGATTCTTTAGCTGTGGTTTAAGATTTCTTAGCTGTGGTTTAAGATTTTCTAAGGCAACAACTTAGAGATGCAATATGCCAACACTACGTTTTAAGGCTATAGTTTAAGATTCGCCAAATATACTAAGCCATGAATTAGAAGTTTGACCAGTGAAAACTTAATGCACGATATGGTAGGGAAACATTTTTAATGTCATGGCCCCATGACCTCAATTGAATGTTAAGTTTTAAAATTTCTGCCACCGAAGCACTTTTTCTTTTTTATATGGCCACCGAAGCACTTTACAATGACTTGCATCAATACCGGCAGAGAAGAGCTCTTTATGAGCTAAACGGCTTTATATACGCACGAATCTCATGCATCAATACCCATTCGACGGTAGATGGCTGGGTATGCACTAGCACCCCTGCGCATGAAATCCACACTCAATTTTTTTATATGCCAACAAAACATGTTTACTCCATGGTTTAAGGTATTCAAGGAATCTTAATCGTGGTTACGCTTGTAAGACCATTTTATGCTATGTAGATATGTCTCAGTTCTGCCATGGTTTATGCTTGATCTGTTTTATGCTAGCTTAGACAATCTATGTTGTGTTTAAGATTTTAGAGTGGAACCTTATATATCGAATATGCTACTACAACATATTTGTGTCATGATTAGGATTTGACAAAATAGTTTTGGAATATGATATTCCACAAGACATATTAATGCCGTGATATAGGAACTCACCACATATAAAAGTTATATATCTGCCAACAAAACATTTTGTCCAAGAAGGTTTGATCTGCGAGATACCAACAGTACATATTTTATGATGTTGTTTTATTTTTCCACATGCAAAAAAAATCATTTGTAATATCCAAGCAAAACATTTTATGGAGAAAGACTTGCCACATTTTTATGTCATAGTTTCATATTATGTCCCAAAAGAGACATTAATTAGCAATGAGCCACGGGAACATTATATTTTATGGTTTAGGGGTAGGGTTTGCGTACGTGTGTTCATAGGGGTGAGTGTGCGTGCGTTGTGAGTGTCTGAGTTGTACTGTATAATCTCAAAAAAAAATTATATTTTATGGTTTAAGATTTTTTCCAAAATGCTTGATCCGTAAAATGTCATCATGACGTTTTTCTGTTGTAGCGTAGCATTTGCCGTAAAAACTTGATTTGAGATATCGAGCTGAACATTTTTATTTCAAATAAAGACTTTTTTGTGTTCCAAAAGCTTGATCACTTTATCAGCTACTCTATACCCCCTAGTGTCAGATTTGTCCCAAAGAGTAAAGACTCGATCTGCAAACTGCAAGAATTCTTCCAGTTCCCAGCGCCATGTTTCTCCAACCGGAGGAAGAACTTTCTGTGGCAATAATTGGAGATCGAAAGGTGACCATATGCAATTGAATACATGTACGTGTGATCTGACAGGTCTGCAAGATAAGGATATGCTTGGTTTCGCGTATGTTTTCACGTTCGTGGCCGCATGGCCGCTTTCGGCGACCGTCTGATTCCGCCTGTCTCCCTGTCCAAAGCTATGGAACCTTAACATGATCTCGCTCTTCATTGTCTGATACTACTATTATTATCAGAGTGAGGGCACACAAGCAGCAGTGCAGCTCATGTTGGGGCTCCAGAATGTCGGCTGCAGCTTTCCGTACAGTTCAAACAACCATAATCACCTAATCATATGCACGAATTACAACATCAGACATTGTCTCGTTTTGTATTTACATCTTAAACATTAGGATGTCCTCTGTCGAGGTTCCACACCGGCGGGTGAGGTTCGGGTCACAGGTTTAGGCTTGCCTCAACTCCATGCTTAGCACAAAACACACGAAAATTTCACAGGAATATAACTAAGCCCTGTACTCATCGCCGCAATCGCCAATAATATCCATCAGATTTCTTCCTTTGTTTGATGCTTCAGTGATGCTGTTCATATCCTCTTCATCCAACTCAAGTGAGAATATGGCGTTCGTATCTTTAATGTGTTCAGAGAGCCCAAGCCTCACACCCACCATAGAACCTGCAACAGATGTCTGCTCCACCAACAACCAAAACGACAGATCATGAATTGTGTCGGTACTATGAATGAAGACATCACAAATCATAAGGCCAACTTGATGTAGTTCCAAAAGAGAATACCTGGTTCAGTATGTATCTCACAGCAACAGTTGCAATAGAAACACCGTGTTTCAATGACACCTTCCTTAACGTTTGAAGCAAAGCCTGGAATAAGCTCCAGCCACCCCAAGCATCCACCATCTGTCATAGCCTCGAGAATGAGAATCACATGAACAGGAAAATCAAGCTAGAAGCTCATCCACAACAATGCAAGGTTCTTACCCTCTTATACTTCTGTAAAGATGGGGTATTCAGAGGAGGTCCAGCAAAAGGTATAGATACATTGGTGTCAAGAAACTTTTCCGATAAAAGACCGCCCATCACTGTACCATACCTGCATCAAGGGATAATGGGTTTAAAGTATATTCTACTTAGAGAGGGAGGCAGAGAGGTATGGAGTGAGGAAGCATACGTTATAAGTTTAATTCCAGTAAGCTGGCAAAGCTCCGCCATTCTTTGCTGCGGGCGCATATCAACAATAGAATGTTGAACCTGAAAATTGCAACGTCTCTCGTTGATCCACTGGCCATACAAGAATAGACAAAACACAATCCCGTCATATAGCATGAGGAAACATACCTGGTTGCTAACAACCGGAATTCCATTTTCTAGAATTATTTGCAGCCTCTCTGTATCGAAGTTCGTCAGAGCTACAGTTTTTATCTTGCCTTCAGAATTTTCAAAACATAAAAATGTCAGAATTCATTTGTACTATAATATCAAGTGCAAAACGATTAGTGCCACTATATATCTGATATAAGTTTATAAGTAGAATCACCTTCCTCCTTTAGGTCTGTGATGTGCTTTAGTGCATCCAAATATCCAGGGTTTGAGTAATCCCACCTATTACAGGATATAAGATCAACAAAAGTACCCATTACAACAAAATTGTAAAACAGTTCTGCATTACTCAAGGAGTACCTCAAAATATCAAAGTTTTTTTGTTTTTTGAAAAAATATTTGTTGCATTTCTGAATTTTAGAACTTCCAGTGCTAAATGAGCATGTGTGTCTTAAAAAAGGGTTCTGAAACTTCAAAACTAAACATTACATCCTAAAGTCCTTCAAATTGGTCTCTCATACAGCACAACAAAGCCAATGACAAAACAAAACCTCTACATCTGCTTACAGAACAATTTTCTGAATCATCGATTTTGGATGATAGGTCACCATAAAGTGAACTGTGTGAACCAACTAAATTGTGCTATAATGTCACATACCAATGAAACTGCAACATGTCCAGGGAAGCAACATCCATCCTCTTCCGAGATCTATCGATATTATCCTCAACATATTTTCTTGTCATCTTAACAGGAGGCGGCACCCACTTTGTAAGCCTGCACAGATAAGCCAGCAACAGGCTGAGTCGAGACAGAAGAATACATCTAAGATGCATCAGTGTGGCGTAGAGGCCATGAAAAATCACCTACTCACCCCTTGACCTCTTCTAGCAGCTCAGGTGGTCTCTCCCGCCTGACTCTATTGATGAACATGCCGTACAAGTCCTCTGCCGGTCCATCTGCCAGGATAACAATTATATGTTATTTTCAAATTGGAAACATGTTTAGGGCTCCTAGATTATACATATGGATTAAAACAAAATGTTTCAGACTACCCACAAAGAACAAATTGCTGATGCATTTGGTTTCCATCTAATGAGGCCTATAACTTTAACACTTATTGATTGCAATTCAAAGAAGGTCTATAGTTTCTTGGCCTTGATTAACAATTTCAAATTCGTTCAATGAGTGCACTGATAAGCAATCACAACTCGCATCAACGAATGAAGTAGTAACAGATATATATATATATTTTTAAATAGTTTCTTGGCCTTGATTAACAATTTCAAATTCGTTCATTGAGTGCACATTGATAAGCAATCACAACTCGCATCAACGAATGAGGTAGCAACAGATATGAACAATTTCAAAAAGTTTCTTGGCCTTGATTAACGATTTCAAACTCGTGCACTGCGTTGCACATTGATAAGCAATCACAACTCGCATCAACGAACGAAGTAGAAAAAGATATGCAACTAGCATTTAGCAAGAGAAAATACACGCGCACTAGGTGTTCGTGCGAATGCCGAGCAGAAAGCGGGCGCGGGGGAGAGGTTAGAAAAGGGAAGGGAAGGGCGGGTACAGTGGTCGGCCATGTCGAACGTGGAGAGCCCGGCGTCGGCGTACGCGAGCATGGCGTCCACGGCGTAGTCGCGGTCGATGCGCCCCCACCCTCCGCTGGTCTGCCACATGCCGTTGAGCACGCGGCATATCGGCAGGGAGTCCCCGCGGTTGCTGACGGTCGTGACCCTCGCCGGCCCCGCGGCGGTGGCCGTCTCCGCCGAAGCACCGCCCGAGCACCTCGCGGGCCGCAGGCGGCGGGGGACCGGAGGCCGCGCCGCGGCCGCCGGCGAGAGGGCGCGCGCGGCGGAGGAAGAAGACATGGCTTTCGTGGGCGGGGGCGGGGCGAGAGCGCGCGCGGGCGCCAGGTACGCGGAGAAGAGATAAGGCGCGACTGGCCTTTGGGCCCTCGCAAAAAAGGGAAAAAAATATTTTCCACCATGGCCGGTATGTGTAAAAAAAACGTGATGACCCTACAATGCTCAGTTGGGCATATGTACATCGTTGGATGGAATCTGTACGCCCCAGATTGAGGTCAACCGGCGAACTGCGACGCTAGCTCTCAACAGCTCTGGCCCGCGCCACGCTGGGTGCGGGCGTGCCGTGCGGCCAGGCTCCGGGCACGCTTCCACGACGAGCGCGCCTTCGTAGTCAAATCGTCTCCAACACTACATTATCCGTCGAAGAGAGTATCCGTTCTCCAGCACCGCAGCCCAAAATAACCAATGAGATGAAGATGAGTTAGGAGACAAGAGGGCAGAGCAGAGGCATAAAAAAGAAGCAGCCATGGAGTTCTCCAAGGGAGGTGAGGGGCACACTACTGGCCTACTGGTAAGTGAAGGCAGGCAAAGGAGGAAGAAGGCGTGAATGAAGCTGCAGCAAGATGGCTTGTAGCGAGGCGGGCAGGCGGCGTCGGTTACGTACGTGCACACCAAACCTGTGCGTGGGTCGCTTTCCCTCCTCTGTTCCGCGCCTGGCAGGTATCGAAATTACCTGCTCTGCTCCCCAGAATCAGTGAACAAGTTTCTCGTTCAGCTCTCCGGTTGGCACCAACGAACCTGTCCAGCGTCCAGCTCCCAGAGAGGCCAATTCAAGCAGTTCTGATGTATGCTAAAAAAAAAGCAGTTCTGATGCCATTGCCAAGTACTGGACGACGGCTCACAACCAGACGTGAGACGTGACTCAGACTCACTCGTGTGCACAAGTACGTAAGTGGACGGCGAGCAAACGTGGAGCTACCGCTACCTGCAAGCAGCGGATCGAGCCTAATCCAGAACGGGAGGGAACGGGGGCCTTACATACATATGTCAGCCATGTCGAACGTGGTGAGCCCGCCGTCGGCGTACCGGAGCATGGCGTCCGCGGCCGCCGCGGGCTCCGCGCGGCCCCACGACGAGCCGCTCACCTGCCACATGCCGTTCACCACCCGGCACACCTCCAGCGCGTCGCCGGAGGCCTTGCTCCGCACCGTCGTCTTCCTCCCGTCCCCCGTGGCGGCCGCCGCGCACCGCGGCTGGCTGCTGCGGCGCCGCAGCCGACCGGAGCATCCCTCGACGGCGTTGTTAGCCTTGGGGAGGAAGAAACGAGGCAGGCGGCCACGGCCATCTCCGCGCCGCGTGCAAGGAAGAAGCGAGCGAGACGCGACACAGTGTAGAGCAATGAACTTACCAGCAAACACAATGCGGCAAGCTAAATATATTACGGAAAAAGGGGGCTGAGGCTGAATTCATTCAAAAAGCTAAGTAGCAAAGCATAAATAATGAACAGTTTGGCACATCAGTCGATCGATCAAAAGCAGAGAAATAATTTCTACTGTCTCAAGCAGTTTGATGACATGTTTCCAAACTCGTACGTGATGTTTCAATGTCGCAGGCTCACAGCAGAATCAAGTTTTCCCTCCACTCAAACCTCAAGTAGCAGCAAGCAAGCAGTGTTTTTTTTTTTTTGATTGGCAAGCAAGCAGTGTTACTCTCATCGTTTCCACCATCTTAACGATCCGCAACGGAACGAGGGAGTCGACTCGCTGCTCCTCAAGCTTGCCGAGCCGATGGAGCGACTCGGCCATGGAGGCGAGGACCATGTCGAACACGGAGTAGAGCATGTGCCCCAAGTCCTTCCAGCCGAAGAGCATCCCGTGCGGCGCCCGGACGTCGGCGGCGTGCTTGATCCCGTCCGTCGAGCTGTACGTAGTAGTTGTACTTGAGCGCCTCCAGCGCCGGCACCGTCACGTCGGGGCGCTAGCTTGGTCCCCTCGATCGGGGTCGTAGGAAGTCGCCGTAGAAGGCCAGCATGTGCCTGTTGCGCCTGACCCGGAGGTGCCAGTCCCGCGGGTACACCAGGTTCTCCACGACGTGGTCGAAGGCGGCCCGGTCCGCCTCGTGGAAGAGCTCGCCCCAGACGCACTCCACGAGGCGCGTGGTGTAGATGGTGCGGTTCGACATGGGCACGAAGCACGGGTGGTTCTTGATCAGGTACATCATCTTCGCGGCGTGCCTGCCGCTGCTCATCAGGCGGAGCAGGTGCTCCACCTCCGGCGGCGGCCGCCGCGTCGCGCCCTTCAGGACGTCCCGCCGGAAGATCTCGGCCAGGCGGAGCGGCGCATGTTCTTCGCCTGGAGCTTGCGGGACCACTTGTTGTTGGTGGTGAACTTCACGCCGGCGGCGAGCTTCGGCTCCAGGGACCACGTGGAGACCACGATGTTGGCCGTGCGGAGGCCGATCGACGATGCACATGCCGGCGCTGAAGAAGTCGTCCAGCTTGTGGATGCACTGCAGCATGAGCAGCCGCGTCTCCCCGGCCAGCCTCCGGCAGTCGACCGGAGCGTCGGCGTCGTGGCCGACAGGCGGGTCGTTGATGATGGCTTGCGGTATGGTGGCTACGTATTCGCCGAAGGACGAGAACTCCTCCTGGTCCGGGGTGACGAAGGGACGCAGCGACTTGGGAATGCTAGATTTCCTCATCTCCAAGCAGGAGCAGAGCAGGCACTCTTTGTATCCTGAAAGAGCTGACAAAGAGAAACAAATGTCACTTGTGCTGAAGCTGAGGCTGGGAAGCGAAATTGTGACGGCGATGGAGCAAATCCACCGTCCCGTTCGGCGCTGTTTTTATAGTAGAAGCACAAGAGAGTGCGTGTCTGTCTCGGTCTGTCGGAAGTGCCTTCCCTCTCTTTTTCCTGTTTAATGAGCAGTGCTACATTTACAAACCGCCTTGTGATTTGTTACTACTCGAATTCTACCACGGTATTTTCTTTTGAAACCTTTCGTATGGAAAGCACGAAGCCAAGCAGGAGGCCGATTTTCTTCGGGCCTTCACGTCCTCATGTCATGACCCACCTTCCACACCGCCTCTGCCACTTCAGCAGGACTCGAGTGACAATAGATAAACAACAAAAACAAAAACAAACCAAAGAAGAAAATAAATTAAAAAAACTGAGCTTCAACCGTGAGGCCGTCCACTTTATTCTGAACCAGATGGCCGTACTCTTTATTCCAATGTCAATCAAGTTGTATAAAGTGTGTGTGTGCGTCTGTGCACTGGTAAAAATCACAATCGGAAACCGAATAGAGCAGTATGTGGTAGTATCCGAGCACAACTGGAACCTAAACAACGCGACATGTACACGAAGCAACGAGCGTGGTCTTCCTCAGATCTTGCTGGCGAACTGGAGGCCTTCCTTCTTGAGCTCCTCGACGTTGGCGACCGGGGGCTGCGCTTTGGCGACCTTGGCGATGGCCTTGTTCTCGTCCGGTGACCCGCCCTCGAGGAAGGCGCCCAAGACCTTGCCGTCCTTGATCCAGTACGAGCCGAACTTGGGCTTGGCGGACGTGGGGTCGCTGTCGCCGAACAGGATGGCTTCGCCCACGTTGTCGCCGTAGAATTGCCAGCCCAGGTCGAAGGACCGGGAGTAGAAGTACGGCAGGTACTCGTACTCCGGGACTGATTCGCCGGACTCTTTGCTGATGATTGCCTGAAAGAAGACGACGCGATGCCCAAAGAAATTCAGATGCATAACAGATGAAATCGAAAAAGTTAAGCTACCATTGCTGTTGACAACCAAAGCCCTACACGATTAGTTTCAGGCATTTCACTACATATGAGGCAATTTCACAAGAATCCAACTAAATTCACTACTTTGTTCTTGAGTGGAAGTACAACTACCACTTTACAGGGGGGCAAAAAGTAGGTGAAATTCTGCTCAAGGTTACATTTCATACGATTCAAAATTTTCACGTTTTTGATTTATCCAAAATTAAGTGATGGCATGGAGAGAATTTTAAACAACTGAAACTCTACCAAGCTGCCAGCATTCATGTGGCAAATATGCACGATAAGTTACGAGTCCTGACAACCGTCACACAAACACAAATTGTGATTTAGCCTCACCTTTACAGCCTGCTCTGCAGACTTCCTGGAATGATCAACATGTTCCACTCTCCTTAGCTCATTGTACATCTTCATGGGGAAAGTGGCCACATCACCAACGGCATATACTCCAGGAACACTTGTTTCAAAGAAAGCATCAGTCTGCGAGAAATGCACATGTCAGATATTAAGGTGTTAACAGGACACATGGATGAAGCAAATGAGTTAAATACAGTTTCTAACACCTAATGAACAGCACCAATACACACAATTGCCATAAAGAACAAGGAAACATACACATCACAGACATATTTTCTATTGAATCAACCATAGGACCTTCAGCACTGATGATGATATGCTCGAGAATAGAAGCAAATAAGAAGCGCACTAACCTTGATTCCACCTTTCTCCTCGGCAACTTGACCTTTGAAGAGAGTAGCCAATGGTTTGGCTCCAACACCAACAACAACAATATCAGCTTCAAGCACTCTGCCATCCTTTAGCTTAACTGCCGTGACCTGCAAGCAGGAGACAGTAAATAAAGCAGGTAAACTTTTGCATCTAAAAATAGAAATTTATAACTGAATTAGGATCTGGAAACTGTACATACATCACCATTGGCATCAGCATCAAAGCCAACAGCAATCGTACCCTTCACAACCTTGACCCCTTTGTTCGCATAGTAAGCCTCATAGAAGGCTGCAATTTCGGCAGTGAAAAGACGGGGCACTGCAACAAATGGCATTATCGAGTTACATCTTTGTCATTGAAAACTCTTCACCACAGTTTGGTTTTGTACCATAACTAGATGCTAATTGCATGAACAAAGATATTCTTACTCTCTGATGCATAGCAAGTAGAATAAAGGTTTAGTTACACTATGTGAATTATGACACTTACTGCACCAAGGTTCAGGAAACACCATGGTGACATCATAGTCATTGAGCCTCAATGCTGCACTAAGTTCAAGGCCAATATAACCTCCACCAATTACCACTGCCTTGCCACCCTTCTTTGCTTGAATAGCTGCAACCAGCTTGTCGGCGTCATCTATTTCCCTTAGATACAGAATGTTGTTAGAATCAGCTCCCTGGGTGCCAAAATCAGTGAGCTTTATGACCTGAAAAGCGAGTGGATAGAGGTGTTACTTATCATGCGTAATAACAACAAAAACTTTGAATATTCAGTTAACAAGTTTGAAGCAACATTTTGCTCCATCATCCACAGGTAGTAAAAAATGCATAAGAAACGGATGGGACATAAAAACAGATCACAACGTACTGTGGAGCCAGTAGCAATGAGCAAGATCTGATATGTAAAGGTTGCTCCAGCTGCACTAGTCAGAGTCTTGGCAGCAAGATCAGCCTTGACGATTTCTGTGCTGAGGATCAGCTCAATCCCTGCCAACAGGTGTAAAATCATTTTCCATTTATATACTCAGTATCCCAAACCATAATATAACAAATACATGTATACTCTTGAAGTGACAAGTTGACCCCGAATATGTATTACGTTGAACTAGCTAGCATATTTTTATTTATTTCAGGGATTTCAGTTCCAATATAAACAAAATCAAGTCTTCTCACAGTTACAATTAAGATGTATTCAGCCGAAGAAATATACTTTTACAGGGCTCTTAGTTCCAACAATATCTCCACGTTACGATTAAGGTGGTATTCAGCTAAACGAATATGTAATATGAGAAAGCGAAATTTTCTCATCACTTAACTCAATTAACAAGAAATATGCAAATGAAGAGGCTACTTAACAAAGCTGTCCACATGTGGGGCAACACAGTGAACTGGATATGGGTGGGACATAGCATCAAAACCGGACAAATTCAGGTCCCACTGAACATGCTCCTCAAAGGATTTTTCACGCAACTAAGCAACTTGGTTCAAAGGGACTGTTTACTATTTTGTATGTATAACGCAGGGATCCAACATCACAAAAAAAAAAAACAGTCAAGCATGGTCCAACAATGTAAGGGGATAACAATTGTACCTTTCTCTGCGTACCATTCAGGCAATTGCCTCTCTCCACCACTTCCTACGCACACATGAAACCCTGGGAGTCTTGCAGCATCTGTTTGCAGTAAGAAACAATAGAAGTCAGTATGAGCCCATGTGGCGGCATAGATCAGATACATCAAAAGGCAAAATGTTACTTGAAGAACTTACTTTGAGGAAAGAGGTAACCCTTGCTGAGGGCAGGACGTTCGTAAGGAGCCACCTGGAAAAAAAATATAGTGTTAAGAAAGTGATTGCCTCTGGATTAATAAACAAGAAGAGTTGTACTGATTTGCTCGTGAAAACGTGAATAGAGATTTTGAAAGACAAAATCTTTCCCTTTTTTTGGACCTTCACCTACAACTTTCATTGCACTGTTTGTCTTGTACTTATGCACGATATTACCTAGTCAGTTCAGCGCACTGACTGGACATTACGATAAGCAATGAGGTGTGCAATTAGTACTAACAAGTGTGGGTTCAGTGATGTCTTGCAGTTACAGACATACAAACTGACGATCTGCTGCAAATAATTCTTATACCCATGCCTGCATCAACTGCATATGCAGAGGCGTGCGGCACAATTGGTACTCACAAGTGTTTCATGTGTAACAGTTTACTATAGTTGAACGTCTCTGATCAGGCAAAAATAGCACATGGAACAAGAGAAATGAAACTCTGGCATATGTGTGCGGTGGAGAAAGAGGGAGAGAGTATTACCGCCTCCTTGGAGATGATGGCGAGCTCCCCTGGCTTGACTCCCTGCTTGGCAAACTCCCGCGCGGCGTAACCCTGCAAATTCCAGAGACAAAAGAAAAAAATCCATTAAATCAATTCTTGATCCGAGATCCAGAGCCCTCGTAGACGGAACACGGTGAATCAAGCAGGGGGGGACGGAGATCAAGGAGGCGAGAGAACAGACCGCCGAGACGCCGCCGCCGAGGATGACGTACTTGAAGTGCTTCTCCGAGGCCATGGCTCCGGCGGCGATCGATCGAGCTAGTGACTGGTCAGTGGGTGGACTCCGGACTGGGGATTATAAAAGGCAAGTGCGGCAAGGAAGCGAGGAGAATCGGAATTGTTGGGGGAAGAGGAGCGAGATCAGGGATGACGCTTGGGAGCCGATTAACGAGTACACCTGTTATGCTTTATGGACGACACTGACTCTGGGGCCCATCACTGCCGGGGCCCGTTTGTCAGTTACATTTATAGTGGATGATCTCCCGTGGGTATTGCCCGTCCAGGTGGAGCCGCCCTATTGGCTGGTTTGGTCCAGGTAGGAGGCGAAGACGTGGCCCTCTCATCGCCTTTGAGCTCGCGTGATGGATGGGAAAGCAACGTCGTCAGATGACGAACGTTTTTAATCGAGCCGGATCATTCTCGATCAACCCCAATAACAGGCTGATTCAGACCAAAGACGCCCGGCCAACAAAAAATACTACGCCCTCGGTTGTTTTTTTTATCTTTGACCAACAATATAGATTTAAATATTTATTTTTAAATGTGAAATATATCATTAGATTCATCATCAAAAGCACTTTAATGTTATCTTATATATTTAGTTATTTACACAAATATTTTGAATAAAATGAACGGTCAAACATGACCAAAAAAGTTAAAGGCGTCATATATTAAAAAACGAAGGGAGGATCAAATACTATTTTTCGCTCTAAAAATGATGTCGTTGACTTTTTGAGTTATGTTTAACCGCTCGTATTATTCAAAAAAGTTAAAAATTATCAAATATTTTATTATGATTTGTTTTATCACTAGAAAAATTTAATACAAAACTTATAATTTTTCATATTTGAGCTAATATTTTAAATAAGACAAACGATTAAATGTAACTCAACGACGACATCAATATAGAACGAAGTATGCAGATTTAGTAGTATGTACATTCAAGCTGGCAAACAAATATACTCCCTCCATCCCAAAATAGATGTCGCTTTTGATTTCAGACAACATGTTTGACCGCTCGTTTTATTCAAAAAATTTATGCAAATATTATTTATTTCTTCATAACATGATTTATTGGTAAAAATAGTTTCATCATGACATATTTGTTTTGCTATTAGCATAAAATTTTTGAATAAGACGAATGGTCAAACATGATGATCCAAAGTCAAAAGCGATAATTATTATAGGACGGAAGTAGTATATGCACATGGCATCAGGTCGAATCTAGAACCATCCAATTCAGCAGTTTGTTGCACGAGTAGCAGCATGACAACTTTCATGGGCTTAGACACACTACACACTATTGACACTTGGCGGTACAGCATCTTCTAGTTGTAGTCGAAGTTGTCCGCATCCATCCGTAGTAAGAAAAGCGTCCAGATGCAACATACGTAACTCGAAGAGAGGAAGATTCCAGAAAAGGCTACGGGATAGGATGACCACATGAAGTACCAACCACAGGGAGGAGGATTCCTCGCACAAATCTGTTCACACCTGTTTCGTTCACACGACTACACAAGCACTACTCTTGGCTCGTTTAAGCAAAGATGGTGCCGCCCATACATCCCAATTGACTTGGCGCGGCCCAATTTAAGCACACCGGAAAGGTTGAATCTCTAACTTAAAGATGAAGAATGGATGCTTACGCACGTGATGACGTGAGGATTTACTCCTGCTCGATCACAAATTCAATCGGACAGGGCTATCCACACTCATTTCCTGCTAAGACTTGCTTGTACAGATTTACTCCTGCTCGATCCAATTCCAAGCAATGATTCATTTTTTTGTTTTTGAAACTCACGATCACCTCAGCTTTATTCATTTAAATGACACCCAGCTAAGTCGCGGGCGACCAAGTTTAGTACATCTTCAGAAAATAAAAGAGTGGGGGCAAAGGAAGATGTCCAGAGCTTCAAAACCCAGAAACTTGGTGACCAACAGCTAGTGCTACTGACAGAAGTGGAATTTTTATAAAATGGCTCTTTTCAAAACATTTTTCACATTTAGATCTCCATAAAATGAATTTTCAGAAATGAAGCCTTGAGACGGCGTTGTATTTTTTGGCGTCATAGCCCTCTCCGCACGGTGTCAGTATAATTGATTTGGCGCTGTCTTACCACGTTAGATGCAAGGGATGTGTGCCCGCTGCTGAGCTGGACTATACGACGCTAGTCCCCTTGCATCTGACATGGCAACTGACGGCGCCAAATCAACTGGTGTCGTGTGGAGAAGGATCCGGCGCCAAACGAAAGGTTCATTTCCGAAAATACTTTCAGAGAGGTATAAAGGATGCAGCGAAAGCGTCGCGCATGTGCGCGAGGATATTGAATCTTCGCACGACCTTGCCTACCGGATTTTAGTATGTAAGTGATGAAGTATTGTTTAAGCGGCGACAACATTCCTACAGGGAGGATGAAGATACAACTACAACAATATTATTTTGTTGACACCATAGGACTTTGGAAGTGTTTGAGTTACTCCTACAGGGAGTAGATGATAGAGTTTCTGTTGTCTTTTACTAGGTATTTTAGGCTGATTTGCATCGGCTCACCTTGATGTTTGTATGTAAAGGCTAACTGTACTTTCGTTGTGCAGAGGCCGGAACATTATTTTACCTCGAAATAAATTTTTCTTTATCTAAAAAAATTGAAAAAAAATCCAGGAGAACCAATTTATCAAAAATTCCAACTTTTTTTTTTGAGAAGCATAAAAAATTCCACCTTTGTTTTAGAGAACAAGTGTACTGATTTCATTAAGGAACATTTAGAACAGTACAAACTGGTGAAGCTAGAGTAAAAAATTCCACCTGAAAAGGAGCAAGACGAGGGAAATCACAAATGAGCCCACTTGTGAGACGCAACAGCAGCCCAGCCCAGTGCTGCCGCGGGCTACAAATGTTACATGTGTCATGTGTGATTGGATCTAAGCGCCCAACATTTTGCACAAAGCGAAAACACAGTTCTCAAACAAACTGAAAAGTCACCTTATGTTGATATTTACAGTGACCATGTCAGGAGCCTTATGTGTGATGCTTGAAAGCTTTACATTTTTCTCCAACTTGCTAAATCAGTAGTCGCTCCTCTTTTCCTTGATTTATAGTACACAGGCGTGGAGTGCAGCAAGTACTGCCGAGGTTGGTTTTGGTTCTTTCTTTCGCCTTGGCAACAGGCAGAGTACCATTTGATTCCCCTCCAAGAGATAAAAATAAAAATAGCATTCGATTCAAGAGTTTTCACTACACTGCGGCCTACTAGCATTCTTTTGTTTTTTTTTTTCCTTACATTGATGTTAGTTGTACGTTCCTGACCAATTTGTTGGTTGATTTGCTGTGTTTTCGTGCTCCAGTAGGCAGCCGAGACGGATCTGTTTGTCCCTGTGCTGATGCGCTCTCTGTTGGGCAGAATCGGTCGGAGACACACGCCGCCGTCCTCGAAGAGGTTGCAAATCGGGCCGCAAGAGAAGAGATGGAGAAATCTTTGGCATGCAGGCAGCGGGGGGATCGATCGGCCTCTGACGAGTGACGACGCGGGTACGGCCCTACGGCGACGCATGATGTGCTTTATGTGCTCGCCGTACGTGGGGTGATGGAACTGAAAGTGATAACGCCGGCCGTGGCCCGTGGGGGACGATCCCGGCAACGCGGACATCGTCTCCTTAGAGGGACGTCCCCCACTTTATCCGACGGCTATTGAGAAGCTACGTCATCGAAATCTAAACCTCCAAATCCTAATCTAAACCCCTAAACGCTAATTCAAACCTCTAATCCTTAATCCAAACCCCTAAACGCTAATCTTAACCTCTCTAAACCCTAATCCTAACTACTCTAAACTCTAATCCTAACCATCTAATCCCTGAGGGGACGTCCCCCTAGGGGGACGAGGATGTTCTACAGGTACATGCATGGCCGGCACGTCTGGTCTGGTACTAGCAGAGAATTTTGCGAGAGCAGCCACAGAGATCACACCCAGCTGGGCTGGGCGGTCTATGCGTGCGATGGCTGCGACCGAAACACATCGGCGTCTGCTCGCTGCCGCCCCCCCTCGGTCGGTCGATGACCTCGGGCGGCAAATGAATGAATGAATGAATCAGCCGAGACGGTGTGGACGAACGCGACGAGACTCGGCGTCAGTCGTTTGACCGTACCCACTCCGTGAATGAACAGAACCCGTGGAACGGAGCGGACGGACCTGACCGACGATGCCTCGTTGCCCGAACACCCACTCACTCCACTTGCTCGATCAAACTCTCTGCGCGCGCGCGGCGTGCCCCGCACGACCGACCCTCTCTCCCATCCGGCCGCGCGGGACACCTCCTCCCATCTGTCCTTATGAAGGGCCGTCCTTGGGCATGCGCAAGCGGTGCGATCGCACAGGGCCCCCAAAATCCAAGGGCCCCCAGTCAAACCGAGCATATAGTCTGTTGGATCAAGTTGGGATGAGCCCGAGCATGCGCTAGATTGAGCTGATGACGTAAATCCAATAGCAGAATCGATCGACGCCGGCTCACAATAGCTAGTTGCCTGCCGCATCCTACTCATACGAATACGATCGAGCGGTCTAGCTAGGTTTCACTTGCCTGGCTGCCGCGCTTCACACTCCCGTCCGACAAAAGAAATTAAGACGCCGGACGCGGCAAGACCGTGTGCTGGTGCCGGCATCAGCGATTAGGAAGCATCAGCCATTAGGCAATCACGACCTCATGTCAGAGCCAAGCACGAAGGCTTCTTTTTCTTTCCTTCAATTTAACATTTGTTCTATTACGCAATTGAAATATTGATCACTGCACATAAGGGTTTCACCCGTTAATTTTTATTCTTTTTATCTTTTGTGTATTCTGGTGTTCTGGCTCTAAATACCATGTCATTATAGTTGTCAAAAGCATAAAGAAAAAAGAAACTGTGAAAGGATAGGGGATCTTAACAAATATAAGAAGTTTATTATGGTGAAACCAATACAGAAAACGTTGTGCTGAGAAATGTATGCCTACATATTCATGATGATAATGTTGACGACATAAGTTTAGGACCTCGTTTCGAATTTGGCACAGGGCTCCGGAATTTCCCGGGACGGCCGTGGAGAACTGACCTTATCCTTGCGAGCCTCGCTGCACGGAATGGATCCACATCCCATCCCAATGATCCTGTTTGGACGTGCGCACCATCTTATGGGCACGACTAAGTGAAGCTGTAACATGGTGCATGCTTCCATCGAACCGGGTGGTCAACGGAGGTCGCCGGGCCGGGACCAAGGCCAAGGCCGGTCGGTACTTCTTCTAGTTACTCCAGAGACATGCTATTACGTGTGGCCGTGGCATTAACGTAAGAGGCGCCGGTCAAGCTAGGGCAACCGACCGACGCTTACGTTGGTGCATGACCGCTGTTGACGCCACTGTACTGCGGCGACGAAACAGAGAGAGAAGAATCAATGTCTAATGTAATCTTGATGGTTATAGTACTGTAATTGATTAGCAGCCTCCCCTCCCCTTCGTTTTTTATGTTCTCGGTGCGGATTCCGGAACCCATTTGTAGCGTGTCAAATGCTAGTACTCTTTTTTTCTTTTTGGAACTTCAAATGCTAGTATGTGCATTTACTCGCTTTGAACGGAAAGTCTTTGCTCTGATGAAACCAGCCTATAGCTAACAGCCAGGTATTTGTGTAGTATGTCCAGGTGCAGACTACACATGCATGGACCAGACCAACACGTACACCATGGTATTAATTCTGATTAGGCCAAATCACATCTACCTAATGGGGAAATATTGACTTTTTTTAACTCCAATCGACGGCAGGCGCAGAAAATAAAATGGGGCCGGTGACAAGAACACGCACCTACTTCTAGACGAGTAACAAAAGGGGCAGGCCGGCCGGCCGGGTTAATGATGTGCATGCCGGTTGGTTAGGACGACATGCACGACGGATTGGATCAGTGGTTTTCCGCGATCGAGCTAACCATCATACCGTTCCTGCAAGGCTGCAATGCGAGCGTGCCGCCACGACGTGTGAAATCACAATGCCGGCCAGTCTCGTTCACAATTCATGCGGGCTGCCCGCCCGTGTTACTCCTACCATGTTGGCATGAGACATTGCGTACTCGGCTTGAGGATTCGAAAGCTTCTGTTACTACTGTTAGCTTCCCTCTCAGCAAGATATGATGTGTTGCGAAGACTGAATCCTTCTTTTGCCTAATTGCCTCCACCTTGCATTTTTCTGGAAACACTCCCACAAGTAATTAATTTCTTAACCGAGACACCATACTGCACACATAATTTCTTTTAATGCTAATTCCTCGGGATTTTTTTTGTTAATTCCGTGTAATGTTTTTATACATAACTGAAGAACCTAACGGAAATGGACAGCTACTGACCAAATAAACGTCATTGCGACACAACCTAAAAAAGGATCAATCAATTGGAGGATAAAGAGTGGTAGACGGTGTTTTCTTCGTGCCGGCCGTGATTTTACGCCACAGAGAATAATGACTAGCTACAACAACTGCGATGGTTAGTTCGTTGCTTAATCCACGGCAGGTCAATCCAGCACCACGAACACCTTAAATGCGTTGACTTGTACCTTCCCTGATATGCATACGCCACCGATCCCTCGTTGCAAGCTCGCCAGAATAAAAAACCACGAAAAAGAAATGGAACAAACAAAATACTCCCACCCTTCTTCCCCTTTGTGATGAGCATCCCTGCTCGAGGAGAGGATCCATCCTTTCTTGTGATCCAAAGGACATTCTTGCGGCGCTGGTACCAGGCCGCTTACATCCTCCGGCCCGCCATGGTGAGGTGAGGTGCGGACGGAGGAGTCGTCATTGAAAGCTAGCGGCTGCTCACGGACACGCCGCGCATTTTCGACCCGCTCCCGGTTGGTGAGCCGAGTACTCGTGCTTCGTGCATCGTGCGTGCGTCGTCTTCACCTGAGCCTCGCTGGTCCACGGGAACCGGTGGGCAAGCAGAGGCAATGCGCGACTTCTCCTGCTTCGGCGACGGCGCCGTCACCCTCGGCTCCGGGGACCGCGGCGGCGGCGGCCCGGGAAGCGGGGCGGGCGGGGCGCTGGACCGCTCGCTCCAGGCGGCCACGGCGAGCATGTACCGGGTCGCGCTGTCGTCGCGCAAGGAGCTCCGGATCAAGGTCACGTGGACGCGGAGCGTCGCCGGCGCCCTGGCCGGGGCGGCGCCGGCGACGGGGCTGGGCGTCTCCATCGACGACGGGTCCCGGACGCTGCCGGCGGTGGCGGCGGTGGGCACGCCGCGCCGGTCGAGCGTCGCCGCGGCGCTGATGCCGGCGACGGCGCAGCACTTTTTCCAGAAGAAGCGCGGGAGCCGGTCCTTCGTCACCGAGGCTGGCACGTCGGTGGCCATCTACTGGGACACGGCGGAGGCCAAGTACCTCGCTGGCTCCTCGTCCTCGTCCTCCCCGGAGCCGTCGCGCGACTACTACCTCGCCATCGTCGCCGACGCGGAGCTGGCGCTGCTCCTCGGCGGCGGCGAGGCGGCGCGGGAGCTGGCGCGGCGGTTCGCCCCGGCGCCGCGCCGCGCGCTGCTGAGCCGGCGGGAGCAGGTCCGCGGGCCGTTCCCCTCGGCCGCCGGCGCCGCCCCGGGGGGGCAGCAGCTGGCGCACACGACGCGGTGCCGGTTCCGCGACGACGGCGCCGAGCACGAGGTCACGGTGGCGTGCCGCGGGGAGGAGTGGGGCGGCGGCGGCCCCCGCGGCGGGGACGGCGAGGTGTCGGTCAGCGTCGACGGGAAGAAGGTGGTGGAGGCGCGCCGCGTCAAGTGGAACTTCCGCGGCAACCGGACGGTGGTGCTCGGCGACGGCGCGGTGGTGGAGGTCATGTGGGACGTGCACGACTGGTGGTTCGCGGGCGTCGCCGGCGGCGGCGGCGGCGGGGCGCAGTTCATGGTCAAGGCGCGCGGCGCGGCGGAAGGCGGCGGCGGGGTGTGGATGGACGAGGAGATGGCCAAGAAGGGGCAGGCGCCAGGCGGATTCTTCCTGCACCTGCAGTGCTACCGCCGGTCGCCGGCGTGATTGATTGATCCCGGTCTGCCGCCTGCAGTGCTTGCCGCTTTCGTCATCCTCTTCCTACATCATCATCATCATCCCATTCGATTCCATTCCTGAGTCCTGACGTTGATAGTTTCGCTGTTCTTTTCTGTTTGCTTGTTAAGAATTGGTTGATGGTTGAGAGGAGAAAGTCGTCTCCGTCAAAGACAAATACTGATGAAATCGATCAAGGATGGTCACAAGTTGCAATTTTTGCATCATCATCTCTTGCTTCTTGGTTTTCTTATCTGCGATTTGTATTGTCCATGCCCTTGGCCTGGCTCAGGATGGCCCCGACCCCGAGGTCCCCGACGATATATCCTGGCTCAGGAATAGTAGTATTACTAGCATCAACAAACAACTGGCGCTAACTCTTGTTTTAACAAGGAGATGAGCTGTTACACCTGTTTACTCGTCCTCTACCTCGATCCATTTACTGCAGAATCACGAGCCTCACGGGGACACACTACTGTACCACCAAGGCGCCAACACCAA
Source organism: Eragrostis nindensis (assembly GCA_012490785.1). NCBI lineage: Eukaryota > Viridiplantae > Streptophyta > Magnoliopsida > Poales > Poaceae > Eragrostis > Eragrostis nindensis. The sequence continues at coordinate 51,634 of JAAXCT010001358.1, read as the reverse complement.
GGAGAGAGGGAGGGAGGCTGGCAACGCCATGCTTTTCCGGTGGCCGCCATTAACTCCGGGACGGCGAGCAGTGCGCTGCGCTGCGCAGTTTCCTCGCTTCGACGAAAGACACGACGATGCCGGGCGCCCCTGCTGCGGTGGTCACTGGTCGGTCCACAGGCCGTGCCAGGATCGAGCGCATTTAAGATTCATGGGATGATGGGCCTCGTCTGCCGGGCCGCAGCTGTATTTAAGTGGCGGCCACGTCGATGATCGCCTCTGCTGCCGTCTCTGCCCGTTGACTTTGACTTGGCGCAGGCTTCTGTGGAAAAGCTCGTCGCCAAGCAGTTGCTGTTGAACGTGGTGAGTGCTTCCGCAGTCCGCAGCCATCGGTTGGCGAGTGGCGACTTGGCGTTGAGAGAGAACCCTCGTGACAAGTTCCCTTCGTGCATCAAAAACACGATTGAGGGTGACATTCCACGTGCAAAAGTCATCCAGGCCCTTTATTTCAGGCATTTGGTAGAGACCTTTTGTGACCAACGTTGACATATTGGTTTTTCTAGGAGTCTTCTAGAGTTTGGCTCCGTCGCACCTATACCTCATTATCGGTGGCAAAAACGCTTAGGATGAGGTGTTTAAAAGGAGGGAGTGTTAAGCACCAACCTAGCAACCCATCTCTACAATGCAAATTAGGTTTTCATGTGCTTAAACATGGTTAAAAACATCGTTAGCATGTGTCTAAGCATCACCAGCCTCCAACGTAAGGTGCTCGTTTTTTTTTACTTTTTGGCTCACGAATGCACATCTGCTTGCTTCTTGCATGGTTCATAGAGTAAATTGGGCCTGATGTACATACCCTTAGCCTTAGCCATAGAACTCGGGCTCGAAGTATTCTGACTGCATGAAATGGTAGATCCTCCATTTAAAAGAAGGATGATTTCAGCAAATCGATGAAGCTACGTGGACCATAATTCATTGGGAGAGCAAAAGGGGTGTAGAAGAATTGGATGGAAGAAAATACTAAAACTTGCAACGATCATAGCACGCGTCGGCAATTAGATCTTGCACGACCTATTCATTCGCTTCAGACTACGTGCATACTCCAAGTCAAAAATGATTACTATGTTGCCGTCAAGAATGATTCTTTTATTTGATAAGATCATAGAAGTATCTATTAAGAGCAAAAAAGTCTTATAAGGTACATGTAATCATTGTGGAGGTAGTCTATAGAGAGGTCAATAGCAATAGCTATCCATAAGCTTATGGAATGTCCATAGTGAATTAAAAAAAAAGGTATTGCCTCACTCTCTCATATCCCTCCATGCATCAACAGCAACTAGAAATAGATCCACCTTTAAGGTTCACCATTGTGCCAATTTTGATAACTATGGACTGCTGAAAAAAGGCCCATCCATATGGATAGGTTGAAGCTTGAACATTGTTGTTGCCCTCAAGATAGTGGCAGAGAGAGAGAGAGAGAGAGAGAGAGAGAGAGAGAGAGACCGGGGGAGAAGGGGGGGGGGGGGCTGTTTGTTTCAACTTTTCGTCACTTTTGTCTGTTGGTTTTGGAAGATCCCAAAGTCGGATGCCTCTGAAACTTTTCGAGAAAGGAAAACAGCCACCACGGAAGCATCCAAGCAAAACCAAGCAGCTTTTGCCCCCTTTAAGCACCGTTCCAATCTAGCGAGGCAAAAAAACCATGTTTTTTTTGCCTAAGTACCTTCCTAAGCCCTTCTCATTGTACATGCCTTAGTTGTTGGTTAAGAACCACTCCTAGTTCACTAAGGATCAAAGAGGGACTCCCTAAACAAAATGATCAAAGAGGGGCGAGAGAGAAGAGCTAGCTCTTTATATTAAAATCTAAAAATCATTCAAGTAAGAGTTTGTCTCTAGCATTTTCTGACGGCGGACATTCAAGACGACTCATTATTTTAAAGTTAAAATAAACTTTTATGTTGACTTTAAGATGAGCTAGAGTACACATGGTTAGAGTTTAGAATGCGTTGGTCTTAGGACTGGTCTCAATTACATGACCTTCGATGCACTGGATAATACAAAGATGCCTTTTAGAAGCTTAAAATGGAAATAAGATGGAGATGTTTGGCAATCCATATCATTGGAGTTATATGGATCATTGATTTTGTTGGAAAAAGACAAGCAACCATGTTTTCAATTTCAACTGGTTTTGGGTCATGGAGTGCATTCTTCGAAGGCAAAACGCGTAGTGTGGCTTTTCGCGAAAAAAAAATGAAAGAAAAGTGCGTAGTGTGGCGAAGTGTCGGATTATATAAACTGAAATTAGCTACTCCGGGGCGCTGGATGTCTGAATCCGAAGATACGAGTGTTTTGTTTATGGCAAAATTTGCTGGAGGACACTCCTCAACGTTCTCTTTTGCCACAGAACACTAAAAATACATATCTTTGCCACAAGACACTACTTAAATGTATCTATTTGTTGTAGGACACTGGACCTTATATTATATTGAGATAAAATAGAATCCTCGGCGAAATGACCAGAATACCCTCGGCTGTCCTATCGATCTCCCTGCTCGATTCCTATCGATCTCCAGCTGACCGCTACTGCTGGACAGGAGCCAGAGCCGCCGGCATCCTCCCGACGCACCCCCCCCCCCCCCCGCGCAATCGCGCGCCCCTAAAGGCTGGCGGTCGGCCACTGAAGCTCCCCATCGCACGCCCCTGAAGCTCCCATCGCGTGCCCCCACAGGCTGGCGGCGGTCGGCCACTGCAGCCCGCGCCGAGGGTCTGCAGGCGTCCGGGCCTTCCTGCCTGCGCCCACCCATGGATGCTCCACGATTTCTCAGCGACATTTTCCCTCAAGACCAGCCTGATTTGTCATGGGTTCTAGAAGGGTAAGTTATCTCTCATCTTCCCCTAGGATTAGTGCTAATGGGCTTATAGGTATTGATTCTGCTTCAATTTGTGCCTCTGACTTTTATAGTATGGATCCCAATTCGTCGTACAGGCTTGCTGTGCGTGTAGGTGCTTATGTGAAATTGCTTGATGATGGCACTCGTGAGTACTGTAATGCATGTAACATCCCTAAGATTTTAGACCGAGACAGCACAAATTGGAATGATGTTCTAGTTGACATTAGTACAGAAATTAAGCTAGGCTCTAATCACAAGTTGCGTGTCACCTATTGGGACAAATTGAGCCGTAGCTATGAAGAGATAACTTCTGACCAGAAATTGCTTGCTGCAATTGACATGTATTGGGAGATAAGGAGGCTCTCATTACAAGTTTGTGTTATGAAAAAAGATGAGTCTGATTCCATGCATGATATTGGGCGGCAGCAGAGCATGCCTTGTGTATTGCTAGGAAGCACTGATGCAAGTCAGATTCCTGCAGAGCCGCCACTTGAAATTACATCATTGCCTTTAGAGCCTCTAATTCAGAGCAGTAATGAAGTGCTTTGGGTGGATGATGTTGTAGAATATGTGGGTCTAGATGATGAGGGTCCTTTTAAAGCTTTGCTTTCTGATTCATCTGATTCTGAAGATGGAGGCTTAGAGGATGACGTTGAGTGTGATGGCTTAGAGGATGACTTATTTGTACAAGATTACGTTAACTGTGATGGTTTGGGGGATGAGTTTGTTGTGGTGGATGGTTGTGAAACAATTGTCCATGTAACTGACTTAGAGAACCCAACAATACAAGTTGGTATAACATTTGGGGATGGTGATACTTTTAAGAAGCTATTAGGCAATATGCAATAAAAGGTGAATATGAAATTGCAGCAAGGTATTCTGAGTCAACAAGGTACAGAGGCTATTGTAAAGCTGAAGGCTGCAAGTGGCAGATACATGTTTCACAATTGCAGGATGGAAGGACTTGGAAGGTACTAATTCTTTTGTACACTAGCCTTTTCTATATTTTGCTTCCATGTTTGTATACTGATTTTTTTCCATTTCATATAGATAAAAAAGATACCTGAACCACACACTTGTCAAAGCACAGGAAAAGTTGAGGAGAACATCATGGCCAACAATCATTGGGTTAGGGATAGAGTAATTGATTGGCTTGCAAAGGACCCTAAAATTAGACCTAAAGACCTACAGAAAAGACTAGAAGAACAGTACCATCTGAGATTGTCATACTGGGTGGTGTGGGATGGAAGGAATATGGCTTTGGATCAACTCAAAGGGAAGTGGGATGATAGTTTTGAGCATATTTTCAGTTTCAAGGCTGAAGTGGAGAAGACTAATCCTGGCAGCTTGGTGGATATTGAATATGAGAAAGTTGGGAACAAGTTCAGATTTACAAGAATATTTGTCGCCCTGAAAGCTTGTGTGGATGGGTTTTTAAATGCTGTAGGACTTTCCTTGGTGTGGGCTCCACGCATTTGACTGGAAAATGGAAGGGTCAACTTGCATCTGCCACTGCTATTGATGGGCATAATTGGATGTTTCCAGTGTGTTATGGTGTGTTTGAATCAGAGACAACTGCAAATTGGAAATGGTTTTTTAGCAGACTTCATCAAGCTATTGGATCACCACCAGGCCTAGTGATCTCAACTGATGCAGGAAAAGGTATTGATTCTGCAGTTACTCAAGTCTTCAGAAATGGGGTTGAGCATAGAGAGTGTATGAGACATTTAGTTGCAAACTTCCAAAAGCGATTTCGAGGTGAGGTCTTTGAGAAGCACTTATGGCCAGCATGTAGAGCTTTTCAAAGACAAAGGTTTGAAGAGCACTATAATCTCATGTATGATGCGTGTCCTGAAGCCATGGAGTGGATACGTGCTAGCCATAAGCATCTTTGGACAAGGCATTTGTTCTCTGAAGCAAGCAAATGTGACTATGTCACAAATAACATAGCTGAAACTTTCAATAGCTGGATTAGACATGAAAAATCCCTACATGTAGTTGATCTCATGGACAGGATAAGACAGCTATGTATGGAGAAAATGTTCCTGAGAAGTAAAATTGCCAAAAAGCTTGAAGGTAAGATATTGCCTAAGATCATGAAGGACCTTAATGATAGGAGTAGAGGGCTGAAATATATGTGGAGGTATTCACACAAAGATGGTGGTAAAGATGATGAAATGTTAGGTGAAGTTGAAGGTGTTACTAGAGATATAGTTCATTGGAGGCATGTTGTTGACCTTCAGGAAAAGACGTGCACCTGTAGGCGTTGGCAGGTTACTGGTTTACCGTGTACACATGCCTTGTGTATTATCACTTCAATTCGAGGCTACAAAATTGAAGACTATGTTCATGAATTCTACTCTGTGTCAAAGTTCAAGAAAGCCTATGGAAAGGCAGTCAAGCCAATGACAGACAAGACCCGATGGCCTCAAGTGAACCCTGGGTTCAAGTTGTGGCCTCCAATTCTTAAAAGGGCAGCTGAGAGACCAAGGGTGAGAAGGTATAAAGGAGCTGCAGAAGGGGGATCTGGAAAGAGAACCACAAGATGCAAAAGGTGCAAACAACTTGGACATATGCAGAAAACTTGCAATGAATATGTGTATGAATCTGATGCACCACCACCTGCCCCTCCAAAGCCAAAGAGGAAGAAAGCCAAGAAAAATGTTACTGTAGTGCCATCTGGTGATGTCACTAACTCTGTTTCAACACCTCCAACACAGGAAGTTGCTGCCCCATTGTATGTTTTTTACTCAAACTTTATGAATTTTAATTACTTGCTCATATCTTGCCACTAACTTACATTTTAAACAACAAACAGTGATACACCAACTAGAGCTATCACTTCCATTACTACATCAAGCCCTATGACAAGAAGGTAAAATTACAATTTGCACATTTTCAAACCTTGTCTTCCTTCCTGTACCATTTTCTTGTATATCCATGTAGTGTGACAAGGCGGCTGCAAGAACTTGAATCATCTACACCAACTGTAGCTATCACTTCCATGGAAACACCTAGCCCACTAACAAGAAGGTATATTCCTCCTATATTTATGTCTTTTTTTGCTTGCTGTCTATTTACGTTGGCATGTTTCTGGACGTTTTTACAGCCGCAAGAGGATGTTGGAACTTGAAGGTTGTATAGAGCCTGTTGCATGTCCTCATCTATCTCTAGTAGCTGTTGCTGAGAAGGGGAAAGTAAAGAAGTTGAAGGTTGTCAGGTCCAAGACAAAATAGTATTGAAGTCTGATAAGAGCAATCCATGTACTGTTTGGTGGTGAAGTACTATTTTGTGACCTACTATTTTGTGTTGTGGAAATATGCCATATGTGGCTGGAACATGTTATTTTCATGACAGCAACGATCTGATGCTTTGAAATGTTGTGTTTGAATGGGTAAGGGCAAAGTTGTCCAGATTTATGTATTATGTGACCTCTTTGAGTTGGAAATACTATTATATGTGTTATAGTGTCCTCCAGCAAATAGGTGTGGTTGAGGAGTGTCTTGTGGTAAAGACATGTATTTTTAGTGTTCTGTGGCAAAAGAGAACATTGAGGAGTGTCTTCCAGCAAATTTTCCCTTTGTTTATTTCCAACATACACTGAATTTTCAACCATTTTCGTTGTTCCGCCGCCGCACACGCGTCACCGCGAATGCACACAGTGAACTCGTGAAACCCGGCGCGCCGGCGTGCCTCCTCTGGACCGACCGCGCTCCCGCAGCTCGATCACAGTGGCCCGGAGCAGAAGCCACCGGACCGGACCGCGCAGCCAAGAGGGCGGCGGCCGGTTGGTTGGTTTGGTTGCTACTGTCTGCGTGCACTCCCCCTTGTCCTGTTCTTCGCCCAGCCACCCCGAACCGCCGAAAAGCACACGTCGCTTTCCTCTCCTGCCGCCGACGACGCCGTGCGCACCCAATCCTGTCAATTCCTTCCATTCGTTCCCACCAAAAATTTTACCAGCTCCCCTTCCTTCTCCGACCACCACCCCGACGACCCGACCGACCCACCTAGGGTTCCGGCGCCAGCCATGGACCTGCCCCCCGGCGCCGCCCGCCGCACCACCTACTCCCTCCTCTCCCAGTTCCCCGACGACGCCCCGCCCAACGTGCTGCAGCGCCAGTCCAGCGGCAGCAGCTACGGCGCGGGAAGCTCCATCTCCGGCTCCAGCGACTACCCCTTCCACCTCCAGCCCCCCGCGTCCATCTCCGCCGCCGCAGCCGCCGCGCTCCCTGCCGCTGGCGCCGCGGCCGCTGGGGCGGGGGGATCGGCCTGCAAGAGCTGGGCGCAGCAGGCCGAGGAGACCTACCAGCTGCAGCTCGCCCTCGCGCTCCGCCTCTGCGCCGACGCGGCCTCCGCCGCGGACCCGGGGTTCCTCGACCCCGGCGATTCGGGGAGCGGCAACAGCAGGGCCTTCCCGCTCGCGCAGCCCACGCCCTCCGCAGAGGCCATCTCGCATCGCTTCTGGGTGAGCTCCAACTCCACGATGCTTCCATTCCGCAATTTCGTCAAATTGCAACGAGTTCATACTTCAGAATGCTGCAATTTCGTCTCCACTTCAAATTAGAATTGTCGGAATTACCTTGCAAGTTGTTGCAAACAAATCGTCTGTGCTGTGATTGTGTATGTATGCCTCGTCTGAAATACCCGTTTTCAAATAAGAGTAATGCTTCCCCCTGACCTCTCTCGTAGGTAAACGGCTCGTTATCGTACAACACCACAATACCTGATGGATTCTACTTGATCCATGGGATGGACCCCTTTGTGTGGTCGCTTTGCACCGACGCTCATGAAGAAAGCCGCATACCCTCCATGGAATCACTCAAGTCCGTCCGTCCTGATGATTCGTCCATTCAAGCCATTCTCATCGACCGAAGGACTGATTTCGAGTTAGGCATGCTGGAGAGTTACGCTGCCAGCCTCTTGTCCAGTTCTGCCGATGCCAAGGATGTGGTGAACCGACTTGCCAAACTTGTATCGTCAAGAATGGGGTGAGAGTTGCATCATGAAGCTCCTCAGCGCCTTTTAATTTTAATCTGACTACTGTGGTTTGTTACACTTGTCCTGTGTGTCTTATCTTTTTTCCCTCGTTTGTCAAGGGGTACAACTTCCAATGAGGAAAACTTGCTTCCACGATGGAGCGAGTGCAGTGAGGCTATCATGTCAAGTACTGGATCTGCTGTGCTTCATCTGGGAAAGCTACCTATTGGTCTCTGCAAGCACCGCTCTTTGCTGTTCAAAGTACGTTTGATGTTTATACTATGTTATTACTTCTCTTCTTATCTGTATTGTCAAAATCTGTAATCACAATAATTGCAATGGAAATGTCAGTGAAGAATCCATTAATCTTCTCCCAGAACATAGACATTTGTGCTGTGTAACTTAATTACACTTGTAATAAGAAAAAAATAACTTATCACCTTTTAAGTTCCTTTTTTCCGACTTTGATTGTTACTTACGCCTTTACTGTATTTATTGCAGATGCTAGCAGATAAAGTTAATATTCCTTGTAGAGTTGTCAAGGGTTGTAAATATTGTAAATCTGATGATGCCACTTCCTGTCTTGTACGCTTTGGGCTTGAAAGGTACCTATCCTCTGAAGATCTGAAACTAGACCCTGTAATGTGTAAGCTGTGATCCCATTTTGTAGATATCACCACTTCTGTACTTTGTTTTACGAAGTCACATTAATCATTGTATAACTAGTGTTTAAAAGTCATGGATAGGGATGACATTCTTATTTAAACATGGAAGTCTACATCTTATTATGACAACATCAGCTGATGACCTAATATTTGGCTTGCATTTTGTATACTCATCTATTGTTAAATTCACTTTGACAGGGAATACTTGGTTGATTTAATCGGGGATCCAGGCCAACTTGCTGATCCTGATTCCTTTGTCAACGGCCCATACTCGCTATCCGTGTCCTCACCTCTCCATCCTCCTAAGTTCAGGTCGTTGGAGATCACTTCCAATTTCAGCTCGGTTGCCAAGCAATACTTCTCAGATTGTCATTCACTGAATCTCTTGTTCAGTGATTCTTCCACAGGTTTTTAGTTACTGAACATGTCTTAACTTCTTTCTCCATGTGTCTAGATGGCTTCGTTATCTATATCGATGTCTACAGTAGTCCATTGCTCTATGCTAAGCATGGAGTCTTCATCTAGGATATTTTTATCTATCAGGGGTGTGACATAGACTATACCTTGCATTTTCAGGTGCTACCAATAGTTCTCTATCTGCTTCGGACCAACATTACTCTAAGAAGCCTGTTACTGGTGACGAGATTCTGAACAGCTGGGTGCCAGGAAAAGGTAGATCATTATAGTCTTCTGAGTCTGAAAGTACACTACACTATTTCGTTATGAATATACAATTCGGGGGCTTTGTGTCGTATAATTCTACGCAAACTCGCTAAAGAGATAATGAACCCCAATGTTTGCACTTTACGCATGTACCGGGAAGTAACTAACTATAGCCTTACATATGTATGATATGATCATATGGTTGTTTCAATTCAGTATTTTTATGTTCTGATGATGTAGGGCAACCAGCAATGAAGCCAGACATTATTGTGCCAGAAGCTCCTCGGGAGGTCTTGCCGCTTGTTACTTCCTCCAATTTGAAGCTTGATAAAAAGCAGGAATTGGCGTTAATTGAGGGGACTCAGCAGTTGCGGAATACAGTCAGTGATCTATCACTTGCTGCGGATGACCTGATTATTCCATGGAGCGAACTGGTTTTAAAGGAGAAGATTGGAGCAGGTGCAGATGTACACATAAAATATAAATGTTCAGCCTTTTCTGTTCCACTGAAAAAGGGAAAAGGAAAATATTTTCCTTGTATGTCTACTAGGACTATTGCAATCGATTGTGCTTGCAGTATTAGCATTTGAATTAGAATGAATAACTCTGAGTAATTTTCTTGTTAACTTTTATGTACCCTATGAAAGATTTTTTTTTTAACTTGTTAAACTTATTTTCTTTTCCAGGTTCTTTTGGAACTGTTCATCGTGCTGACTGGCATGGATCGGTATGTTTTCTTATATGCTTTGATTATTGATAAGCTGTACCTGGCAGGTGTATAAATATTGTTGCTTTGGCTTCTTTGTTTGGATCGACCTCTCTCTATTATTCTGTTGTTGCCTGCTTTGCTGTCGTGTGGCGATTTAGGGGCGTTGAACTCTGTTTGTGGGATGGTCGGCAATTAAAGAATGGTACTGGGGGTAGAAGAGGAACTAGAGGTGTTTGTAAATAATTGGAAGGGTATAAATTAATTTCTTTATTTCTTCACTTAGTCTATGACATAGTGGGATCTTCTGGCTGAACTCCCTCCTTTGACTATGAATCTTATCCTGTCTTGACTTAATTGTACTTCTAATTCAGAATCCTGATTTATTTAATTGGACCGTTCCCTTCTGTAATTTTTTCTTGACTCCTGTTGAGCAGATTACTTTTTGCCAACAGCTCAGCCTCCCTATATGCAAACATATTCTGTTTCACAAAAGAGATTCCTGAGCAAATTCATAACAATTGGATGGTGTACCACTGCATTCTTCATTTTAGCTTTCCTCTTGTCTCGACTCTTCATTAATTTGTTTATTCTATTTGTGTCTGATCATTGTTGGCTCAACATTGCAATCTACCCATATTGTTGCAGGATGTTGCAGTCAAAATACTCATGGAGCAGGATTTCCATCCAGAGCGCTTCAGGGAATTTATGAGAGAGGTCTGCTGAATAATTTTGTTATGTAACTTTGCCAGTACTATTCTATATTGGCTGGTATTTATGCTTCTATGGTTTGTTCCCGTCCTATATCGACATGCTGTTCAAACTAGCCACCTTGAATATTTTTCTCAACGTGGTAGGTTGCAATCATGAAAAGTCTGAGACATCCAAATATTGTTCTGTTCATGGGCGCTGTTACTGAACCGCCAAACCTATCTATAGTTACTGAATACTTGTCAAGGTATGGATTTCCATTCAGATATACCTTTAATTGTGGTGATCATATGATGCCATAAAATAGTTTTGGCTACTTAAAAAAAGTGATGCCCTTCTTTCATTGCAGGGGTAGCTTGTATAAACTTTTGCACAGGAGTGGTGCAAAGGAAGTTCTAGATGAGAGACGCCGATTAAACATGGCATTTGATGTGGTATTGTATTATCTCATTGTTCCCACCTGCTTCCTCAACCACCCAACTCACCATGCTTTGAATTGAAATTGATACATTGTTACAATCTGAATCTTCTCTGTTGGCTTGACAGGCCAAAGGAATGAATTATCTGCATAGACGCAGCCCTCCTATTGTTCATCGTGATCTGAAGTCTCCAAATCTTCTAGTCGACAAGAAGTATACTGTGAAAGTATGGTTCATGAACTGCATACCTGTTATATTTTGTCAATTAATTTCATGTGGGTCTGCTGTGTTTTGTGATGGCCCATGGTTCGAAATTTCAAAGCCATACTCATCTTCCTGAATATCTTGTAGATATTATTAACCTGCAAAATACATATTTTCTTCATACTGCTTTGTGACCTTTGCATATCTTTTCAGTTGTACGGACGCTCCAATGTGTACTTAACTCTTTTTTTATTTTTTCTTCGTAGGTATTTGATAGCCATGTAAACTTGCCATAGCATATGTATCTAATTCTGTCCAGTCGTAGCACATGTTTGATTTTCAGTGAGAGAGCAGAACATTACCTTGGATGCTCTACTTTGGTTGGGACTGACTGGGAAGTTTATTCATTTTCCTTCGCAGTCCATGGGACTTGGGCTGCCGTTGCTTAACAAACCCTTTACCGTTGATGAATATTTTTTTTGACCGGATTAACGTTGACGACTTCAATTACCAAGAGAAAATACAATAATCCTCGTAATGATTTTATAGCACTGAAGATGATTTTTGTGGTTGCCTTCTTCAAATCATAATAGTAGGGATAGCAACTATCATCTGCCTTGCTTCAGTTAAAATATACATGGGATACATTTGTGAGGGATGCTTAAGTTCCCTGAATAAATGAAGATGTCTTAGACACAGCATGTAGATTTTAAGTTTCGCATTCGTTGTTCCAGAGGATAGATACATCACAAATGATCTTGATGATTTCTTTATTACTGTTGTTTTACTAAATATACCATTTTAGTTGATTGTTTATCTGATCACAACGTGATATTAGAATATCGACTTGGCTAAACCATTGACATTATAATGATATCTAGGTATGCGACTTTGGCCTTTCCAGACTAAAAGCCAACACCTTCTTGTCCTCCAAGTCTTTGGCTGGAACTGTAAGTGCCTTTTCCACTTCTCCTAAATTCATATCCCTTCATGGAAACCTTTGTGTGGCTTGGGTAATCCTGTCATTTAAATTTCAGCCTGAATGGATGGCACCTGAAGTGCTTCGGGATGAACCATCCAATGAGAAGTCTGATGTGTACAGTTTCGGTGTAATCCTATGGGAACTAATGACACTCCAACAACCGTGGTGTAACCTGAATCCGGCCCAGGTATCAATTTGTGCGATCCGGTAGCCCCAATGATGAAGCAACACAACTCTTATCGAGATTGTTGAATGCATCGCGAATACATTTTACTTATCTACAAACTAATACGCACCTGAAGTGCTGTATGCCAGTATCGCATTAACTTCAGTGCACTATGCTGTTCTGCAGGTGGTTGCTGCTGTTGGTTTTAAAGGAAGACGTCTTGACATCCCAAAAGATCTAAATCCTTTAGTGGCTGCATTAATTGAATCTTGTTGGTCAAAGTATGTACTACTTGTTCGGCCTCTATATCCCTTTCATTTTTACCCCTGCAAAGTATGTAGTCTAACCTCACTAGCGTCACCCTTTTTGTAGCGAGCCATGGCGAAGACCCTCGTTTGCAAGTATTATGGAAACTTTGAGACCTTTAATTAAGGTTCCGGTGCCACAGTTGATTCGTTCAGATTCGTAGCCTGTTTTATACTGTTACGGGAAGATGCACTTTACTGAATCTCCTTGTCAAATCAACACGAAGGAGTGCTTGGGACTTTTGGTATTGACCTGCTTCAACTGCATAAAGTTCTACAATATGCTTCATTCTGAGAAAACAAATTTCTTCATTTACACTTTCAAGCAAATAGTACCTTGCAACTTCTTTCCATGGCTTAAGGTATGCTGCCCATTCAGAAAGTTTTGTTTCTTGTCGAGAGTTTATGAACCATTTTTTTGATGCGATAATTTATTAGTCATTGATTGTCAGTTTACTTATATAGTTGTAAGAAGGTTTCGAGTTCAATTGGATACGAAATCAAACACAATCTTGATTTTTTTCGACATGCGACTTGCCCCTTTCAATTACAGCAATGACAGAAATACAGAGTTAGGTAGGCCTTTAAGCGGATCTGCCCAATCCTGATGGATTTATGGCAGCAGCTGTTGATTCAAATGCAGGCTAGGTAGTCGCATTGTCCATGCCTCTGTCTTGTTGTGCTCGATTTTCATGCTTCCTCACAATATATGGTGTATAGAAGGTAAAGGATCAATAAAATTGAGGCTAGGACCTTTAGATGGCTTGTATGTGTTTGATGGCTACAGCGGTAATCATAAATTGCTCAAATTTTACTTTTAGTTTTGGGTACCTCTTTTTGTGCAAATCGGAGATTTTTGGTTAGTCAACTTGGATGGCTGTTGCAACTAGTATTTGTGACAATGGAAGTTCCTTCTCATTTCGCATTTGTGCATCTTTGGTCTAAGCTACCATCTCAGGCATCCCCTCCTTTTTAGTGGGTCTGAGCTGCCGATTGGTCGCATATCACTTAACTAAATGTAAAACATGTTTTGATGACAACCAGGTCATCAAACCGTTTCATGTGTTCTTTAAAGCGTGAGCTTTCTGAGTTATTCGCTGCACTGTGCGCATGCTTAGCAAGGCCCAACTTTATTTTACAAGCTGATAGCATTCTTCTCGTAAAAAGAAGTTATAATGAGACTGTTACTTCTTACAGATCTGCATATTGGTACTGTGCGCATCAGCTGAGGGCTGTGAAATGTGGGATGGCGCTTGTCTGCACCCTTCACTAATTTGGATGTTTCATTTGTTTCTTATACAAACAGTAGAGTTCACCTATGATGATATCTTCATCACATCAGAGAATGCGACATGTTATGTAAATTCTAGTTTCTCGTAGATTTCTTTGTACAGAATGTAATTACGTAACTACAGGTAGTATCCATGAAAACAGACTGTTTTGACTGACTTGCGTCTGGCTTTTAGTTCTGATTCTGCCCTGAAGCATGTAGTGCTAGAGAAACCAATGTATGTCTGCACTACAAGTTAGTTTGTACCATAAGATGAAGTATTAATAGGCTAGCGAAGTGGTGACGCAATAAACTTTCCATCGATGTGTACCATAATAAACTTTCTGAGTGCTACTCCTTACTTTGCTGAAGCTTAAGTGCAGCTAGCAATCCTGAATGTTTATGTGCCATCTTACAGTCGTGCTGTGGTCTCACTCATTGGCAGATCTCTCTTTCGGCCGTGAAGCCGATACGTTTGGCATGATGGAATATTTTCAACGTCACCAGAGTTGATGTACATACAATTGGTGTACTGACCGATTCAAAATAAATAAATAAATATAAATAAATGGTGTACTGAAGCTACTTCAGGAGTCGATTATCCGAACAAGTGCCTCTTGTGAAAACGAGTCCCAGTCCGAATCTTTCAAATTGAATTCGATGATTTTCGAACAGCTTTAACGTTCAGGGGTTCGTCGTGCATCATCATCGACTACTATTGACCACTGACAAACGGTAGACGGGGCTCGTCTGCACTGAATTGCACCAAACTGGTATGTTTCCACATTTATTATCTACCAGGAAAGATATCTGTCCTGTATTTGTCACTCAATCACACAAGTTTATGACAAGATCATGCTACTACCACCATTCAGAAATTCTATAAATAGAAAGGGGCTAAGTGATAAAAACGGCTGCCTGTGCCCTCCCTCGTCCTCCTCGCTTCCGGCGGAGACTTGAAACGCTCAACACGCGAAACCTCCATCCACTGTACCAGCCAGCCACAGCTGCCTCCGCTCTTGAGCTGCTGCTCGCTTGCCCTCCGCCTCAATCCCCGCCGATTTCCTGCGGGCAACCCCAGCAGCGGCCACCCAACCCGGCTCGATTGCCCGAGCCGCGCTCTCACAAACCCTAGCTCCGCCTCCCTCCCCCATGCGCCCCGAACCCTAGGGCCATGCGCGCCTCCGCGGCCCCCATGGAGACCCCCGCTCCCGCCCGCAGATCCGCGGCGCCCGACCCGAAGAAGCCGCGCCTCGCCCAGCCGCCGCCGCGGGACCCCAGATCTTACGCCGCCGCCTCCAATGGCGCCTCGCAGGCCGCGGCGGCCGCCGCCGAGCTGGCCATGGCCGACGAGCTACTCGCACAGTACCGCACCGCGCTCGGCGAGCTCACCTTCAACTCCAAGCCCATCATAACCAACCTCACCATCATCGCCGGCGAGAATCTCCAGGCAGCCAAGCCCATCGCCGGCCTTATCTGCGCCAACATCCTCGAGGTGACCTTTCATGCCTTTTCACACCCTCTGTCCCCCTCTCCCTCACCGGCTCACCATGTAAACGTAGCAGCTGCAAAAAGGCCTAGTCTTCAGCTTGTAGCACTGTGTGTATCTTATGCGAGGTACAGGCAATGTGCTCTAGGATATTGTACTAGTGTTCGTGGTAGATATCAATATCGATTTGTTATGATATTGTCGGGGGGGCTCGTTGTGTGTAAAAAGAGCTGCAAAAGGGAATGCTTATCGATCTGTGTTCTCCGAGGCAGTTTTATTTACCAAATTACGCCATCTTGTTTCTTTCGATATCAATAACGGAACATATATTATTCCCTCTCCTTCCCTCTCCCCCATTGCGCGTCACTTGTGATGTTAACATACGCATCTGATATGTTTGATAATGCGAAGCTCCAAAACAGTTCACGTGTTTGCAATTATGAAGTTCCAACTAGTGTTCCTTGTTGGACTCCATTTTCAAAGGGTCCATTCGCTGTGTAACTTTATGATTCCTGTGATGTGGCAAAAGAAATACGGGCACTATGGTTTGAATCAAACTTTTGGTAACAAGATCACTACAACAATGTTCTGTCTTGAGTGGTACTAAAGTTTCCAGCTTATGGTTGAAAATTGAACTTGGCTTCTCAAAGTCTCATTCGCAAACTCTCAAATTGAGTGTACCATATATTCTTAATCACTCGCATCACAACTCACTTCAGCTTCTATGGTATATTCCCATGTAAATGTGCAAATGTGTTGGCGGAATGATGGGAATACAGGATTACATAAAGTACTCAGACCACTCGTGTGGATGGCATCTGACTAATCCTTACACTACTGAATACCCCGAGCATTTGATACCTTGATTAATGTATTTCCTCTTTCAGTAATCTTGCTGCTCTCCTCAGGTCAGGGAGGCTGCTTCTGAAGCTATCATGTTAGATAGGCTTTTCCTGTTCATCTGTTGTAGGCTGAAAGGAAAAGATGAAAACTTTCTGATTCTTAGGAAGTAGGGCCAAGTCCTGGTCCCAAAGGCAAGGGGAGCAAGGAAAAACAACTTTGGGCCTTTTATACAGCACACACATACTGTATTTATTTTGTTATGATATGGTACTTGCGAGTTTGTTGAAGCAGATTAGCCTTGCAGCCTTGTATTACCTATTCCGTTGCTTCTCCTTTTCTGGTTTTCTACAGTGCCATGTGATTTTTATCCGCTTAGGATGGAGGAGTTTTGTCTATTTATTTGTTGATTGTCTTTCTGTAGGTTCCAAGTGACCAGAAGCTACCATCTCTATATCTACTTGACAGTATTGTGAAAAATATTGGGAAAGACTATGTTAAGCATTTTTCTGCAAGATTACCTGAGGTTAGTATTCCATTATCATCTTCTTAATTGAATTGAGATAATTTTGACCTATAGAACATTCAATTGTTTTTAGTGGCATGTGCATCACAATGAACCTCAATTTTCTTTTGCTGTTTCTTGTTTTTAGGTGTTTTGCAAGGCATATAAACAAGTTGATCCTTCAGTACATCATAGCATGAGGCACCTTTTTGGAACATGGAAAGGAGTTTTTCCTGTAGGTCCGCTCCAAATGATCGAGAAGGAACTTGGTTTTCAGTCATCTGCCAATGGATCATCAGGTGGTGCATCGTCAAGGCCTGATTCTCAATCCCAGCGCCCATCCAATAGCATTCATGTAAACCCCAAATATTTGGAAGCAAGACAACAGCTTAATCAACCAACAAAGGCAAGGCACTTCTTCTTTCTCAAGTTTTCTATTTGATCTATTCATACTTAATATTTACTTCACCATCATAGTCAATATAAATATTTCTATATCTATAGTGTTGTACCAGCTGCTTTATCTCTTGCACCTCGTGTGATCTTTTCCTGATATTATTTTTATCTTAATTTGGACAGGGACTTCTGGGAAGTGGTGGCAAGGCGCCATTAACTGCTGATGCTGGTGATGATATTGAGAGGGCTAACAGGATAAGTGCTGATAGAAATGCAGGACGACGGTTAGAGGCTCTGAATGCTAGGCCTGTAAGTTCTCTCCTATCTATTTGGCAATTTGACATCTCTAATAATAAAATGACAGAACAGAGCATTTTCTAATATGTTGTGACTATGACTTGCAGGGCATACAGCGGACTCAAAGAGACCCTTTTAGTAATCCTATTCATGAAAAACAGGCAGGTAGAGATGTGAGGGGCCTTGGATTCTCCAACACTCCACAGCAGGCTGTTGTGGGAGCTGGTCAAGTTCGCTCAAAAGCCAAAGGTCAAGATGGAATTGTAGGCCCATATCATACTGCTGGTGTTGGCCCTTCGGAGCAAAGATTAGACCGGAGGAGTAACCTTTATGCAAACAAGGATGTTCGGCCAGCAGTTCGCTTGGATGGTGCACTTCTCCCAACTCCTTCAATGAGTTCTGATATAATTGGTAGGGCTTCATCAAATAAAAGCTGGAAGCTCTCTGAGGAAGAAGAGTATGTTTGGGATGATGTGCATTCTCAAGCGGCAGATTATGGTAGTACCAACACTGTAAGAAAAGGAGAATGGATGGCTGATGATGGCAATGCTAAGTTTACAAACTTACATAGGCCTAAATGGACAGAGGTCGGAGCTGTTGAACATCTGGACTCACATAACTTACCAAGATTTGGACATGCGACAGTTCAAGATAGAAGAATCCCGGCATATATGGTATGTGAACTGAAACTACTGGAAAGCATTCAGTAATCATTCTAATTACATTAGAAATGTTTTAGATCATGGATCATGTTCTGTTGTAATCTATATAATGATTATTGAAACCTAAAATTGCACCATATGTCATGCAATATTTCTTCATGTTATTCCTCTTCATCACTGCATTTGAAAAAAAAAGTTGTAATGTTATATTTTCTATTATATAGGATCAGGAAGAGTACCTCCATGGTAAGCATGAAGTGGAGTCAAGAATTGATAGGCCGGATGGACAAATATTTCCACCACCTCGTGGTTCCTCTACGTGGATGTCTCAGGAAAAAACGATCCCAGACATCGGGCTGGATCCTAGGGTATCACGGTTTTCCAATCAGCCAGGAGGACCATATTCTGGAAGATCAAGCCAAGATATAACGAGTGTGTCAACAAGATCAACCGAGACTTTTGGGCAGCAAAAACAAAGATACTGGTCATCCTCCCCTCCACCTGCTCACTCACCTTCATCTGCTGCACCTTTTGCACGTCAGCGTTCCCCAAGTCCCGCCGAGACTGATTTTTATCCTTCCAGATCATTTTCTCAATTGGGTCAAAACCCTCAAGAAGAATATAGAGACCAGAGAGCATTGCCTCAACTTGCTAAAGATTCACATGTCTTGGATCAAAATGCCTTGCCCACTATAAGCCCAGATGTAACAAGTGCTAGTAATTTGTTGGCTGGTCTCTTAAAGAGCGGGTTCAAACCAAACAACACCAGTGATCTAGCAAGCTTGAGGGCACAGCCACTTGTTCCAACTGGGCCGTCCCCAAATACTTTGACTTCTCTGGCTGCTGATGCGTCATCTCTGCAAAGTCCAGCGATTGAAAATACCACTTTGCTAGCACAGGGACCAAACATTTCACGGCCACCTTTGCCACCAGGTCTACCACAACCTCCATCTGTTGTCTCTTCAACACAGCTAGTGGATAAAGCTGCGCCATTATCAAGTCTTCTTAGTTCCCTGGTTAAAAAGGGATTAATCTCTTCGCCAGCAACTGATCCATCTGTTGCAGTTTCGTCGCAGCAAAGCAAACCATCAAGTATGAACACTACAGATATCATTACTTCAGCATCTTTGCCTATTATCAAGCCTTCAGTTGGCAAGGAGACATCTACTCCTGATTCATCTGCTCCCAAAATTGTGGAAATCAAGACGGGAGACCTTATTGGACTTGAGTTCAAGCCAGAGAAACTGCGCAAGTACAATGAGCATGTGATTAGCAGCCTCTTTGATGAACAAAGTCATCAGTGTAAGACATGTGGCGAAAGGTTTAGGCTCGAAGAAGAACTCAGACTGCACACGACCTGCCGCGGATCGAGGGAATCTGAGAATATCTATGCTGGTATCGCACCTAAAAGATGGTACCCCAACAAGAGCAGTTACATCGACGGATCACTTGAAATGGAGAACAGCACTGAGGTATCTGATGCAGATTTAGGTTCTGCAGAGGAAGTGTGCGAGTTTATGGTCCCTGCAGATGAGAGCCAAATCATCTGCGCACTATGTGGGGATCCATTTGATGACATTTATTCCATTGAAAGGGGCGACTGGATGTTCAAGGATGCAGTCTTTTTGGATTACCCCAAGGGAGAGGACAGCTGCAGAAATAATGTTGAGGGAGAAAACGAGCGTGTGCCCATAGTACATGCAAGATGCATGCCGAGAAGCTCAAATGATGGTATGGAGGTGGATTAGCTTGAATGTCATGCACATCATCGCTGAGGTAACAGCAGGCCAGCAACAACAGCTCGACTTGTAACATTGAGGTGGATGAGCTAGAAGCGGGGTGCAGAACAAAGGCATAAATGATTGCATGTAGGTGGTGTGCATGAGGGTGACGCGCATCAGGCATGAGCAGCAAGTCTTCTGATGCAATGGGGCTTATGACATGTAGCTAGATTAGTGTGAAGAGCTGCAGCTGGCAATATTACAAAAATTTTGGTGGAAAGCTCCAATCGTCCTTGGATTTCTCTGTTTGTCCTGTGAAGATGTACGTACACAAAGAAAGAATAAGAGCCCCACACCTCTCCGGGCTTGTGAATCAGTAATCCCGTCTCAAGAATCGAACTCTTATTTTTGTGCTGTCCAAGGCGAAAAATGATCTTTGTGTTGATACATAACATTGTAGGAGCAGGTATGTGAATGGACAGTGTGTGGTCGTTTGTTTACGAGGAGATAAAAAGGGTGATGCCCTTACTGTAAGTTACTACTGCTGTTCCGACAAACTTGCTCTCATCTTGGGAGAAGTAGAGATTTTTGTACGTAACTGACAGACAATAGAACATGATAGAGGCAGGACTAAACAAGTTACTTGTGCTGTCGACCTGTCGTATTTCCTTTTTCAGTATCATTTGGCTACCGGCACAAACAACAAGCTCATTTTCAGGGACGCCTTTTTTTTTTTTGTGTAACTAAGAAACTATTGTCTTCTCTAAGAGCTATCCGGTCCCATGGCAGATCAAATTTGCCATGGATGTGTTAACATCACGCAAAAGGATTCTTACCTGAAATGGCAGATCAAATTTTTGACTTTTAGACCTCATGTTTGACATTGGTTTATGGGGACATGGGTGAGTGGTGAAAAGAAAAATTGCGGGAGGACTATATATAACAAGAGGTCATTTACTCGTTGTTTATTGGCTGACATTCTCGATGCAGGACGGTCAACAGGATTTGATGTTTGGATTGAGAAAATATCCTTTTTTTTTCCTTATTACAAGCAGGCGTATAAGTATACTGCACGAATTAGGGGGTGTTCGTTTCTCTAGGCCTAAAGGTCACATCAAGACTAATCTTGTTATTTAGGCGTCTTAAATAAGTCTAATTATAAAACTAACTGCAGAACCTTGTACTAATTTGCGAGACGAATCTAATGAGGGTAATTAAGCCGTGATTAGACGATGGTTACTGTAGCATCACTGTAGCGAAACATAGATTAATTAGGCTCATTAGATTCGTCTCGCAAATTAGCCCACATCTGTAAAAAGGTTTCGTAATTAAACTTATTTAAGACGCTTAAATAGTAAGATTAGTTTTAATGTGACCTCTAGGCCTAAAAACACGAACAGGCACTTAGACGATTTGAATGGTTGGTTGGCGAAAATATAGACCACTTTACCTTACAAGCATGCTGCCTACCAAAACTGGAGCAAAGTCGAGAGTTACCTACCCTTTAGAATCAGCAGCATCGGTTGCCTATTTCACCAATTGAGTCAGGTCATAGCCTCCCGCCCACCGTCGTCTACATCCTCGAATCGTTTTCGCATATTCGTAAACGCCAATCCGGTGGGCATAGGTATCCATCGCAACAAAAGGATACTTCACGTTGATCCACGCGAAGGGGTGCAATCACCGAAACGATACTCAATGTTTCTTCTTGTGATGATGAGACACGATGCAATAAAAGGACAATTAAGTCGAGCCACGTGAAAGGGTGTAATCACCAAAACGATGATGATCGCAGAACAGGCAGACATATCGCAATGTTTCTTCTTGTGATTAAGAGAGACAAGATGCAACTTTGAGCAGTGAGCCTATCGAAACATGTCAATGACGAATCCAGACATCATCTCCGATGCAGATGCATCAATTATATTGTTTCCCAAAATTGAATTTCGGTATCCGGGACTATTTGTTCCGATGAATTACAAGAATATACATCCATGGGAAGTTGAGAAGCAAAGAAGAGCTAGTAGAGCCCTCTCTCTACTCCCAATAGAAAGGAAACCCAGAGAACCAAACAACATTTCTTGCGCATTCTTCTAATAATTAAAGAAACAATAGCGGTGGTCTTGATCCACCATTTTCGGCTGATCACTACTGGTAGCTGCTGCTACTGTCCACGTCCCTGGGCATGCGAGACGAGGATGGCGCGGTGTCCCACGGCGTCATGTCCATGGGGTAGCTGCCGAGCACCCTGAGGAAGGAGGTGAACTCCTGGATCTCGGCGAGCGCGTTCTGCGCGCGGACGTCGGCCATGGACGCCTGGAAGTCGATGTAGAACATGTACTCGAAGTGCTTGGCGGTGCCGACGTTGGCGTCGTCGACGAGGCGGATGGGGCGGTGTCGGTGCGGCCTGCTCTCGATCTTGGTGAGGCTGATGTCCCGGAACGCGAACGCGGAGAGCACCTTGAAGAGGACGGAGGTGCCCTCCTTGTCGTGCGCGAACACGATGCTGGTCTTGAAGGGGCGGTCGGTGCGCGGGATGATGGGCTCCCGCGCCAGCATGACGAAGCGTGTGACGTTGCCGGCGTCGTCCTGGATGCCGTCGGCGAGGATCTGCAGGCCGTAGAGCTCGGCGGCGCGCGCGGAGGCGATGGCTGCGGTGTCCCGGAGCGCGGCGGCCGCGACGTGCTCGGCGGCGCCGGCGGTGTCGTCGAAGGCCTCGCGCGCCACGTTGAGGCCCATGGCGTTGAGCGTGAGCTCGCACTGGGCCAGCGCCTGCGGGTGGGAGATGACGCGGGTGAGCAGCTCCCGGCGCACACCGGGGAGGGCGAGGAGGCAGTGGTGGACGGGGAGTTGGACCTCGCCGACGATGTGGAGGCGGTGGCGGAGGAGGAGGTCGTAGTTGCGGTGGATGCTGCCGCCGAGGGAGTTCTCGACGGGGAGCACGGCGCGGTCGGCGATCCAGAGCTCGACGGCCTGGAAGGCGACCTCGAACTGGTCGCAGGGGATGGCGTCGCAGCCCGGGTAGGCCTTGGCGGCGGCGGCCTCGCTGTAGGCGCCGGGCACGCCCTGGTACGCCACGCGCAGCTGGCTCCCGTGCATCGGCGCCGGGGAGAGGTCGCTGATGCTGAGCGGGCGCGGCAGGTTGGAGACAGGGACCAGATCCAGCTCCGCCGGCGCCTTGTCCGACTCCAGCGGCGGCAGGGGCAGCGGCGTCTGGCCGTTCACCCGTGGCGCTGGCTGCTGCTGCCTGGCGGCGTCGGGATCGCCGCCGCCGCCGGCGGTGTTGCTGGCGAGGATGGCGCAGGTGGTCTGCCAGTCGGCGCGGGCGAACGGGGCGGCCTGGAGGCGCGCGGATCTGCATCCGGCGGCGGCGGCGGCGGGGCGGATCTGGTGGCGGTGGCGCGAGAAGGCGTCGAGCACGGCGGCGGGCGTTGGCGCCGCGGCGGCCTCCATTGGATGGAGTGGGAGATGATGAGGTGGATCTTTCCCCTGTGTTCTAGGTTAGGTGGGTGGAGTGGTAGTTGGCAGCGGAGCTAGGTGGAGGAACCTGCTCTGCTCTGCTCTGCTCTTCTTCCAAGCGGAGCTGAGCTAGGGAAGGGAAGAGGAGGCAGGGGTTTATGTGGCCGTGGATGCGCTGCGTCGCCTTTCTCGTCCGCACGGGGTAAAGATTCCTGCGCGGCGGCGGCGAGGAGACGGCGGCCTTCCCCACAGTCGCGGGTGAACGAAAACAACGACAAGTCGAGTGATTGGGATTGGTGGGGACGCGATGGGAGGCGGCCGTCGAGAATGCGGAATCGGGGTTGGTGGGGGAGCAGCGTCAGCGAGCAAAAGCGCGCGGGGCGGCGGCCGCTGTGGAAACCTGAAGCCGGGAGCCGGAATGATGGGTTCGCCGTCTGACCACAACAGGTAAAAAAATAGTAGATTAACGAGTGCGGTATAACATTGGTTTTGACGACGACGACACGTGCGTGTGAATTCTTTTTACAAGAGCTTTTTCCTATAAAGAAAAAGTAGAGGAATTTAGTAAGGTTCAAATCGTACACGAAAGTTTTTCCGTCCGATCCCAAGGGTGGTTCCTCTACAAATCCTGTGAAAATGCCTTCCTCATACTAGCTATTTTAGAAGAATTCTATTCCTTTGTTTTTCCCGCGCTCTATTAAAACACTCTGTGAGAAAATTACCTATTACATCTATACCAATTAGTACTTGTCAATCTAGACAACCTGTCTGTCTAAGTTTATTGAACAATATATCATTCTATGAATCTTGACACCAAAAAACACTTCTAAGATGACAAGTAAACTATGACAGAGAGAGTATAATTGCAAAATTTAGACAACTGGCACTAACCACATGTTTACTTACATAGTTTTATTTTATTTTGTAATGCATAGGATTTAAGGTGACAGGGACATCTTAACATAATCATATGCTTTCTTTTTCTTCTTGTGTGTTATGAGAATCCTTCATTGTAGAGGACGCCTAGGGGATATCTATTTCAGCACTGTGTAGTCAACAAGCATATAGATTGTTGATTAAAAGTTAAATTGTAAGAATATGCACAAGCTCACACTCACCAAAGCAATGGATGCTCTTCCGCAATCCAAGTCTCGACTGTGATAACCTTCTTATATTGTAAATATAATTTGTTTGTTTATCTGTGCTTTTGAATGTCTAACATTACAGTAGTCACGAAGAAACTAATAAGAATGTCCAAGAATCCAAGCATGCCTTAGTTTGGACACCGACGAACGGCCCGATCACTGACAGGTGACCTGATGCCCACGCGTCAGTGACCTAGCTAGGAACCGATTCCGGTGTTTTGTTTGATATTTGACTGATCGACCGGCCGGCTGGAGATACCAGAGCACGCGTCAGGGCATGCGTGTTGACAGTTGGGGTAATGGCAACCTGTCTTCCATTTCTTTTGTAGTATGATGAAATCATTGCTAGCTTAATCGAGTTGTCCAGAATATGGTAATCACCTCAATTAAGTACGTATGAGCTCTACTTTCTTGGCCCTCTAGACGATCGCTCGCGTGCGTTGCTGCTGACTATCCGGCCGGCAATAGCACCACTGACGTCAACACCACCGCACCGCACGCACCAAGGAGATGATCAACGATTCAACGGGTCCAAAATATCTACTTGTATCTAATAAGTATCTTGTCCTCCTAGAGTTCCTAGCTGCCATGGATGATTGAGCGGCCTCCGTCTTACAAGTACTTCTCGTGAAAGGAAAGGGAAGGGACCTACTGCGCGGTTCACATCACACGCGTCACCCGTGCAATGCTTTCCGTTATCTAAAATCTACACCTCGAAGATACATCACCGGAGAATGATATATCGTCTCCTTCGAAACGGCCAGGAGGAGGAGGCTACAATGCCATTATTATGCTTTACAATGGAAATGGACGCCTAGTGGTGGTCCTCCTTTGTTGATTCCTCTCCATTGTTGCACTTGCACCGTTGCAGCAGGTTGGGGCATCTGCAAATCTGCTCCTGTCTCGGAAGAATTGCAACGCAAATGCGGCCATCGATCGTACTATCGTTCTTTTACAGTGTGTGTGGCAAGTAGGAAAATCCATAGATCGGACATGCGCGACAGTAGGAAAATTTCAGTAGCTGGGTTTCCTTTTGCAAAAGTAAACATGTACTTCAAATCCTCAAAAACTCGACTTGCGGAGGGTATGACGGCCCCCGAGCATTTATTTAAGAAGAACGACCTTCTCACACAGATCGAGAAAACCATCGCTGGCACTGTTCACTACAGTGCTGCGGGTGCCGCGGCTCGAACCCGGGCCGGCGCAGTGCAACCATGTGCTACTGGCCGTTTGCCCGGGAGAGCGTTGGCATGTACTTCAAATCCTCACAAAACAATGAGTAAACATGTACTTCAAATCCTCACAAAACAATGTTCTGGCGACCGGGAGGGAAAGATGGATCATCCTTGAACAAACAATGTGTCTTTGCCTCTTCCATGCCATCTGTCACGATCATGCACGTGTTGAATTGACGATATGCATCGTCCGCGCTACTGCCTTCACGGTGCACGGCTGACGAGTGATGAATATGGAAACACTGCTCTGGGCTGAATTACATGCGACCTAATTAATCAATTCAAGAAAAATCAACCATGACTTGTCTCACCACAGCGGCTCCTCGTACCTAATATCCCTGACATGAATTTGCCATTGGAGGTGGGTGTGTCACCCAGCCAAACAGGGTTCAATTCTCACCTTATAATTACTAAATACTCCCTCCGTCCCAAAATACCTGTCACGGTTGACTATTTATCATCACATTTGGCCATTCGTCTTATTTAAATTTTTTGTGCAAACATTAGTTGTCTTGTCATAACATCTTTATAATTTAAGATAGTATTGTCATAACATATTTGTTTTAATATTTGTGCAAAAAATTTGAATAAGACGAATGGTCAAACACGGCAATCAAAAGTCAAAAGCGACATGTATTTTGGGACGGAGGTAAGTAAAATTGTAGGGTGCGACCCCCTCGCAACTACATACTCCCCCTGGTTTTAAATTATTGACGTTTGACTATTTTTGAGTTTCATTGACCTTCGTCTTATTCAAAATATTAGCTTAAATATGTAAAATTATAAGTTATATTTCAATTTCTTTTAGTGATGAAACTAATCATAACAAAATCTATGATAAATTTTTAAATATTTTGAATAAGACGAGTGTTCAAAAGTCAACAATTTAAAACCGGAGTGAGTAATCCAAAAGCATAATTGCCATATGAAATGAATTGAGCAGGTGATTCTTAGGTGATCCGTACATCAAACTTTGGCAGTGGCAGTTATGTACATATGAAACGAATTGAATACAGGTACGACTGAAAGTAACTCGTAGCAAGCTGATGAAAAGAGGTAGCATTGGTTGGTAGACTTAATTTTTGACGAAAACATAGTCTATTGAATGAATATTTATGGACCGGAACATGCATCAATTTCTGAATGACAACGTCTAACCATAGCAATTCTAACTGTCACATCATAATCTTGAACACACTCGGAACATAGTCATGAATATTGCGGTCATTCTCTTA
Source organism: Eragrostis nindensis (assembly GCA_012490785.1). Taxonomy (NCBI): domain Eukaryota; kingdom Viridiplantae; phylum Streptophyta; class Magnoliopsida; order Poales; family Poaceae; genus Eragrostis; species Eragrostis nindensis. The sequence goes on along the minus strand of JAAXCT010001358.1, from coordinate 24,715 downwards.
CAAGATTGTCTTGAACACACAAAACTAGTCTTAAACATGCCTAACATCATGGCCAGTTGACGTGAGCCAACGTTTACAAATTCAAAGCAATCACCGATAAATGACCTGAGATCAACAAACATTGGCGGAATTTCACGGCCATAGTTTACCAAGAAGTGACCCTAGACGGCTAGACCAAAAAGATTTGACTTAACAAAAAGATACATTGTCTAGTTCTATTGTGATGATACTGTCGAAAACTTCTAATTAGTACACATAAGGTAGGATCCTCCATGGCACAAGCTTGCAGTATTCTACCCAGATCTCCTTGTACTTCTGCGAGCACCTTGCTTCATCTCTTCTTTCCCTCCATATCAGTAGAATCAGCAAGTAGGTGGGTAGAAGTATGGGATCACAGAACTGCATCCATGGATTATAAATGTTATTCATACAAGTCCTTGATTTGAGAACAAGTTAGAGTTGCCCATTCTCTAGCTGCTTTGGGCATTTTATGCTTGGCCAGTGCTCACCCTATTCTGGAGAGCCTGCCAAATTGTATTCAGGAACTGGTTGCCAGCGATTCTGCTGCACCCGTCAGTTAATGTAATTTTCTTTCCATTCAAAAACAAAAAGTTCATTAGAAGATGATCAGTCACCTGGCTCCACATGGCAAGCTGAACGAAAGTGCTAGCAGCAGGTCTCCTAGGTAATTGCAGTGCCTCGCAATGCCCCTGCAATGGAGGACGACAAGCTTTACATTCAGAACAGAACTTAAGAAGCTTGATCACTCTCAAGAGCAGCTCGAAATTCTTTCATTGGCCGACTAAGAAATAAACGGCACACCACAACAAATTGCTAGAGCCAAATCTGTCATATACAAAGTTGGTGCAGACATCAATCTGCCTTTCTCGTTTTTCAACTCATAAGTATCAACTATACCTTAAGACATGTCATCTAAAATTTTTTTTAGACATATAACTCTTACTAATGTTTTTCTGGATAACGATCCAATAATATTGAAATAGTCAATAGCAGGCATCACTAAGACAACTTGCAACAAATATGTGATTGACAAAGGGGAAATCAACATCCATGACTTCTGTAGGATGCAAGTGTTCTTACCAGTAGCCAGAAGCAAGTAGCTTTCCACCAACAACTTTGGGAGGTTTACCCAAATAAGAGCTTTAGGGTCCTTTTTGAACACATGTTTTTGCTTGTTAGCTCCTCTGAACACTAAGTAGCTGTGTGTTGCATGATATAAAGGCGAGATTAGAATGCGAGAAACCGGCACATAAAAAAAATATGGTACAATGAGAGGTTTTGAAGAAACAGCAAGAGTACCCAATAACGAAAATGCAGCAGTTAGCTACAGCAGCCAAAAGGGGCAGCTCCACTTTATTTCTCAAAAGCCACCAACCCTGATCAACAAATCATACAAATCATGAGTTGTTATTGTGAACATTCTGACTTATGCTAGACAGCAAAGAATAATCTGATTGCAATGCACATAAATCAAATTAATATTAGGAAGGATATTCTGTCTAAGGCATTAAATAGTACCATAGTTCCAAATTTGCAGTAATTAAATAGAAAGAAAATATATGCCTGAATAGTGAAGGTGAAAGGAATGAAAACTAGGTCACCAAACACCAGCATGAAACCCAGTCTTTCAGCAATAATGTCCCACCTGGAAAAGGAAATGAAGGAAATCAGAGGAAGGGAAAGATTGTGAAGTACAAAGCTTTATTCATCGCACATGAGATCTAACATATGTGAATAGGCATACTATAGTCATTATCTACCACCGGTAGCATGCCATACTTACGTTGATGTCATGAATTCCTCATAGACGAAGTAATCTATAATATACCACTGTATGAACAAACATAATTAGTTTGTCAAACAAGGGTTAGAAGATGCAAATAACAAGATGGTCATGTCAAATACCCCGCAGAAGAATTGGTACAGAATAACCGAGAGGTTGACTGAACCAGCTAGGTAGCTCTTCGCAAACAGAGAGAGGTTGATAAATAGCCATGCCATCATTCCAGCTCTTACGAAAAAGAATCTGCAATAATCAAACCGATAATCAGTACGAACATTGCGAAGCCCCAGTTATTTGTGAGTGATAAACAATACAGTAGACAGCACCAGCAAGGGAACTAAGGTTACACCTGAATTATAGTATACAGACAATACTAACTTGCAATTGCGGTAATTGTCACCACTCATTGGGAAATAAGTAATTTGGAGAGAATAGAGTTTTCATGTAGTATGTCTAAGAGCAACTCCAACAGGTTAGCTAAATCTATTTAGTTTGGTAAAAATGAAAAAAAACAGCAAAAACCTCCATCCAACGGACTCTCCATCCCCTTGGCTAAGCTATCCGGCTCGGCATCCCGGGACTCCCGCTGGCCTTTTTTCCCGAGCTGATTCGCTCGCCATCCACAGCCTCCCGCGCGTGCTCCGCCCTCCCACCTCGGCGTGCGTGCTTCCGCCCGCTCGAAACATAGCTTGAGAACAGAAGCTCCATTCAAGTGTCAATGGCCGAGCTTGTTGATTCCCATGATCCCCGAATCTTGTACCATTCGGTCTTGGAGATGCCTCAAATGGGTTGCTTTTACATAGAGGAAGCAGGCCAAGGTTGTTCTTGGAGAGATTATTCACCGCCGGCAGCTAATTTCATGGATTTTGGTTGACTGGAGGGGAAGAAAGAGAGAGAAAGGGGGGAAAGCAGCAAACAAAGGGAGGAGGATAACTCTTTTGCGTGAGGAAGAGGAAGTGGTGGGGCGCGCAAGTAAAGAGGAGTGGTGTCTTGCGTTGACGTGGACGAGATTTTGAATATGCAAAGTCGATTTTCAGAGTCTGTTGGTTTTACCCATAGTTTTATGGATGTCTATTTTTTACAAAAGAGGTAAAAACTCTAAATTTAGCTAATAAAATAGCTAGGCTCTTGGAGATGCTCTAACTTCTTTTGCATTTCTAATCAGCTTATAATCCAGAAACAAAGCCAACATGTAAGAGGCTATTTTTAGAGGCGACCTGACTGCAGCGCGAGGGCATTGCACAGAGGAGGCAGCGCCGCCTGGGAGTTAGGGGAGCAACGCAGAACAGGGGAGGCGGGGAGTGGATCACGGATAGTTCGCGGTGTGGTGGGGGCGTTTCCACGGATCATTGTGCAAGTTGGAAAGGCAGGCGCGTGTGTGGGTTGCAGGTGCGGGGATTTCGGATCGCTGGAGGAGCCGAATTAGTCGCTCGGTAGCGGAATAAGCCGGGGGCGGACGACATGTAGGGAATTCATTAGTTGTAGAGATAGAGATAGAGATAGAGAAATTCCTAAGCGTGTGTTTGGATTGCGGACTAGGAGGGACGGGACGGAACCGTCCCAGGTTTCAGGGATGGATCCGTCCCACTTTATGTTTGGTTGGAGGGATAGGACGGTTCCAGTTTTTTGTTTGATTGGAAGGATAGCAGAGGATGAAATGATCCCATTTCTTGTTTGATTGAGGGGTTGGGACCGGAACCAATGAGTATGGTCACCTTCTCATTCACAAGGTGTGGTTACCCACTTAGAACAACATTTTTGTTTTAATAGTGCAACTCAAACATATTTTATGCACCAACTGACGGTTAGTATAGATAATAATAAAACTTGAGTACACGTACATGCATCTTTTTTTTTCCTTAATACAGCTACCTCTTATAAGAAAAAAAATAACAGCAACATGCACTTCCAGCGGTTCAACAAATTATGAAATGAGATGACATATTGATCACCATAAGAGGCTCATACATATAATAGCAGGTGCAAGTCTAAACCTTTTACACATAATTAAGCCACTTTTAATAGTTTAAGTGGTCCAAACAAAATAACAGTGACAACCCATAGTTCATTGTTTATAGGTTACATCACTTGTTCTTCCAATCAGCCATACGTCATCTCTAGTTAAGCTATAGTGCAACATAGAAAAGAGCATTGGACAACTTTCATCCAGGGAATTTCTCACTAATCCACTTGGCAATAAAATTCAGCTTGTACTCAAATGGAGCATTGTAGAAAGCTCTACCAACATGTGGGTTTTCAACCAGATGAGCATAGTAATATGACTTGTGTGTGTCATCAAAGCCTGGAAGATCTTGCACTTTTGTAATCAAGTCAGCAGGCAAATCCATGTTTCCTGCTCCACACTTCTCTATAGCTTGTGCAAGCCTCTCACCAGTGGATTTGAATGCTCCAATCAGCCCCTCTGTCTCTTGGTTCATTTCAGCAAGCCTTGCTTTCTTGTTGGGTCTAGTGGCCGATGATGATGCTCCATTGTCTTCGGGAGTTGATGCATCAACATTGCCATCACCATCACCATCATTTTCTTGTTCAGTTTCTTCAGTGCCGAGAGTGCAACTAGAGTCTTTTGCAAACTTTCCTGTAGCCATGCTATTGCCAAAGATTGTAGCCATATGAACATAATTCTCAAGCGGTTTGTTGAAATAATCAGCATCAGATTTGTGGTCCTAGAAACAAACAGCACCAGATTTGTTGGAGAAAATAGTAGTTATATGGGAAAAATAATGGAAGACAGCAATGTATAAGGCAAATAACAGTTGCATATGTACCTTGATGTAGTCATTGTAGTGGTCAGCGTCAAGAGTGATAATGCAATTGTCTTCATCCCAACCAGAAGCACTTACTCGCCTAAGTCTGCATATTTTTGAATACCTTTTTTGCCAGTACTTCAAGTGATTTCTGACTTGATCACCACTTCTCTGGGTATTGAACTTCTCATTAACAGCCCTAGCACATGCATTGTAATGTACTTTCTTGAATCCACTTGAGGTCCTAGTGCCATTTGCCACTATATCGGCCAGCTGAGACAACATGAAAGCGGACATTGTAGCTGTCCAATTAGCAGGTCCACTTCCCTCACCTTGTTCTCCACTTCCCTCGACCTCCATGTTCTGTAAATACAAATGGAAATTAGCAATCATGTTAACAGTCACAAATCAGCAATGCTATCTATAAGTTTCAATACAACTTAGCATGACAAGAGTCATTAACAATACAACTCATGAATCAAATTGTTCACAGCTGATCAGCAAGGATATTTGTCCATACAATTACAACTCAGCAATGATATGTCCATACAAGTACAAATTGTCAAGTTACAAATAATTTTAGAAGTACACATGAATCATTCATGAAGGTTTTGGTAATCTGCCCACATCTGATCAGCAATTTGTTGCCTGAAGTTGACCATAAAAGCATGTTCAGTAGCTTGGCCAGCCGAGGATGTGGAGTGGTGTTGAATCGGCCAATTAGATTCTTCTAATATTAGCTCATCACTACCATCTTGTATGATCCAATTGTGAATAATGCAGCAAGCTACTACAATATCTACTTGAGTCTTGAATGGGAAGAATGGTGTCGCATCATCAAGAATTTTGAACCTCCTCTTGAGTGACCCGATTGCACGCTCTACCGTGACTCGAAGTGATGAATGCCTATGGTTAAATAATTCCTTCTCATTTTGCGGTGGATTACTTCCCCATTCATTCAAATGGTACCGGACAGCACGGAATGGGGGCAAAAAACCAGGTTTAGCTCCATACCCCGCATCAACTAGATAGAATTTGCCTAACAAATTAATGAAAATAGGTCACTCAGCTGCATATGACCAAATATCATAGACAAATTGAGCTACAAAATTATGTATTACCTTCTGGGACACGTAGGCCATTTTCACGCTCTAAAGCATCACGCAAAACTAGAGCGTCATGTGCTGTCCCCTCCCAACCAGCCAACACATATGTGAACCAAAGATCAAAATCAACAGCTACCATCACATTTTGAGTGCAATAAGACTTCCTACCACGAAACGCATGTTCCATGTCCTTAGGCACAGATGCTCTTACATGTGTTCCATCAATTGCTCCAATGCAATCCTATGTTTCCAACAAAAGATTAGGAAACAAAAGGGGCTATAAAAAGGCAAATATGAGTGGAGATAGGGCTGAGGTTCACACCTTAAAGTAAGGATCCCATCGCGGGCTTCCCGCTATTTTGGTTGGCGTTTCCAATGATGGTGGTCTAATTAGTTCAGCTCGCAGCTCACCAATAGCATGCAGTACTTTGTTGAAATACCGACTAACTGTTTCTCCGGATCTATCATAGTTGGTGCCAACTAATCTATTCCTAAGATTATGACCCACTGTGTTTAAAAACATAGCAACTTGTTGCTCAACACACATATGGACTGTATCTTGAAGCAAACCACGGTTCCTAAATACCATACAAAAACGGAAGAACCGTGCTCTATTTAGTCTAAGCATGTTCATACAGGTTGTATCATCCCTCCAAATTCTTGTGTTCAAGTAGTCGATCCTAATCCTATCTCTTTCTTCCATTGGACCATAGGTAATTGGTTCTCTCATTTCACCCCTCTTCCTTTTTCTAGACTGAATAATCGTAGCCATCATTGACAACAACATATGTGCCGCAGCAGCAAAAATAATAACCTTGAGCTTTTGTTCCATCTACAATGTAAAAAAGTAAAAAAAAAAAAAATCTATCATGTTGACATCCCACATGCAAGCACAATTCACAAATACGGAGGCACCAGTCACAACTGCCATACATAGCAACATGCAAAATCGGACTAGAAATATGAGAGCTGTTCATGATAACTGAGATATTTCTTATTTTGGAGAAAAATAACTGAGATCTTTGGAGGAGAGGATTAGGCTCTGTACCTTGGGAAAGAAGCATGCAGAACAGTTCCAACAATCGGCCACAGGAAAACCTATCTCCCCTGCAGATTCACAAGTACGAGGATTTGTAAATTAGTAGCCACTACCGGAGAAGGGTGCAGGAAAAAACGAATCGAACACTGGCTCACCAGCGAGGAAGGATTGGACAGCGAAGTCTGGCTCCGGCGGCTGCAAAGAAACGGCGTCGATCTATGCAAATCGGGTTGGGAGAGAGAGGGACGAGCAGCCAGACGTGCTTCCAGGGCCGAGGGGTCGCCGCGGCCGCCGTCGGCGCGGTCGCCGGCTGCGGATCTTGGGGCGCGGTCGCCGGCAGCGCTGCTATGTCGCTCGGTCTTTTTTTTTTTTTCTGATTGTGCACGGTGAGGGAGAGGGAGAGGGGAGCGAGCGGTGACCGTGAGAGGTCACGCGCGCGGGGCGTGCGTAGTGATCCCAGGTGGGACGGATCGGTTCGAGGTGTTTCGCGTGAATCGGTTCGTCCCGCATCTGAGCGAATATTCGCTCTGGGGACCGACCCATTCCAGCTTCGACCCAGAACCAAACGCATCAAAACGAGGGACCGATCGGTTCCGTCCCATTCCGTCCCATCCCGTCCACTGAACCAAACACACGCTAAAAACATTGAAGAGAGGAGTAGTTCACAAGGTATACTGGAGAGGCCCGCCAAATCACTAAAATCCCCGGTGCATTTATATCGACAATACATAACGAGAGAAAAAAGGGTCAGTTAATACAGCCGCCGCCGCGATTCATGTCAGTTCTTGCGACCCATCGCCCCCCGAACCCCCCCTCTAGTTTCCGTGGAAGACAATCGTGGTCTACGCAACCCGTCATCCATGACCGCCTTGCTCAAGGTTCCTGCGCCTATCTACCGCGATGAGGATCTGCTTCATCCTCCGGACTTGATTCTTGTTGACCCTTACGGCTACCTGAGCCCTCGTTAGAACCACACCACCGCCCAGGGCCGCACGAGCGATGGCGACCGCATCGCGGTGACCTTCTGGGCGGCCCGACCGCCGCGCGTCTCCTGCTTCACCGTCCAATGCACTTCCTCGTCGGTCACCGACCTGCCCCATATCATCAACACGGAGGACGATCTCGTCCTCCTCCGTGTCTCTGTCCGCTCTCTTCGCAAATCTGCCAGCAGCACCGAGTACTTGGTTTACCAAGCGGCGGCCGGCACCAACAACCACAAGCGGCCAGAGCTGCATCAGATCCCCATGGCTGACGGTCTCGATAACGGCCCTGCTCTGCTGCGCTGCCGCGCCCGTGACACGTACTATGTCACCGTGCTATGCCGTCAGGAACCCAACCATGAACAGCACTTCGTTGTCCGTGTGTTCAAGTTCAACCCCAAGCAGGCAAGTGGTAACTGGACAACCATGGCTATGGATTCACCCAAGGACATCGACTATCACTACACTTCCAAGGCGATCACCATCGGAGGCAGGCTCGGTTCGGTTGGCTGGGTCGACCTCTAGCGTGGCATCCTCATCTGCGATGTGTTCCTGGGCAACAAACAGCTTCGTTACATCGCATTGCCACCACCGGTGGTGCCCAGGCCGCTCCGGGGTCCTCCGTCGGTTGGTCGAGACATCATCGTTGTTGGTGGTTACATCAAGTTTCTTGCCATGCAAGCATACATCAAGCCAGCCGTTGTTAATAGTAACACTGAAGAATACTACAACTTCAGCTACTATTACGTCCCTGATGGTTGGGAGGCTGTGACACACAAGATGTTTCAAAGCCAGATTCGAGACGGGAGGACGACTGCAAAATCAATGTTTCCGAGGTCGCATTGAACGACTTGGCGCTGACGATCCCGGTGGAGGTTGAGGATAGCAACCTCACCTTGATCAGGCTCCATGCCGTTTATCCTGCTCTCAGCTCGCACGACGATGGTGTTGTTTACATCATGAACAAAATTCGACACCATGACTACGAGGCCTGGGTGATCGCTGTTGATTTGAGGCATCGGCTTCTCAAAGATGTGGCTTATTTTGGCGGCCCCGGAAGGCCCGTGGGCTATGGTTTTACTTACCGTCAAAGTGGGATCTCCAAGCATCTGGGCAAATGGTTGTCCACCACTAGGCATGGAGTACGGAATGCTGCTGTTGAAGGAACAAGTTGCAGAGTTCCCCGGGAATATGGCTCGTATCTCGAGGCACTTGTGGGTAAGGGCAACCGCAATGTGGCAGAGAAAAAGTAGTCCATATGAGTGTGCCCGTAGCATGTAGTCTATAGTTATAGATAGGTTCACAATGTTTGAACCAAAACCAGTCTATAGAAGGAAGAGATGGGTAAGAGTGATATAATATTTTTTATTCACTATAGCCAGTCCATAAGCATATGGATAGCTTTTTCTATTGACTCCTTATAGACTAGTTGCACAATGTGTCATACAGTCAATAGTGATTATTTGATTCCCTATTGACCACTTTAATACCACATTGTGGTTGCTCTAAGAGGAAGGCTAGTGGTGTTTAGATGTGGTAGTATGGTTCGCAAACCTCGGCTACATATATCAGGCGTGCATTCTTTGGATTCTGATTTCATGTCTCTTACAGGCTTTGTCTTAGAGGAGTTTTACGGTGCCCTATACCACCCAGTATATACTAGTGATATCTAGTGGTATTTAAAGTATATAACTTTATACTAATGGTATTTAAAGTATACAATAGATTCCATGTACTATGAGAGAGATCCTGTATTGCGCTATTTTTGCTTGTCTAGTGAAGATGAATTGCTTGCTGAAAAGTGGTGCATCGATCTTATAGGAGAGGTAAGTGACAATTACAGGAAACGTTCTTAAATTTTCTCCATTGTGAGAGTGCGTTGATAAAAAATGATAAATACTTCTGTGAGCACAGGAATGTGCGCCTACCCTATTTTGACTATTAATGATGGTCCAATATAGAAATCAACTATTTGATTGTACTATCAAACATGTCAAATCAGTTGTATATATGTCAAATTAATGCGTCAAGCGATTTAATGTACGAAAATGCCAAATTTATACACCATGCACTATTAATCGGTAAATCAGCTATATGTATAAATTTGGCATTTTCATACATTAAATCATGAATTGACGCATTAATTTGACATATATACAACTGATTTTACATGATTGTACAATCACATAGTTGATTTATATATTTGACCATAATTAATAGTCGGGTGGGCGCACACCCCTGTGCACACTAAAACCACACTCATAATAAATTAGGATGTACTCCAGTAGAATATTAAACAAAGTTATATGTGTGCATTTTATATGAATTTACCTTGATAAAGAGATGCATTAGATATATAGCTAGTATGTGAGGCCGTGAGGGAAAATGAATTTGAACATAGAGAAAGGTGGTAGGAAGATTTCTACAGTCGACATGGAGCCCTAATTTTATTGTTTTCCGATTAAATTGGTTTGTGTTGCATGGTTGCCCCGGCCCCCAGAGTGATGACTTATGCGACGTTACTGAGGATACAATGCTCCCATGGGAGCAGTAGCGCAAGAAAAGTTTTTTTTTTTTTTTTTTTTGCGAAAGGGGGTGGGAATTATATTAAACTCACAAACAGTACAACCCACGACCTTTTACAGAGAGCCCCCTGGGCACAATTACAGAAAGGACCTCGAAAGAAAAGGAAATTACAAAGAAGTCCCTCTTCTCTCGAAACCTCCCGAACCACCAGAACCTTGCCATCGGAGAGCATCGACGGCGAGCTCCCGACTCCTCCTCGCTCCAGGCCCGCGACCACAACGTTGTTGAAAAAGCCGATTGGATTCGAACGAAGAAGGTACACAGCCGGCCATCGCAATGACACCAGAGGAAGGAAGAAGATCGAAGAGACCACCATCGAAGAACCAGCAGCAAGGATCCGCAAAAGACCGAAGAAATCGACAACAAAATGATGCCAACAACTCGGACAAGACCACCATCATCACCAACACCGGCGAAGAGACAGCCACCATCACCGGCGTCACCGACGAGGGGAACAAAACCCATCCACCCTTTCGCGAAAGAACGGAAGGTAAAAGAGCTCCACAGAGGCTCACCGGTGAACTCGTCGCCGTCGCCGACGACTCGTTCCGCAGATCCGCCGAGGGAGAACCAAGCCACATAGGGCGACATCACCGAACCCTAACCCTAGGTAGAGCTAACCTAAACTAGACCCTAAACTAGAAGCTAGAAGGGGTCCCCGACGGCAGCTCCGCCAATCTCCCCACCCTCCGAAGCCCGGCGGGCCACCGGAGGGGAAGGAAATCGAGCGGAGCCGCCGCCGGGTAGGGATCGCCTCCGAATCGCCTTTCCTCTACTGTAGCAGGGGTCGGGGGACCGGAGGGGTAGAGTTTGTTAGCGCAAGAAAAGTTGTTACAAGTCTACATAAAGTTGCAAGATATATACCCCCTCCGATCAAATAAGTTCGGAGGGAGGACAAGTCCACCTAAAGAAAACAAATGCACGATACAAGTAGAAGGATGGCATTACAGATTACAGATGACTCTGCTGCAAATCAACCTGTGAGCTCGTTTCTACAAAAAGACGAACAGAAGAATGTAGGATGTACTACTCTACTAACCACAGAAGTAAAGCAGGGTGCTCTGCTCTGTTCTGTTCTGTTCCGCTGTGCTTTGCTGTGAGGTTCCCAACAAGGATCTGCTTGAGGTTATCCAAAGCCTCCATTGACCAACAACTGTAAGTAAATGACTCAACATGGGTTTCCTAATTCTCTCGTGTGTGCTCCAGCTTTTGTTAGTTCGAAGATGTAACAACGAAGTACATAAAAATTTACATGCATCGGTCGATGCAGAGATTGAAATATTAAAATATGTTTTTTTCTTAAAAAATAATATTGTATCGCTAACACCGGCATTGTTAACCACCTAACAAGCTGACATTATTCTAGTTAATTCTTTTGAAGATCAATTTGGCGACATATATCACGTAGGTGCTGGAATATATCTGGTGAAAAACTCCCTTATTACGTCGCTCAAAATGTTGTTGCACCTGCTTCATTCAAAGGTGATTTTCAGTAACGTGCTCTTTACTATTTCATGTATGTTATCACTAGCTGAAGATCAAAAATTACACACCGCATACAACAATACTTAGATATCAATCTTTTAAGCCTAAATGCTTAGGGAAGAGCAAAACTTGATTTTTGGTGAATGTATGTTTGAGTTTGTACCCCCATAGTTCCCTCAAAAAAAGTTTGTACCCCCATGTTTGAAATCCTAGACCCGCCACTGTGCAGCGGTATCTGTCCTGTGCGCGATGTGGCCAATGGCAAACGACACTGGTTGTATGAAAATCTGGAAAATCTTTTTTTTGGAGTGAAAAAATCTAGAAAATCTATTTTTTTTGGAGTGAAAAAAAATCTAGATAGATTTTTCCAATATATAAACATTTGAAGCATTTAAAAGTTTTCTCACAATGTAAGCATTTTTAGAGATAGGACAAAATATGATGGATTGGTGGTGGATGAATAGTTGGTGAGTTGAGTAAAATAAGAGGTATATATGACTTTTCTTTACTTGACTAATTTTATATTGTGAGTGGAATAGAGGGAGTATATGTTAAACACCGTGACTTGGCTGGACTAGGCTCACTGCAACTCTGCAAGTTGTCCTCATGCCGTGGGATGGGACATTGATCACTACTACCTCCATCCCAGAATATAAACATTTCTAGGTTTGTTGAAAGTCAATCAGATTCAACTTTGACTAGTAATAGCTATAAAAATAAAATATTTTAAATATAAAGAGTTGCATATTAGGATAGCTGATTTCACGATGAATCTAACAATATCAACTATATATAATAAAGTGCTATAAATATTTTGTTATTGATGGTCAAAATCAAAGAAGCTTGACTTTGACCAAACCCTGAAATGCTTATATTTTAAGACGGAGGGAGTACACTCCGGCGTGACCGAAGACTCGGTTGCCACTGTTTGTACAGGTGCATGGATAGAACACGAAGAAAAGTCTATCTTGGCGGCTTGGAGGAATGGACAGGTACTTCGAATGCCACTGTTGGATAGTGATATGTCCCCACTTCACAATTAGTAACAACCTTTTTTGGGGGCCGAAGTTCATCAATAACAACTCTGGACAAGCAGTTCCATAGCCGATGAGATGGAAAACCCACTCATCAAACAGATCACTACGCCCCCGCCATCTTGTTCCCCATCATGCACAACCAAGGTTCACAATTTCGTTTTACTCGGTAAAACGGTGGCCACCGAAATGTCTGGTTTTCGCAAAAACGGTCGGAAACCAGATCAAAATTTGAAAACTAAAATTTGAACAAAAAATGCCCGAAATTTCCGGTAAACTGGACCGGTTTAGTAAACCGGTCAAAATGTCCGGAAAACCGGACCGAAATTCGAAAAACCGATTTGAGAGGAAAAATAAAAAAAAAATTGCAAAAAAATTGAAATTTTCAAAAAATTGAAACAAAAATATGTAAAAAAACTAGATGCAATTTGCAGTGCATTGGTGCAAGAAGAACTCGAAAATTTGATTGTTTGCTTGGTCAAAAAAATTGAGGAATGTTGCAGGTTCAAAAAGAGAAAAAAGAAAAGGGGTTTTTTCTTTTTTTCCTTCTCTTTTCAACACAGAAAACTTTCTCGATTTTTTTCACCTATCAAACGATCGATTTCACGTGTTGTTCTTCCACCATTCGACTCAACATTCGATCTAGTTTTTTTACGTATTTTTTGTTTCAAATTTTTCCAAAAATTTTAAAAATTTCAAATTTGAATTGGAAAACCGGAGTCCCGGGTAAACCGGACCGGACCGGTTTTTCGGTTTTTGCGAAAACCGGTCCTGTTTACCGCGGGAATGAGAACCTTGTGCACAACACTCCATTTTACGCGATGACGCTGTGAGATAAATTTTCAATCCTAAGATGACATCTATTTTAGGAGATAGAGAGAGAGAGTAAGCAATTATGTGTCCCCGTGAACCATAAAATAATCCATTACAGTTTGTGTCTTTTTGTCGCCATACAACTACAAGTATCAAAATATAACGCTAATCTCAAAATTGAACTTTCCAGTCACATAGCGCAGACCACCGTGGTCTCGAAAATTGAACTTTCTGTTAGGCTACTTCCAATGGGAGTTTCATTCTCATTAAATGGAGTGCCATGTCACTATTTTTGCTGATGTGGCAAGAAGTTAAGGAAGAGAGAGATGAAAGGTGTTTCATCTAGATGAAACCATTCATGCACTGTTTCCAAAATACTTGTGTCTTGCATGCAAGTCTTGGAAATAGCAAAACTGAAATGATGCATTGTAGAAGCCATTTCAATGGACTATTTCATCTTTTTATGCTTATATGGCATCTAGGAAACAACAAAATGAAATAGTCCATTAGGACTAGCCTTATGTAGAAAATTGAAGACCACCATGGTCTGCGCCTGTGACTGGATTGAGTTACTACTGGAAATCAAATCATATGTTCCTTATTAACGAATACTACTATTAATGGTGGAAGCCAACATTCCAGGGTAGACGCACGACTTGTGTCCCGGCGTTCGGGGGTCAATGGACCAGGGGCAATGGCATGTCTGCCTTGGAGATCTATAAGACAAAGTGATACTCTCTCTGTTTTTAATTATATGACGCTGTTGACTTTTTCGTTGAACTTTGACCAACAATATAGATTTAAGTAATTACTTTTTGAATGTAAAATGAATATCACTAGATTCATTATCAAAAGTACTTTAAGATTAACCTATACACTTAGCTATTTACACAAATATTTTGAATAAGACGAACGGTCAAACATAACGAAAAAAGTCAACGGCGTCATATATTAAAAAACAGAGGGAGTACGTTAAGCAGTCCTACGCCGACGGAGTCCCTCAGATAGAGAAAAGAAGAGAATCTAGAAGAAACTTCACTCGAAGCCGAGCAAGCGGGGCATCACCATGCCCACCGTAACCTTGCTCTGCATCCTATTGATGATTGTCTGCGCCAACAACGACGCTGCTGTTGGTGCCACTGAATTCATATACGGATTCAGCGGCGGCAAGCTCCTCCTCAACGGCGTGGCTAACATCATGCAAGAAGGCATCCTGTCTCTGACGAGCAGTATCAGTCCCTACATCACTGGTCACAGCTTCCATCCCATGCCCCTTCCATTACGGATCGACTCTTACGGTATGGTGAAGGTCCCATCTTTCTCGACCACTTTCGTCTTCTCAATTACGCCCGACTCCTCGAGCCGTTCTGGTGACGGGTTGGCGTTTGTGATGTCTCCATTCCCAGGAGACTTGAAAGTTGCCATGCCAGGGGCGTACTTGGGCCTTGATAATCCGCACACCGTCTATGCAGAGAGTGTTTTCCTTGCCATTGAGCTCGACACCGTCGCTGACCAAGAGATGCAGGACATAGACGACAACCATGTCGGGATAGATCTCAACACCCCGGTGTCCGTCAGCTCGAGTTCAGCAGGCTATCGCTACGGCGACAACGTAGACAACATGATCGTGATGAATTTTGAGGAGCTGAGGCTTTCCAGTGGCAACCCGATGCAGGTGTGGG
This sequence comes from Eragrostis nindensis, assembly GCA_012490785.1. Taxonomy (NCBI): domain Eukaryota; kingdom Viridiplantae; phylum Streptophyta; class Magnoliopsida; order Poales; family Poaceae; genus Eragrostis; species Eragrostis nindensis. The sequence goes on along the minus strand of JAAXCT010001358.1, from coordinate 9,421 downwards.
TGGACTACGATGGCGCATCCATGGACCTCAACGTCACCCTGGCCCTTGTCCCCATGTTTAAGCCTTCTTCGCCGCTGCTCTCTTACAACGTGAACCTGTCCAGCCTGCTCCGGGTCATGGATTCAGATTCTCTCAACCAAGTCTACGTGGGCTTCTCCGCTGCGACGGGTGATAGGCGTGTCGAAGCTCACCATGTCCTCGGATGGAGCTTCAACCTGAGTGGACCGGCTCCCCCACTCAACTACTCACTGCTGCCCCTGAAGATAGGGAGGCCGCTGTTAGCACCAGGCTCTGTTAGCCTCGGATGCGGCAACTAAGTATAATGGGTACTGCCATATTGTTTGCACCAGGCTCTGTTAGCCTTCAGAGATTACCTCGGGTTGGATATATTAAAAAAGAAAGTTAAATACAAAAATATTGAGTACATACACAACGAAGTAAGAGAAAGAAAATGTTGTAATAAAAGTCAGTAGGAATTTGTTGCCGCATATATCAATGCCTCCTATCAGAATTCAGATAGCAATCGCACTTAGTACTAATTCCGTTTGCTTCTGTGGGAAAAAGAAGAATAAATCAGCATGTTCAGTATTGGCCCACAGTGACAAAGGATGATCATAAGGTTTCAGTCTGATGGAACTAATTTGGCCGTCGCATCAAATTTTCCGAAACAAAGGCTGCTAGCAAAATAGTAAGATCATCATCTTTCGTGGGGCATTGGTGGAAGCTCATCAGTATGTATCTATACTTACGTTAGAGCAGATCAACATCATGAAAATGTAAAAATGGACGTACATTCTTAGAGAAAATTGATAACACACGGTTCGAATGTGCAACGGAGTATGATATTAATTCAAAAGTGGGAACTGTGTAGTTTGCCATGCTCACAGGTTGAGTTTTTTTTTTCCCCCGAACTGCTTACAGGTTGAGATTGACAATTATCAACATGGAGAAGTAAGAAATCATGCAAAGCCTGGAAAAATACAGGGCATCACAAAATTAGGGAGATGATGATATAAGATATAAAAAAAAGTACGGTGCAAACGGGTGCAACCTGAGATGGGATGTGGGTGAGGTCCGTAATAGAGTATGGCACTTCAAACAGAATTTCATTAATATGGAGATCTCAGTAAACAGAATACATTGACACTTAAAATATATGGTGAGCACATAGCTGACCTGAACATATCTATTCGTCCCTACCTGGACATATATAACTAATAAGAAAAATAAATTATTAATAGAAAATATTATAACTTTGAAATTTGTCTTTGACCAAATAAACATGAAAGAACCAACCAAAGGCACTATCCATCAAGTAATCTGCCACTCAAGGGATTATGACCAGGATACATTCAATTTTGAGGTCGGATAGCGACATATGCTGGTGTTTAGTGCAGTAAGCTCCATCGCCTGTATTGAAAGCAGCAAGCTGATAATCTGAACCAAAAAAAAAAAGACCAACTTGGAGTAACTTGAATTGGAAATCAGTAACTTCGAGAGTGGAGAACAGAATCAAATTCTACATGTACCTGAATTGTGCTAACAGGAATCAGTAGTCGGTTATCTTCTTGTCTTGGCGGCTACTATGATTGGCCTGCCGGATCAAAACCCCTGAGTGACACGCTGTGAGAATTTGGTGGCCAAGAACGGAAGATTCAGGCCAAACATTTTTGCTACAGAGGAGGGACGTCTTGGTGGTCTGTGTTGCTGCTTGCTTGACGGATTGGCATGCCAATATTATAAAGGACCAAAAATGGTAGTCTCAGATAGGGAAGAGGAAATGTGATATATAGTGTGTGAGGAAGAGGAATGGCATGCTTGAACATGAAGCACGACTGGAAAATATCAAGAGTGGCGCTCGGAGGTTTCTGGGGGTGAAACGGAAGGGAATTTAAGGAGATGGAGCAACTAATTGTGACTCGTGAGTCGTGGGTCTTCAGTTACAGGTATTTAGGAATAATTATGGAGTGGGGACGCTGCTGGCGACCGTTTTAGCCAGGAGGTTGATTGTAGCCTTGTAGGAGTAAAGCAAGGAAACACAAACGTATATGCATGGATGGTTAGATTTGAATCTTAGGTGACATCCAATGGTGATAAAGATTTGAGGTGATGTGGCTGCACCACAATTGAGAGAAATAAGAGTTAATGACTTGTAGTTGGTTGCACTTATAAAGAAATAGTAGATGAGTCAGGTCCACTATCTTTCTAAAGCTCAACTCTCATGCAGCCACATCATCCTTATTATTTACACCGTTGGATTCTAGCCTCTTAGTTTCATCTGTCCGTCCACCCTTTCACCTTGCATTTCTTCCCCACTACAAATTGTTCATTGACTCCACCGATGTGCATGTAAAAACTGCCACAATATCTGCAATAAACTGCTGCCACTATTTGAAAACAACTATTGCCATGATCTCAACACTCACACGCCACTTATGTATCTCCTTAATGTCTCATAACACACCATGTGTTTGCTAGCCACGAGCAAGGAAAAAAAATACACCATTAATCCCTTACCCACTGCCGGTCTTGCTAATTGAGATAGCAAACTGAAACGTCTGGCCAGTTTTAATATATATAGCACCATCGAAGCGCACAATCCTGAGGCACTAAGCAACACTACCAGCAGCTGCATTTCATCTCCAGAAGCGCCACCACCTAGGAGCAACTCAGCAACATGCAATCCATCGCATGTCTTGCATTCTTGACATTGATGACCCCATCTTCAGGTGCTAACTCATACAAGGCATGGAAAAAGTATTTTTTAAGATTGACGTTGTCTCCAGTACATATCAGTCTCGATTTCTTTGTTGTCTTCAGTACATACCAGTCTCGATTTCTTTGTTAACTAATTCATTTGTGGGTGAACTTCCTGCTTGATCGGATCATTTTATTTCCCCTTGAAGTACATGTTTGATTCGGGAATGTATTTGAACATCTATCTACGTAAAATCAGTTTCAAATGCTTCTTTGTTTATGTGAAATGGAAGGCCCTCTGTACATTAATTTTATTGCTATTGCTGGTAATTAAGCACCACCACTGATGTGCTTTGGAGGTATATTTCCTCCAAGCATGTTGATGTTTTCGGGTGGCATTTTTATTTCATATTGTTCTGATATTACTAAATTATTCTATGTGCAATGTAGCTTTAAAATATTATCTTCATCTCCATCATCTCCTAAAACCATATGAAGTTTCCGCAGCAACGCGCGGGGTAGTCATCTAGTAATTTCTGTAATGCAAGGATATCGTGACTGTATCTACGTTCCACAACTGGATGTAAGTAACGATGGCAACGGGCATCGATTATCCGCGTGCCCGCGGATATCCGACCCGATTAGAGCGGATTCGGGCAGGGGTTTGTGCCCGCGGGCACGGGCACGGGCAGGTCACCAAACCCAATGGATAAATCTTAACGGGCAATGAAAACCTATGCCCGCATCCGCTTGCCCGTTTGCCCGCAAACTAGCATCCTTTTTTAGACTCGCCCGCAAACTTGCATGCTTCTCTATCCAACAACACAGGGCCCGCATTATTAAAACACACATCAGCAGCTACCAGTTCTTATGGGGCCCGGCCATCACTCGTGTTAAAGCCTGCTCGTATAGTCCACTCACTAAAGTCAACAGGCCCTCCTTCCCGGAAGCTTCGTCTTCAACTCCTGGCGCTCTCTCTCTTCCCCGCACCATCAACTCCAGTCCAGGCTCCAGGTCCAGCACATCCGGTGCTCTCTATTCTTCTCTTTGTCTCGGCCGCAACGCAGGCGCAGGCTACCCCGGCGTCCTCTATTCTTCTCTCTCGCTCGCTCCCGACTTGCCCTCATCCACGCACTGCACATCGCCCTCCTGGATGCGTCGGATAACGCTCTCGTCCACGCGTGGACGACGACGAGACTGCCGCTGCCGGGCCGCCGCCCTCCAGATCACCCTCCTTCCCTATGCGACGGCGCCGCCGGAGTGCCCTGTGCCCCTGCCTCCTCGACGCCGGCGGGCACACGGGCATACCCGCGGGCACGAGTTGCCCGCGGGCGACGGGCACGGGCAGCGTTCCTTGCCCGTAGCGGATATCGGGCATGGATACGGGCAGAGGATTTGGCTCGCGGGCACGGGCATCTGTCGCTGCTATCCGCGGGCATTTTGCCCGTTGCCATCTTTAGATGTAAGAGCGTAGATATGCAAAATCTATTGTCCACGTTTTGTTTGTTACATTGATGGTATCATTTAGTATATACCACTTTATTTGTCATTTAACTTATTTTCTGTACGTGCCATGATCCCCACAAGGATCGGCTTGAGGTTATCCAAGCCTTCATTGAACAACAGTTGTAAAAGTCAATGATTGTACATTTGTTCCCTAATAATTTGTACCGTAACACCGGCATTGTTAACCATCTACCATGGTGACATGATTCTAGTTAGTTCTTTTGAAGATCAATTTGGCAACATGTATGATGCAGGTGCTGGAATGACGTAGCTTTCTATAGTCAAATAGGAGCCCTAATTTTATTGTTTTCCGATTAAATTGGTTTGTGTTGTGTGGTTGCACCAGAGGGATGAATTATGCGACGTTACTGAGCAGTAGCGCAAGCCAAGTTGTTAGTACAAGTCTACATGAAGTTGCAAGATATCCGATCAACAAATAAGTTCGAGAGGGAGTACAAGTCCACCTAAAGAAAACAAATGCACGATACAAATAGAAGGATGGTATTACAGATTACAGATGACTATTCTGCAGATCAACGGGTGAGCTCGTTTCTACAAAAAGACGAACAGAAGAAAAGCAGAGTGCTCTGCTATGCTCTGCTCTGTTCTGTTCCGCTCTGCTCTGTTGTGAGGTTCCCAAAGGATCAGCTTGACCAACAATTGTAAGTCAATGATTGAACATTGTTCCCTAATAATGCTGTACAGCTAACACCCGCATTGTCGAGTCAAAAAAAAAAAAAAAAAAGAACACCGGCATTGTTAACCATCTACCAAGGTGACATGATTCTAGTAATTCTTTTGAAGATCAATTTGGCGACATGTACTCGTATGACGTAGGTGCTGGAATATATCTGGAGAAAAACTCCCTTATTACGTCGCTCAAAATGTTGTTGCACCTGCTTCATTCAAAGGTGGTTTCAGTAACGTGCTCTTTGCTATTCATATACGTTATCACTAGCTCAAGATCAAATTACACTCCTCGCAAAAAAAAAAAAAAACACACCGCATACAACAATACTCAGATATCAGCTGATGTGACGACGTCGCCCTGCATCGGCGGCACCGCCCACTGCCTGCCGTCAATGTAGGAGAGGTCCATGAACGGCGCGGCCTGCCGCTGATCCAGCTGCCTCGCGTACGGCACCCTCGGCGCCAGCGCGGAGGCGGCGCCGGGGCCCGTGCATTCGTACTCGGCGAAGAACACCGACTGCTGCCTGGCGGGGTCGTTCCAGTCGTCCCACCCGCCGGGCGCCACGACGGCGTCGAGGCGCGTCCTGGCGAAGACGACGGTGGCGTAGGGCCCCACGCCCGGCCCAGCCACACCCGTCCCGTGCCCACCACGGCGCACGCCACGAACGCGAACCCCGTCCGCTCCGCCGCCGACGCGCGGCCGTGCGCCGTGACGCTCCCCGTGACCTCGCCGCCGGCGCCGCCGTCCGCCGCCACGGAGCTGATGGAGCAGCCGAGGTAGAGCGACCGCGCGTTGCCGAAGATGAAGTCGATGGAGCCCTCGACGACGCATCCCCGGAACAGGTGGCGCCCGCGCTCGTCCAGCAGCGTGTCCTGCGCGCCGTAGAACCCGCACCAGTGGAACGCCGCCTGGTCCCCCGCCACCCGCAGTGCCACCGCCTGCCCGCCGGCATCGCCCGGGCCGGCGGCGGGAGCCGTGTTCTGGACGCTGATGTTCCAGGCCGCGAAGCCGTCGGCGAGGACGGCGAGCGTGGCGCTGGAGAAGGTGCCGCCGCTGGAGTTGGCCGTGTCGTTCCAGACCACGGTGCTGTTGAGGTTGCCCCGGCCCTGCACCGTGACGCCCGTCTTGTTGCACCACACCACCACCTTCTCCGCGTACACGCCGGCGTCCACGGCGATCAGCGTCCGCGCCGCTCCCGCGGCGTTGTTGTTGTTGTCCGGCGCCGCGTCCACGGCCTTCTGCAGGCCGGTGAAGTTGGCGCAGCCCCTGCGGTCGACGGTGAGGACCAGCGTGGCGTTGTGCAGGGCCGCCATCTTTGCCACCCACTGGGCATGTTCGTCGCACTTGCGCCGGCGGTGGTGGTGGTGCCGTCCCTCTGCATCCGGAGCGGCGCCCAGCAGGGCGTCGTCGCCGGTGCCGGCAGGGGCAGGGGGCCGGTAAAATCTGCAGGCGAGCACAGCAGCGCAGATGGCCGTTGCCCATAGCACTAACGGCTTCCTCATTGCGTCGACCGGCTCGACAAGACAAACTCAAGCCACTCATGTAGAGGAGTTCATGGAGTGTGGAGCAAGGGAACACGAGTTTGTCATGATGAGCCCAGCCGTACTGTGACCGCTAAGCAAAGCGATTTCAAATTCTTCAGATAGATAACTGACCTATCAGAGCGTGCTATGATAAGAAACATTTGCATAAAAATTCTACACCTCATAGATTTGGATATTGTAACTTTTGAGTAACTCACGTTAGAAAGTTGCACTTTGAACATCTAATAATGGTGTTGGTGATGGTAAGGGTATGTGCTCCATGCATCCCCATGAACATCTTAAGGTGTGGGTGATGTCAAAGGTGCGCTCTATGCACCTTCAGTCCTCTTTTGTGGGTGGACTCATGTGCAAATCGTATTTTATTTTACCGAATTATGCACTAGCATACGGCTTTTTAAGTAAAATTACCAATAGCATGTACACTTTTTAGAAGTTAAATTATTTGTGGAAGGCAGAAACTGCAGTATACGAATTTGAAATCCATCACAATACAAAACTATATCATACTACGATAACGTTTAGTAATTAAAAAAAGATACAATGATTTTAATTTATACAACTGTGAAAAGACTAAACTGGCGAAGTCATGACGGAAAGCTAATTTGCACTAAAGCCCACCACATGTTTTCTCACTGATTCAGAATTGGCTCCATCTTTTTTCTTTCTGATGAATTCTGATCACAGCTACTAGCCTACTAGGTGGGTCTCGAACATTTCAAATGGAGGAAACAAATAAAACCACATCCAAACAATTACCGACCTTGAAGCCATATAGATTATTTTATGTTATAAGGTAACCAAGTTAACATCAGCACACTCATGACCACAAGTTTACTGGTGATAGCTACTACTACAAACAGTTACTTGACCTGGGGGTCCACACAACCAACATGAAGATGACAAGGTCACGGGGGACTTAAAGGTAAACAAACTAGGCTGTACACATCTGAGTACAGCACATGGCATTTCTTCACTTCAGGAGCGTCTTCACGATGGACTTGACGTTCAGCTTCTTCAGGTCAGTATAAGACTGACCACAACCAACGAACATGACTGGAGCTCCAGATATATAAACCATTGAAAGTGCTGCCCCAACCTGCATGTTTTTTCAAGTTTCCATCATCAGTGCACTGCAAAAATGGGTACTATCCCTAATGATGTCTCTGTGAAAACTCTCTAAAAGTTCGGACCTTGTCATCAATGGTATCAAACTTGGTGAGCAGGATGCCATCAATCAATCTAGTAGTAGGCACAGCAGACAGATCCGCTAATTTCTGTTCAACAAATAAATTTGTTCAATAGTCGGTAGTGGCTAACATATAGGAATCATTCTAGTGTTCAACTCCTTGAAAAGATCATCAATACCTGGTTAAATTTAGTAAGCTGATCAACAGCGTCATTTCCAACTAATGCTTCTCCAACAAATAAAACCAAATCTGGCTTGTTGAGATTGATGAGCTTTGAGAGAGCCCTCATGAGTGGCTCGTTATCCTAAAAGATTCAAACAGAAGGGCAGGGTAAGTGTGCAGCTTGAACGCCAGATTACAGTTTCCAACACAAGCACAGAAAAATAGTTTGAGCATCGAAGTAAATCAGTTAACCTACCTGCATACGTCCAGCAGTATCAACCAGAACAACATCTGATTTGTTTCTGCTTGCTTCCTGAATAGCTTCCTTCGCTACAACTGCTGGAACTTTTTCATAACCCTTCTCAAATATAGGTATCTGTGCACAGAGCAATCATGTCAAATTATTCCTTGGGAGAGAAAAAGACACAGTATAACTACACAGTTCCTCACATGAAAAAAAAAAGAGTATAAGTTCAATGCATGCATCAACGAAACAAGTCCCTTGCATGTAACCTTCCATATGGCCATAAAGAAAAATGACCGAGAGAAAAAAACAATTCACTAAGAAATCAATTCAAAGGAATATATGTGGTTACTGCCGACAATTTACGGTGCCAAATAATTGCATGAAACAATGTGGAGCACAGCAAAAGAAAAGAAAAGCTACAGAAACACAGCTGCAAAAATATTGGCTAACCAAAAATTGTAATTTCAATCACAGCCAATTCATTGGATAAGATCAAATTTCATAGGTATGCTATATTAATTGCTAACAAGTGAAGCATAACCAAAGTGTAGTATCACGACATGAGCTACGGGGTTTCTTTTCAGCTTCATCATAATAAACATGAGTATTTTTCAGAAAGAACCACAAACTCAATATGGAGAAAAGAATATTCAAGAACTGCTTTTTCACAAATAAATTATGTCCCGAATAAACTGCCCAAGAATCCAAACACTCTAAAAAGTGATGCCAGTAGCAGTAAAACAGGAGGCTGTAGAATTCAGATCACTACCTGAAGCCTGCGAGCATGAGTGCGAGAGTGCTCAACAGCACCAGATCTAAAGGTTGTCGCATGCTGCAAGTGTTACACTGAGGTTATGCTGAAGAAGCCAATAAGCAACCTGTGCAGTTCCGAAAGCATAAGTTAGGAGTGAATGTCCACGGAAAGGCTTCTTCATAACTCAGAGATGGAGTTTGGAAGTACTTACCTTTGCAAGATTGGTAGATTGCCAACTCCATTCACCCCAACAAAAACAATGACATAAGGCCTCCCACGCTCCTTGGCAGACTGTACATCTCTCAGTATGTCAATTGATCGCCTTGGGGTCAAAATGCGAAGAAGAGCCTCCTCCATAGCTGTCTGCAGGAATGACCATTAAATAAGCGTTATGACAAATCGTATAAAACATGTTTGCAAAATACAAGGTGCCAGATATTGCTAAGAAAGGTAATCTACAAACCTGAACAGTAGACGATATTCTTGTGAAAGATCCTAGCTTTTTGCTGCCCTCAAGGCTAGCTGCAACAGACTCACACAGTTTTTCTGCAATTTCCTCTGCCTGCATAAAGATGGCCAACACTTTTTATCCAAACCGGGAAAAAAACGTTGTGAAATAGCAAGTCATATCAA
>JAAXCT010001357.1:0-187453 GCA_012490785.1 Eragrostis nindensis | reverse complement strand
AAATTGCTATCTGCTACAGAATTTGATTCTGGAAAATTGTTATAAAAAATCAGGGCACATGCAGAAAACATAGAAGTGCATATTATGAAAATATCTATGTATTCTAAAGGAACTTTATTAAGTCCAGACGCCGAATTCTGAATGTTATATCTCACCTTTATGATATCGACAGTTGATTGGTGGTTGTTCAGACAGCCTGAGTTAACATCGATAAAAGGATCACTCAGTTTGAGTAAATACGATATTCAAAAGATCAAAAGCACAAAAGCAAGAACATCACAGGAAAAAAAATGGCGTGGTCGATTCCCTAATTTCGAGTACTCGTCCACATTAGCTTACTAGCTTCTCTAAATAAAACAGCTGTATTAGTTGATAAGGTAGTGGAGTGGCAAAGGGAATGTTATTTGTTTTTGCACCATCTCAAAGCTGGGAAGTGGGAACTATGGCAAGCACTGAACATGTTCATAGCAATATTTCCAAGATGCAAAATCTGCAATAGAATAGATGTTCCACTAAAACATCAATAATCAATTACAGAGCACCACCAAATTGGCAAGCTCCAAATAGATGCCACATTAAGAGTTAAGGCCACCTTGCACTCGCACTAAATTTACTCTTGTATATCTTCCCACTACGAGAAAGCGAGGACGCAGACTTATATCAGAAACTAGACTGCACTTCCCCAGGACGCAGATTTCTATCAGAAACTATCAGGCAAGTCGGATCGATGGCACTCACCACTCCTGGACAGCTGCGTAGGCCTCGACCACCCCTCCGCCGGCGCGAACCTCTCAACCTCAGCGCTGCAAACAACACAGCACAGCCAACCAACCAAAAAACGAAAAACAAATCTCAGAAACGCGACCAAATCAGGGCTCGAATCGGCGAGCGCGACTGCGCGAGGCGGGGAGGGGGCGAGAGCTCTCACCGTCGTAGTAGGTGGGCGGGGTAGGAGTGCGGTAGCACGAGGAGCTGGAAGAGGCATCGGCGGTGATGAGGAGGATCGGCAGCCAGTAGCGGCGCACCCCGGCGGAATCTCCATCGCCATCGGGGCGGAAAAGGCAGAGGCGGAGGAGCAGAGGTATTCGGGGTTTGCGTGGGGACGGAGGGGTTTGCTTTGGGTAAAGGCTTAATAAACAGGAGCTTAATTTGAAGATTAGATTGCCCATTCGTCGTTCAAATATCCTAAGCTCGTTTTGGACGGCGGAGATAAGGTTGCAGGCAGGACTGCCAGACGCCAAGCTGCAAGGCAAACAGACGCCGCCGACGGGCCGAGACGCGGCGGCGGCGTCAACGCAGCGGCGGCGGCAGTGCTGTTGGCGAAGGCGAACCCTGCGGCGCAGCGCAATGCCGTGTCTTCCCGGCGGCAGCTCGACGAGCCGGCACACCCTCCTCCGGGGCGCGGCACGGGGTGGCGCAAATGGGGCGCCGGAGAATCCAAACACGAGACGCGCTCGCCTCCAGGCGGGGGGCCGCATCAGCGCTGCTGCTTCAAAGCGTGCGGGCGTCCTCTTCTCGCCGCCCGTCGCCGGCAGCGGCGGCGTCGCCGCGCCGACAGTCGGTGTCCTCGTCGAGGACCGATGTGTGGCAGTTGATATCCAAATAGGGGTTAAAATGCAATATTTGGATCGCGATTAATAATTACGATCCAAAATAAGGCCTGTATGTAAATATTGGATCGCGGTTAATAATCGCGATCCAAATTAGGGCTCGTATGTAAATATTTGGATCGCGATTAATAATCGCGATCCAAATTAGGGGCTTATTTGTAAAGTTTCGGATTATTTCCTCCAGGCCGTTAGATCTAGACGTGCGGCCCAGATTAAACCCCTCGTTTGACTTTTCTCCATCTCCTCCGCCCTTCGCCGCGGCGTCGGAGCTCCGGCGAGCCACCGTGCGGCGGTTACGGGACTGGAGCTGTCGATGTGCTTGTTCTCAGCGTGTTACGAAATCTAGAGAGCAGCCCACGCTACCCCCCGGTTCGCCGTGCGGAGGCTTGTGACGACTTCGACGATTGGACTGGTGACTCTCTCCAGCAGCAAACGCTCTTCAGGCAAATGTCGGCGAAGGACGGACCCAAGCTTCTTGCCCAGCTGCCACACTTCCTACTTCATTGTCTCCCGCCTGCACCTCCCGCTCTAGGACTAGGACGCCTTGGTCGAGGTCGAACAGGTAGCTCGACTGCCTTTGAGAGCATCAGGTCCAGGACGATGTCGCCGCCCGGCAAAACAGGATTTTGGGTTTATAACTTCAGATGGGAGCTGAACTAGAAGGGAATTTATACTATTTCTATTTGGTTTCCAAATGTCTTAGTTTGTTTTGCCCAGTAAACTAAATAAAAGCCTAAAATTTTTAGGATTTGCATTAAAATACATTAAAGAGGTTATTCATTGCTGTCTCAAATCTTACAGCTGAAACTTACTGATTTGGTATCTTTCGAAGAAGAAAAAAACTTGCTGGTTTCGGCGAAGACATGAAAAAACGGATAAGGTTTGGAATTCATACCATGCATGATGCTAACGTTATGCCATTGAATTTTATGCGTCTGTGTTGCGATTTGGAAAATTAAATGGAGACCTTATCTTCAAAAATGAGCTTTAGCTTTCCAGTCTTGACATTGTTTGGTTGGAAGAAACTAGTTTGCAAGCAGCTCAACAGGAGTATATTACTAAGGTTTAAGGGTACAACCGTACAAGCAATAGCAGACAGAAGCTTATAATCGACTTTCATATTCTCTTGGTACAGCTGAAATTTTTCTCGCGCCTCCTCATGAAGAATACAATTGTCCAAAGGCCTGAATTCGTAATTTTGTGGTTCAGCTGCGATGGCAACATATTTCTTCTTCAGGGCCGCATCTCTCAATAGTGGTCTAGTGGAGACTGGGATTTCATCTGAATTTCAAGGGAACAGCACCACCCTTCTTCAATGGTTCAGTGCAGATTCCCTTCGTCCATGAAGTTGTACACAAGGTTCCTTGAGGATTGCAACCCAACCTGGATACTCCAAGCCACAAATTTGTAAACAGGCCGCTACTCAGCAACCCAAATGAACGGTTTATCCAGAAGGATCATACGTGATACAGGCCATAACAAACTTCAGAAAAAAGGTTAGATCATAAACACATCTGTTTCTCACCCTGCTGCATATGTTATTTGGGCACACACAGCTGTCAAGCTTTCTACTTGTGTTTGGTTGCGCAATGAGCATAAGAGGATGTGCATTGCAGGGCTGGGAAAAATCTTCCCATATACAACATTTCACTTACAGTCTCTCGTTAACTGCATCTTCTTACTCATTCATTGAGCTAAGAGGGAGTGTGCATCGAAGGGCAGGGAAAATCTTCCAGTATACAACAATTTCACTCCCAATCGCTCAGTGACCACATCTTCTTTGTACTCAATTGATGGCAATAATAGAAGCTAAGAACTAACTCGTGGCCAATAACATTATAACCTCTAAACCAAATTAATGTTATTTCAAAAATTCACGCCTAGGCTTTGATTCTGCAATTGTGACTCGGATCTGCCTGCCATCCAAGTCCTGCAGTAATGAAACATCAATTAGCACATCTTCAATGCAAAATAATACAAATGCACTGCGCATACAAAAATGAATAAATAAAGATGATGTGGAACTTACGATGCCATCAAGGTTTGATATGGCATTGTGACCTCATCAGAAGAGCCATAGGTGACAAAGCCAAACCCCTTGACCTGCCGCTCTCTCTGTCGTAGATGACCCTGGCATCAAGAACCTGCCCTTGTTCGCTAAACAGGTTCTCCAGCGTCGAGTTGTCAACCCCCATGCAAGGTTCCCCACGTAGACCTTGTTTCCCGAATCGAAGCTGCCACCGCCGCCGCCACCACCCCTTGGTGCTCTCGGTGCGGAATCATCCCTCGGTGGTGGCGGCCCACAGTTTACCCTCAGTGGTCTGCCTTGAAATGTCTGTTTGAGAGGCAATATCTCAATTAGTCAAGAGTAATATAATCTCCAGTGTACGCAAGAGAGAAGCATTCAGTTACCACACGGAATACGAAGGAGCTATGAACAAAACGTTCAGTTATGCTGTGATTCAGATCTTTCATGATTTATTAACAATGTGAGCTTCAGTGTAAACTTTAACTGCATAAACATGATGTCTAAAATTGCAACTGTATTTTCAGTGTACTGTGCATTCTTATTGTCTTCAATTAGAGAGCACACCCCATCTACTCAAGAAGCATACGAACAGAACAGAAGATGACATGAAACAAGTATACTCACATAACCGTTGAATTGCTCAACAGCGGCTCCGGCTTCTTCAGCTGAGGACATCGTGACGAACCCAAATCCACGGCTTCTTCCAGTCACTCTGTCATACACAACCTGAAACGGAAAATGAAGATTAGAGCTAGGTTGGCATAAAAACGTCATTCATCCGTGCAGGAATGCAGTCCATGCTGTCCATGAAAAGAAGAAGTCTATAATGACATGGTACTACAAAACGAAATTGTGTACAAAGATGCCACAGCAACAATTTATATTGAGGACCATGTAGTTGAATTTATAAAGAGAATTACATTTAAATTTAAAATTTCTGTTTCGTATGTCCCGACACAGGTCCAATGGTCCCGCCAAAAACGTGCAAAACTTACGGACCTCAGATATTTTAGATTTTTTTAATTTATATGAAAGAAAATACATTTGAATTCAAATAATTCAAAGCATATGTACCTCGACCATCTCGACGGAGCCGGCCTGCTCGAAGAGCCCGGCGAGCGCAGCGCTGTCGACGCTGAACGGCAGGTTGCCGACGAACAGCTTCATATCCTCGGAGAACTCCGCCCCCTCCCCTGCTCCGCGTCCTCGGTCTCGTATTCCGACGACACCGCCACGGCCACGGGTGCCAAGAACCGGGCCGCGGCGCCGCCGCCAGCTCCGACGACGCCAGCACCGCGCGCAGCGGCAGCGGCAGCTGCTGGGAAGCGAGGCGTTTTGGGGGAGGATAAGGAGAGGAAGCAGGGGGGACCGACGCAGAGAAGAGAGCGGCCGCCATGACGAGCAGGATGAGATAAGGATTTGGAGATAAGGTTTGGAGCTTGGAGAGCTGGAAGGGAAGTGGGAAGAGTGGGAGAGTGGAGGAGGGGTTTATGTACTGCACGGACGGGATGGCGAACGGCTCGCGGCGGCCTAGCTGTTCAGATATTTGGCCCGTGGAGAATTGTGAGATATTTTTCCAGCGTTGGGATTAGGAGGGGTGGCCGGTGTCAGCGTTTGTTAGTGATAGGCCAGCCGACTGTTTAGTTGGACGAGCTGCCTCCGCGTCTTGCGATGGACATGAAGCACCCGTTACTTTGTGCAATATCTTCTTATTACCGTGCAGTATATAGGGCCTGTAGTCTGTGCGATATCTACTGTGATTAACAGGCACATGCTACCTCAGTCAGAAAATTCCATGTGAAACAGTATAACTACCATAGCAATTTAAACAATACTGTAAACTCCTGCATCCAAATGAGGCTACTTCCTCCGTCCATAAATACAGTATAAGCATTCTTTTGACTTCCAACCAATCGTTGACCACCCGTCCTACTTAAAATATATTAGTGATAAGACAAGTCATAATGAAATCAATAATATTTGTATAATTTTTTTAATAAGACGAGTGATCAAATAAGTCAATAAATCCTATATTTTGGGACGGAGGAAGTACAACCAATTGAAACAAGGGGGTAAACAGCTCTGAGCATTGAAACAAGGTGGATATTTCGTTTTACCCGAGCTCAAAACAAAGAGCAGTGTCCTTCAGAATCCAAGACCTACATTCCTAGATATAGAGGCAAAAACGCAAGGGAAAAAGAAAGAAAAATTACATGACACAGACACACCACCCTACATTCCACTTCTATGCCCGGCATGACAATTCACTCTGTTGCATGTCGTTTCAATCGCCAGAAACATGTAAAAGAGTGTAACACCAAACATCAGAACTACTGGCCTCCCTGCCTACAAAATTTGTACAGCTAAGGACATCTGTTTTAAGTTCACAAACACGGAGGTTGCTGCAATGTCATTCACTCGCCAAGGGGCAGGATCTTTCAAGCGGTCACGCAGTATGTCACAGAGCTTACTGCAAGCATCCATACAGAGCTCTACTGCCTGTTGATGTAGGTAACAAAATATTAGTGCACTTGAGCTTTACCGCATCTCGATGTGAAGTAAGAGGTTAGTAAGTGCATAAAACAATATTGGTGATTTTGCCATCAGACCACTCTCCAGTGAGTGTGAGTTGGTGATCTCCTGCGGGCTGGCATATAAGCTACCGTAAGGCTTCCATCTTGCCAAGCTTCCTCGTCTGAGGTTGGATCGATGATGATGTTCTTCCCGAAGCAGGACTGGCAACCAAAATTTGATTATCCTCAAGTATTTGTAGGTTTCAGTGCCGAAAGATTGAGGAGAGGCGACATAGAGTCATACCACGGATACAGATGTAACTAGGTCATACATCATGATTCCAGCATCTGCCAGTGCTAGACTAGCACATGATATAATGATGGGAAGATCACCTGAATGTGAAAAGTGTCAGTATATGGAGATTGTTTATTTTTCTCTAATGAAGAACTTACGCAGAACGAATCGGTCACAGGAGAAAAGGTTTGCAAGAAAGAACATAAATGTAACAGAGATGTCAATTGATGTTTTATGTAAGGTGGTACGGTAAATCAGTATGTTTTGTACAAAAGATGTACCTTTGTTTACGCTGGCAAATGCAATGCTGACTTCATGTATCATCAATTTAAAACACGCACAAAAAAATCCGTTCATATGAAAACTAGGGTATCAAGCACTAGAATGCTACGAAGATGAGCACAGTGCACGCATTTCTTGCAAATTAGGCGTGGAGAACAATTTCAAATATGAACTAGAGCAGCGAAATTAGAAACATTCCCCAAGAAATACAAGGCAGTCTAGTGTTTGATATTTGATCACCAAAAGTAAAGTCGAGAATAGTTCATACTGCCACCAGACTCAAGAACCAAGGCAAAAAACATCAACAGTGGTCTTTGGAAAAGTGTGTAGCATTACTGCGCCTTCCAGAGCTTTATGAAGCATAGATGAGTACTCTTTGTTGTCCAATCCCTGAAAAAGAAGATGAATGGTAAAAATTTAATACTCGGTAAAAATGGTTCAAATAAAGAGCAATGAGAGGCAAGTAAACAGCATACCTGTCCACGCACAGGAGTAGCAAAGGTTGTATAGCTGACATTGCAATTGAGCCGACCAACATCACTGTACAGCATTGCTTTCTTACTTTCTCTCGGCCCAAACCTGAGATGGATTAAAGTGAGATGATCAATCAACAAGACAGTTCAAAATGGCTAATTCCTAACAACATCGCGAAAAGATGTAGGAAATCCATATATTAAAAAATTAATGAGAACGTACAACAGCGCAAGGAATTTGTGAACTGTACTGTGAACATCACAGGTAGTAAGAGCAATATAACCATGATTTCACACTTCAGCGAAAGTAAATACTACTACATCCCTCCATGCTGAAGGTGAACTGATAGACAGTTGGTAACAGAGGCATGCTTTGGTTGACCTTAATTTGTATTTAATTCCAATGAAATCAATGTAAATCTCCAACATGACAAATGTTACACTTGTTGTAGAACATATGAGTAGAAACACAACTTTTGAATACCAAATAAACAGCAGTTGTTATAAAGATGTTGTACTTACACAGATACGATGACTTTTGTCTTCCCAAATTCCGCATAAGCAGACCCTGATGCTGCGGTAGTTGGTCCAGTTTGCAGAACTGCAAAGACAGATAAAATCGTCAATGACTCAGATGCAGAAATGAATACCGCCAGTTTCAAGCCATAGAACAATAGGCAGCATCTCAAGATTGAAGCAGAGGTACCGAACCACAATGGCATACACGCACAGGACAGACATTTAAAGAGCAAAGAAAAATGGACTCCCAAACATTCGATGGGACAGAAATAAACAGAGTTTAAAGTAACCAACTATAGGCTTACCCGTGTAGACACAGACACGCCCCCACTACTCACGCATAACGTCGAACATCGTTAATGCAAGCAAGGCAAGAGCAGACGCAAAGCGCACAGCCCAAATCCTTAAGAAAGGGCAAGGACATTCTCTAGGTTGTTCGATACGCCGGAGAGAAGTAGAGAGGGAGGAGGGCGAGCGAAAAGTTACATGCGGGCCGGCAGTCGTGGAAGGAGCGGCCGTCGCGCGGGGCCAGTCTGCGTCCTCCGCGAGGTGACGCCGCAGCTCCTCCCTCTCTCGCGCCGCTTGCCTCCGGCCTCAGCCGCCGGAGAGTACGTCCCTGCAGCTGCCGCCGAAGACATCGCCGAAAAGTGCGTGTGCCGCCGGCCGCCTCGTCGAACAGCAGTAGCGCGCCGGAGAGTGGAGAGCTGTGCCTCCGCGGCCGCGTCCCCTGCGGCTTTGCTTAGGGTTTTTCGCTGCTTGGGTAATGGGCTTCAAACTTATGGGCCTGTTAGGCTCCGTGCTAGATGCATACCAACCCAATACAAAACCTGGTCGTCAAAAAAAAAAACAGTCACTTCTCAAAAAAAAAAAAACAGTCAAGCAGTATATAAAATTTGCATGAAAATACAAAATTGAAAACAACAATGGCCCATGCAGGTCTCGACCTGCGACCTTCGCGTTATTAGCACGACGCTCTAACCAAACTGAGCTAATAGGCCTTTATGAAAGGGATAATAATTTGGGGTACATAGACTAAAATCCATGGATAGCAAAAATCTTCGCAAACATACGCACCACCTGGACGGCTGCGTTTGTGCTAAGGAATCGTCATATACCAATCCAGTAATTGAAAATCCTCACTTTATTTATGCTATGCAGAGTGGCTGGATTCTGTATGTTCCTACTGCGTCTCTTGCTGACCTATAACTAGAAACCTCCACAAAAAGCGTAATAAAGCAGGCGATTCTCTTTATTTCTTCAAAAAGAATACGTACAGACTTCTAGGCCACGAAACGGTAGCGAAACAGAGTTTACAGCACCCAGGGTCTCATCTGGCGCGAGCGCACCGCCCACTTGGTCTCAAACAATTACAGCATCCAGACCTCAACCTTCCAGCACCACTAAACAGAAGCAGTGCACAAGATCACCACAGCCAGATTCACGACGTTGCTTTCTTCGCTGGTTTCAGGTCCTGTCATTTTTAACGCGGCAACTTCCTTCGCTGAAACCTGCCCACGATTTCATCTTATTTTCTACCGGCGCAGGGAGAGCTCACGTCATCCCAATAACACAGATATCTTACGCCTCGTAAGACAAAAAGGAAGCCCCTAAATAATTTAACTTTGGTTTGGTTGGGGTGCGCCAGGCAAGGGCTGTAGTGCAACGCCGAGCGACGCTTGAGGCCCCAGTAGCAAGCCACTGTAATGGACCCTCCCCACAAAAAATTAGATTAATCGAAGTAGGCACATGGCCACATATCAGATATTAAACTGATAAGAAAGATACTACACTTGATCTTAGCCAAAAGGCCGAGAAAGGTATGAGTTGCTCTGGATCCCTGGGTCTCATTTTATTGCCCTCGTTGAGCCTCGCCTCGCTTGAACAACCGAGGGTGGTACTAAACGGAAGCGCAGAGCCGCACACCACACCAGCGTGCGTTCTTCTTCTCGGTTCCTGCTGGGCCTGTTGGGCCAGCGCATAAACTCTCGATGCCTTCTTATTGGGCCATCTAGCATCGAACTAGTAGAAGAAGAAGTTTCTGCCAGCTTCCCCGTTATGTGTACGTACTCCAGCTTGGACTGTTCCGTTGCAATGTCGGCGTCCGCAAGAACCGGCAGGCCCCTCGGAAACTTCCGGGAAAGAAGAAGGGCGGCAGCCTCTCGATCCGACATGCGTACGGGAGAAGAATGACGGGTGACTTTCTGATGTGAACTGGACAGAGGTGCTGAGAGTTGGTGTGGTATGGTATGGACGACCCAAGCAAGCAATGGTTGAAGAATGTTGAAATTATCACGCCTGAAGCTTGATCCGACTGACCAAATACGTAGCGAATTCAAGCCTTCGTGGTAGACTAGCCGCAGTGATGCGTTCCAAGTTCAACGCATGGACCGACTATCGCGCACACGAAGTTTAATTCTCCAAACGAGTTGCAAGATCGAGATTTGGGATCAGCAGATCGGCAAAGTGAGTGAGATGTTTGAAGTCTGAAAATTCGGTCCCGTTGTCCATTGATTAAATTTTCGAATCAGTGCGTTAGTTGTTGCACCGCTCCACCTTGCAGGAGGAAAAAAGAAAAAAACTCAAAGAGAACGAACGCCATCTCCGAACACATACAAACACTCGCAGCTCCTGCCACCAGCCGAGCAGTGCAACCAAAAGAAAGAAAGAAGAATTGAACTTGTTAGTTCCTCGATCGTCAGGAGGCGGCGGCTCAGCAGAGGCCGGCCTCGAGGAACGTGACGAACTGGAACAGCTCATCCTGCCGTCGCGCCCGCGCCGGCGGCCGCGATCATGGCCCGGCACGCCGCGGCGTCCTCCGCGACCCCGAGCCTGGCCAGCGCGCCCTGCAGGTCCGCCGCGCCGATGAACCCGTCACCGTCCGCGTCGAACACCGCGAACGCGCGCCGCACCTCCGCGAAGCTCGGCTCCTCCGCGTCGAACAGCCGAGACACCTCGTCGCGGTCCAGGCCGGCCGACGCCGCGACGAGCCCCTCGCCGCCGCGCGCCGCCAGCCCGATCCCCGCCATGATCGCCTCCACCTCCTCCCTGCTCAGCGGAGCATCTTCTGCTTCCTCCACCGCGCCATCGTCAGCGCGCTCACCGTGGCACGGCGAGTCGTCGTCCTCGGCGCCGCCGGCGGCGGCAGGCGTCGCGTACGCGCACTTGGTGGCGGCCGACGGGAAGAGCGACCTGGCGAACGACTGCAGGAACGAGGAGTAGCTGCCAAAGAAGGCCGTGGCCGCGGTGGCGATGAAGCTGAAGAGGTAGGGGATGATCAGCAGCGGCTCACGGAACGAGAGCACCCGGCGCAGGAGCGGTCGCGTCGCCGCCGCCGCCGCCATCGTCCTCTCGGCCATCGCTGCTGGAAGCTAGAGCTGCTTGACGTACTGACAAAAAGGATTGCTAGGAAGAAGAGCGTGCTCCGGCGAGTTCTCCGGTGGCGATGGATGGGTTGCCTTGGAGAAGTGGAGGTGGGGTGGGGCACCGGGCTTTATACGCGACGCGAGCTTGGAATATCTTGGCGGCGCTGGAGGAAGGTCTCCTGCATGGCGCGCGCGCTGGCTTTGGCGCGGAGCAGCACGCAGCAGGAAGATGCGTGCCTGCTTCCGAGGCCAAGAAGACGTGATGGCTTGGCCACTTGGGTCTTTGGAAAATAAAACTTGTAAAAAAAGTGTTGTGGAATAAGTGCGAGGACGGAGAAAATGTAGGGAAATTCGGGGAGCTGGCTTTGGAAGGTCTCCTGCATGGCGAGCTTGGAATATCGTGTGGATGGTTCAGTTGACACTTGACAAAATGCTTTGCTTTGGGCAATCAGCACGAAGGTTCCCGGAAACTGGGATTGGGTTGCGAGAGTGTGTGGTTAGCTCGATCGCCGGCAGCGATTGTTCATCCGAGTCCACGTAGCTATTTTGGGAGAGGGCCTGCCTGTCACTTTCGAATTCGACGTGCTTGGCATGAACATGATGGGATTAGGATAGTTTCACTTGTGTTGTGCGTGGAGCTTCCTCTTTCCGTGAAGCAAGTGTGAAATTGTGGTATTCAAACATGAGGTTTTGTCAGTGTGAAAATGTGAATTCTTACGGTTAGGCGTAGGGCAATGTGAAATGTGATGTACATATCGGACCAAGAATTCAGGTCCTGATAAAGGCGACCTGAGTAAACAATGCAAGTATGCTTGTTTTGAATTGAACAATGTAAAGGCGACCTGAGTATGATGGGAATGCGGAAAACACTGTGTACTCACGCTGGCGTCTTGCTTGGGCACTGTAAACTATACAAGGGCAACATTTCTTGTGTCTGGAGTGAAAAATGTCTCATGCAAACAGTATATCCTGCTAATGTAGCTGCAGTTTCTGCATGCACTACAATACAAAGCAGAGTATCTAGTATGAACCCCACGCTGAACTTCCCCTGCATGTTCACTTTTTTCCCTAGATCGTCACACACAAAAAAAAAAGTCTAGTGGAAAAATAATACGCAATTGCAAGCGTTTGGCTCTGCTAAGCAATCACGTAGTTGAATCTTACAATAATGCATGACTACAGTTAATTTCACCATTAGCTGTCACACGAAAACACAAGAGAACGGCAAAGGGAATCCCGTCGAAATTACGACAGGAACCCGTCCCAGCTCAGCCGGCCGACGTGCAAGGTACTACCATTTGCTGTCGCATCCAGATCGCACGCACGTACGTACGTCGGGCAACAATAATCAAGCAACCAACCGTAAGAGAAATTGTCGATCCAGCCCATATGCCGCATTGTTAATCGCTGCACTGCACGTACTGATCCGGATCTGGTGGCGGTTTAACCCATGCTTAGCGCTAAGCAAAATGCTCGCGCGGGCAGCACGTGTGTCGGGCCGGTGTCGCCGCGAGCCAGGGTCAGTACAAAACATCGCAGGGTTCTGCTGCGCTCGAATCCAACTTGGTTACCGTGAGCTTGGAAAGACGGGCTCCGATCATACGAGTGTAGGCGTACGTCACGTACATTATCTGACGCTGTCACGTGTGTGCTTCGACTGTTTTGCTTCTTCGTTACCGGCGGCTTGGTCCGATTAGCTGGCATGGCAACAGGTTAATCCAGATCTGGTCGAGCTTTTGTATTTGACAGCTCAGGCAGACTTGGTTAGTGGTACAGGTAAGTGGTACAGCGGTAGTACTTAACTGAGAGCATATAAGCATAGGCACGGATCGGTAGAACCTTTGCAAGTTGCATGATGGAGTACGCAATAGCACAGATCGACAGCTAGGCGTGTCATCTTTGGAATATAGTTTTTGGCATGCTGTGGTAAGAGTTGTCGGTAGATGCTGAATGAGTAACGGGAGAAACAATCTTAGGGGGCGTTCGGCGCACCCCCTCCAAATTTTAACACCCGTCACATCAAAGAGAATCTTACTATTTAAACATATTTTTATTAATTTAATGACAAACCTATGTCACGACCCTCCCTCTAAATCACGCGACGAATCTAATGAGCCTAATTAATCTATGTTTTGCTACAGTGATGCTACAGTAACCATCGTCTAATCACGCCTTAATTACCCTCATTAGATTCGTCTCGCGATTTCGAGCGGAGTCCTGAAATTAGTTTTGTAATTAAACTTTATTTGTAATCACAATATTCGTTGAAAAAAACCTCTAAAGTTTAGACTCCGTGCGCCGAACACACCCTTAACGGGAGAAACAATCGCTGGCCGGGCCGGCGGGAAATGACGCTGAAAGTTTGGAATTTGAACGAGTACGGACGTCGCATGCTAGACTCCGTCGTCAAGCGGCTCGTTCATACCATGAGATCGACCGTCCTGGAGTACTAGATAATTGTCATAAATAACCAGATCTCAAGCCGGAACGGAACGACCGGGCCCGTATCAAGCATTGTGGATTAATTCTGGGTTGTTCGAAACTTAACAAGCAACCCACATAACATACATCTAAAAGGGCCATGGCTGCTAAGCAATGGACATTGGACAACGACTTGAATAACTTGATCGATGGCTGCTGCGTGGTCGATGTAGACAGGCAACGCTCGCGCGCACGGAGTGGAGGAAAAGGAGTGGAAGAAAATTAAGCTTTGGCCAAATTCCTCGCGGAAGGAGCCATGCTTGGCCCTTGACCTCAGCCCGTCTTGACTGACCCCAAACTCCACCATGCTGGAGTCTCGCTCGCATCAGTCAGTGATCAGTCGCCTTTTTCTACCGTTAGTCCTGTTGGAAGAATCGCCGCGCGCGCGAGGCTTCGCCGAAACAAAAGTGAGCTCCGGTGAAGCTTCATCAGAGTGGTGGACGGTGATGTCCTGATGTTGCAGTCCGTCATGTTCGTCTACCCGACGATGCACAGCGATGAGTCCCACACCCACCCAGTCCGTACGCACATGAAGATCTTTATATTTTCTTTTCCCTTTTCTTTTCTTTTCTTTTCTTTTCTTTTCTTTTCCCTTTTCTTTGGCGTGCCGCCGGCGTGCCCGCACTTTTCTTGGGGGGTTTGACACTTTGACTCGTTCGTGGGCCGGCAGATAGAGACCACTGGACCGCTGTTGAGCCTGTTACGTTTGGGCTTGTGCCGTGAGGGCCAGGTGATATTGGGCTTATTAACTCAAAAAAACATATTGGGCTTGTTGCGTATTGGAAGTATTGGGCTTGTCTATTATAGACGATTAGCTCGAAAATTTTCTTCTCAAAAAAAAAAAGCTCGAAAATTTTCTCTCATTTTTTCCTTCTATTTATTTTTTCGGCTTCTTCCGTAATCTGGAAGATGTCAGAGCCTGTAGGATAGTTTCTGGATATGCATGCATTTTCGTCGACAGCTGGTGAATGCTATCCTCGTTTTCGTAGGCCATCAATCCGCTTCGAAAATCTCAATGGCATTGATGTACCTATAGCAATCTTCCTTTGTTTCCAAGAAGAAATTCTGGAGTACTACGGCTGTCAGTAGTACCCCAGGTCTCCTTTTTGAATTGTCCATCGCCCTTCGCTAGGTTGCTAGGATCAGTGAATCAACAATGCTATGCATTCTGCACGACTGTAGTACTGTCTTCCTGAGTCAGTAAAATATTTCTTCCTTCATTGCAGAACCAGAAAATTAGAGGTGCTTGTGCTGACGAGTGACGACTCCACTCACGATTATTCAACACGAAAGTGAACGCTTGTTTCAACCACTCTTTGAGGTCTTCAAGGGTCAGAAGCAATCGCCAGCTTACATCAACTCGACTTGCTTTTTGAATCAAACCACATCATGAGCATGGTTGACCTTACTGGCACATTGGCCTCATCCTAGTGGCCACCGGCCCGTTTTCAGTTATCTCCTCAAATTTCTATCCGGTCGTATCATGCATAATGACAACCGCATTATCTGAAACACGTTTACTGGGGCAATCAACATGACACACATGACCCAGTTCCCTTGAACGCTCTCACCTTTTCTCACCCGTTCTATCAAAAGCTGAGGTTAGCAACTCATGTCAGGAATGAATTCCAACAGAAAATACTTGTGTAACAGCATTGAAAGATTCAGCATGAACTCCAGTTCATCTCTATCTCTGATCTCCGCATGCATATACACTGAAAATTCAGCAATCGCTTTTATGACGATTTGCTCATGAACATGGACGTGATAGCGACCCAGTGCAAAGAATTGTGCGCAACACGTCAGCAGATATAGAGATCTTGGGACGCTAAACTGTGAAGCTGTGGAGCAATTGTCATCATCTACATCTACATGTAGTATCAGCTAGGGCTGAGACTCCGGACCAGCTACTTATCTTTTGCACTGCGACACCGGACAAAGCCATGTTAGGTAGGCGGCCAATTGCGGTGTGGTGGGCTTCAGAAAACGACATGTTTTCCCCTGTGTTCCCAGTGCTCCATGATTAGGTGTCGACTGCCCAAGAACGCAAGACACGCCAACGCCATGGCCTCTCAGGTCGCAGCTATTTAGTCTCGCCGCATCGTCAAGCCAGGAGTCAGAGATCGATAGGTACTCTCCTTCGAGCTCGAAGGCATGGCGAGGTTGGCGTCTAGCCGCTTGCTAGGGATCCTGCTCACTCTCCATCTCCTTGTAGCGTTCGCTCATGCAGCTCGTTTCACAAGTAATCATCCCTGAAGATCATCTTCTTTCTTTCATGTGTTTGAATCAATGTTTTGAAGATCTGAACTGGGGTTTGCTATTTTTCTTTATGTCGATTCAGGGAGCTTCAGAACAAGTATGATTGAGGCTCCGGCATTACAGGGTGGCCTACATGGTGACGAAACTTCAGCAGAGGTACTTGACTACCTGCAGAAGTAAAACTCTGTGTTCTGGAATTTTAACTGCTTCTGAATTTGTTTTTCTGCCATGGTGTGTGCTAAGCTCAAAACCAAAATGGTTCAGAGTTGAATTCTCTAACCGTAGCTATCACTATATGCAACTGTGTATTTGAGTTCACGCGTCTTACGAACTTATATGCTGACTTTTAAATGAAACTAAGATTACATGATTAAATGCTAATTTGTACTTCAAAACAGGTACTCCAAAGTCCAAACAACACAATTATGTCTCATTGAACCATACTATAAGTTAAATCGTGTTAAGAGACCCTTGTTGAAGCACAAGTTTAGAGAACAAGCTCGGTTGTTTCATTTGAAGCTGGTCTATATCGTCCATATAATTACTCTCACTGCTAGTGTGCACATAATGAAACAGGACAATTGGAGAAGCAACGCAGTGGTGGAAGAGATGTTTGGAAGGATGGCTCTGCAGATTACTGACTACCCTGGCTCAGGCCCAAATGATCGCCACACACCCAAGGCACCGGGGCCATGACATCAACGGTCACCAAGCTAAATCACAAGCTAGCTTGAAGAAATGTATAAAGATTAGCTCGCCGATCAATTAGCACCTAGCAAAATAGTAGTAACCTTCAAGTGTAAATTCTTATGCGAATGTAACTTCATCTGAATTCTTACATAACCCAAAGGAGTAACATTGCTTTCTGTTAGAAAGTAATTCTCAGTAAAAAAATGTGTTGACAACTCGTAGAGAATTGTATGTCCATAATTTCTGAAGATTATGGACATTCAAAGACCCCTTGGGAGAGCCATCATGCTGAATTTTCAGAAACTTCGGCATCTCATCAGTTCTTTAGTGTCTTTTTCACAAGATTGTATAATACATTGACCCAATCGGCAGTCAGTATAACCATGAAAAAAAAAGATTAATGGGAAGAAATTATTTCTAGGAGCTAAATTAATTAGGGGACCTTTAGGATACTATGAAAATGAATATACAATTTATTCTACTTGATTTTCCAAACCTCGATGATAATCTCAATTTTTGGCAAGTACATTATATAATGCTTTATTTATACACCTCTTTGGGCGAAAAAAATATGATCACCTCCTCAACAATGCAAGTTCAATTTTCTTCTCAACTGAAATCTTTTTGTAAGTAGCATGGAATGGATCATGACAGAGCGGCATGATTTGTTTATGGTAGATTGATGGCTGTGCAATTCACTCAATTTCTCTGTGCATGATTTAATATAGGGATGTGTGATCTTACATGTGCAATTCATTCAATTTTTCTTTCATTTGTGTCACGGCATGTACAATATAAGGTTCTTATGAGAAGTGTTCAGAAAAGCCTACAGAAATGTCACACACGATAAACACCTACGATCTCCCCGTGGCCGCCGGCGATGAGAGACCGGGGCGTGAGGATTTCTACGGTGGCTCACCTTCGCCGCTCAACTTGGCCAGCAAGAAGAACAGAGATGTTTGTTTCGCTTTGGTTTCACTTTTTCATTTCTGCCCTCACACGGTACAGGAGGCGTCAGTTATATCACCTGGACATACCTCTGCCCAATGGGCCACGCACACGAACACAACACACGTTTACATTGGCCGGAGGCCCACGACTCACACAATGCGGCCCTTCGGGCCTCTTAACTACACACACACGAATATGCACTTCTAGGCTCCAGATATCTTCATTCCCGCCACAGAAGCGCACTCCTGATACTCCGCTTTCACAGCTCCTTCAGTGTAACTCCTGATGGTGAGCATACAGGTGTTACACCTCCCCCCGCTGAAGAACTTGCTTGACCCCAAGCAGCAGCAGTAGGAAACATCTTATGGACCACATTCCAATCCTCCCAAGTAGCAGAATCAGAAGGTAGCTTATCCCATTTAATGAGCACTTGAGGAATAGCATTGTTACCCTTCTTAACCAACCGCCGATCCAATATAGACTCTGGCTGAAGATCTTCTTGTGACAGATCAGCCAATTTTGAAACATCAGAGAACACGGGTGTATAATCTGGAGTAAATGGTTTCAATTGTGAAACATGAAACACTGGATGAACCAAACTTCCAGCAGGTAGTTCCAGGCGGTAAGCAGCTGGTCCAACACGTTCAAGCACTTTATAAGGGCCAAAGTACTTGAAAGAAAGTTTAGGGAAGGGACGATTGACCACTGAGGATTGAGCATATGGTTGTAACTTGAGTAGTACCATCTCTCCCACCTGAAAAGTTCTATCTGTTCTGTTCTTGTCCGCCTGGTGTTTGATTCGATTCTGAGCAGCTGACAGATTGGCTTTCAGCAGTTCCATATGAACATCTCGATGTTTCAGAAGGTCAGCAGGTGTGAGAGTAGTGTCAGAGTGAAACACAGGCAGGCAACCCATTCTAGCATCACGGCCATATAATGCCTTAAATGGAGAACAGCCCAATGAAGTATGATAAGAGGAATTATACCACATTTCAGCCAATGGTAACCATGATCTCCATTGTTTGGGAGAATTGTGGACTGAGCACCTCAAATACATCTCCAAGCACTGATTGACCCTTTCACTTTGACCATCAGTCTGGGGGTGGTATGAAGTACTCATGAGTAGCTTTGTGTCGATTAACTTGAATAACCCTTTCCAAAAGCTGCTGGTGAAGATCCTATCACGATCAGATACAATAGAGCAGGGAACTCCATGATGTTTGACTACATGATCTAGGACAGCAGCAGCTACTTGATGAGCAGTAAATGGATGCTTCAGAGGTATAAAATGTGCATATTTGGTGAAGCGATCTACTACTACCAGTATAGAGTTGTAACCTTCAGATTTAGGAAGTCCTTCTATAAAATCCATGGTTATGTCCTGCCAAGGTCCCTCAGGAATAGGCAGTGGCTGCAACAAACCTGCTGGATGAGTTCTCTCATGCTTTGCCTGTTGACAGACAGCACATTGTTTGATGTATGTGTCCACATCTAGTTTCATGCCTTTCCAAGTAAAGTCCCTCTTGAGACGATGATAAGTAGCTTGTACTCCAGAATGACCTCCCAAAGCACTAGAGTGATAAGTGGCAATAAGTTTGGTGCGTAGTGCAGAATTATGACCCACCCAAATCAGAGAATGTAATCTGATAATCCCTTGGTGTAAAGAGTACCCAAGCTCATTGGGAGATTTGATAGCTAACTGTCTAAGGAGCTCTTGAGCATCAGCATCAGTTGCATAAGAGTTAATCAACTCCTGTATCCATAGTGGTTGGACTTCAGAAACTGCACACAAGGAAGAGGGTGGATGCTGTCTGGATAATGCATCAGCCACTACATTATCCCTCCCTTTCTTGTATACAATTTTAAATTGGAGGCCCATTAACTTAGTCATGGCCTTCTTTTGTAGTTCAGAATGTAACTGCTGGTCATTGAGAAAGCACAAGCTCTTATGATCTGTTTGTATGATAAACTCCTGTCTTTGCAAATATTGCCTCCACTTCTCAACTGCCATGATAAGTGCTAAAAACTCCTTCTCATAGATAGATAGGTGTTTATGAGCTTCACTAAGTGCTTTACTCAGATAAGCTACAGGTCTGTTGTTTTGCACTAGAACAGCTCCAAGACCATTATCACAGGCATCAGTCTCCACAGTGAACTGTTGATTGAAATCAGGAAGTGCCAGCACAGGGGTGGATGACATCGCAAGCTTCAATTTCTCAAATGCTGCTTGTGCAACATCATTCCAACAGAATTGCTTCTTTCGCAACAAATTAGTGAGGGGTTTAGCTAACATTCCATAGCCACGCACAAATTTTCTATAGTAACCTGTGAGGCCCAGAAATCCTCTCAGATCAGTGGTAGTAGTAGGCACAGGCCACTGTGTAAGCTTCATGACCATTGGAGTTTGGAAACCCCAAAGGTATGAATGTTTTGGTGATTGGGTGACCATATTGATGTGACTAACATTTCCTTGTAGGATATTCAAATGGTCATGTCAATGAAGCGTCGTCTCACATATTCTATCTATCGACGACTTGGTGATTGGTTGCCTCGACAATTCGGATCGAGAGCTTGATGGAGTCGCGGAGAAGATGTGGATCAAGGCTAAGGACATGCTAGATCCAAGCGAGTGTTGCTTGGTTAGATGTTAGCTTGAGTCCATAGGAAAAACCGGACTATCAAGAGGGATCGAATTGGTTCTCTTAGAGTACACTAGGTTAGAGATCAAATGGATGCATTGTGAGTCTCTTGAGGGCTAGGGTGGCTGAAGAGAAGAAGAGGAACCAAGGATGAAGAAGTTGGAAGCAAGGATCAAGAGTGGATCAAGTTTTCAGCTTATCCGGAGGAGACCGGACAGTACGGTCCTAGGGACCGTACAATGCGGTCTTCATTGAAGATCCAGACAGAGAAGTGAAGTCTCGGGATGCTGAGAAAATGAAGACCGGACAAAGGGACCGGACAGTACGGTCTAGGGACCGTATGGTACGGTCATCAGAGGATTTCCAGACAGAGAAGTTGAAGTTTCTGGAAGTGGAAGAAATGAAGACCGGACAATTGACCGGACGGTACGGTCCTAGGGACCGGACAGTACGGTCTTCATTGGAAATGAAGAAGAAGATGGAGATGCGCCTGGAAATAGAGACCGGACAATACGGTCTGGAAGAGACCGGACAGTACGGTCCTTTGTACGGTCTCTAGTTTCGCAGGGCACTTTTGGGCAACGGCTAGTTTTGGGTTGGTAGCCTATAAATAGTTGGTTGCCCGCCCCTTGAGGGGTCTCTTGGCCATTGTTGGAGTGCAGGAAACTCAGAGGAAGCCAAGAGCAAGGGAGAGAAGCACTTGTGAAGGATTTGGAGTGATCCTAGTGCTTGAGAGAGTAGCAATTGCATCCACTTGATCTCTAGGCTAGTGTGAGCTTGAGAGAGTCACTTCGGTTTGTTACTCTTGGTCTATGGCGAGGCCTAGACCGGTTAGGCGTTGGTGTTGAGCTGTCCAAGGAGATTGTGGAAGCTAACACAAGTTTGTACACGGTCTTGGAGCTTCCCGTGCGAAAGAAGCATCACTAGTGGAGCGCCCTTTGGCACGCATCACGTGCGGAGCCTTACCTCCGGAAGAGTACCCGGGATCGAGCCCGGCGGGACGTGCCCGCGACTTCACTCGGAGGGTGAAGTGTGCTCTAGGAGGGATCGCCATCGAGCGGAGGGACGGGGTCGAGACTCCGGCGGGAGTGACCCAACGTGGAGTAGGGGAAGGCGCCACCCTTCCGAGACCACGGGAAAAACCATGAGCTTTCCTATCCTTATCTCCTTTACATACTAGCATTTACGCTTCCGCATTTACTATTATGTGCTAGTAGAATTGCATGATAGGTTGTCTCTTTACTACTTGGTAGAATTGCTTGCTAGGGTGTTGCTTGTTGCATAGACTAGATTGTGTGCGCGCATCGCTTGCTTTTGCTATCACCATATCTAGTCTTGCTAGCTTCACGCCTAAAGTACGTTTGGGAGAAATTGTTGACACACCGATTCACCCCCCCCTCTCGGTGCCCTTGATCCTTTCAAGTGGTATCAGAGCCTCGTTGCTCAAATAGGGCTTAACCGCCTTGAGTAAGGATGCCGAGAGATCATGGGCCGCCCCCGTTCGATGGGACCGACTATGCCTATTGGAAAGCTCGCATGCAAGCTTACCTCGAGGCTCTCGATCCTCTCGCATGGGAGGTGGTAAGTACCGGTGTCTCTCTAAGGACTCCCATTGGTACTCTAGATGTGAATCTTGCAAAGGCAAATGCTAAAGCTAAAAATGCCTTGTTTGAAGCTATCACTAAAGAGGTCTTTGCTCGAGTCAAGTCCGCGGGTACCGCTCATGAAGTGTGGACTCAAATTCAACAAATTCATGAGGGTTCCACGGACGTGAAAGAGGAAAGATACTATGTGCTAAAGAACAAGTATGATGACTTTGCCATGTCTTCAAATGAGCTAATCAATGATGCTTACTCTCGCTTGAATGTGCTTGTAGAGGATATCAACTCGCTCGGTGTGAAGGAGAAGATTGATGAAGGTGACCTTGTGCGGAAGATCTTGAGGATTCTCCCAAGGGAGAAATATGGAGCACTCATCACATGCCTCTTCAACACCGACATGCGAGACCTCACCACCCACAAGCTACTTGGGAAGATCACCGCCTTCGAGAGCTACCACCTCGACAAGAAGCTTGATGAGAAGCCCTCCAAGAATCTTGCTTTTGCATCCGAGGGGTCAAGCAAGAAGATGAAGAAGGTGGTGACT
The DNA here is from genome assembly GCA_012490785.1 of Eragrostis nindensis. Lineage (NCBI taxonomy): Eukaryota > Viridiplantae > Streptophyta > Magnoliopsida > Poales > Poaceae > Eragrostis > Eragrostis nindensis. The sequence goes on along the minus strand of JAAXCT010001357.1, from coordinate 165,205 downwards.
CAAGATTCAAGTGATGAAGAGCTTGAAGAAGACGTTGAAGACTTGTTGCAACTTCATCCCAATGATCTAGCACTCCTCATGAAGAGAAGCAACTTCTTCAAGAGAAGATTCATCAACAAGAAAGATGCCGAGTGCTATAATTGTGGGGAGAAGGGTCATTTTGCCAAGGAATGCCCGAAGCCAATCAAGAAGAGCAAGAAGAAGACTCAAGAGTCAAGCGATGATGAAGAAGAAGACCCTAGAAGCAAGTACAAGGCAAGGAAGAGGTTTGTCAAGAAGGAAAGCTCTAGAGGCAAAGAAAAGAGAAGATCATCTCGCAAGGGACTCTATGTTGGAGAGTGGGTTTCGGATGATGATAGTGATGAAGAAGAAAGTGATGACTCATCCTCCAAGGGAAAGAAGATGGCCGGCATAGCTCTCACCAACATCTCCGAGACTCTACCTCCACCACCTACTTGCTTGATGGCCAAAGATGATGATAGTAGTGAAGATGAGAAGAGCGAGTCCGATGAAGAGTTTGGTGAGGAGGATAAGCCCACATATGAGGAACTCTTGGATAGCATTCTCCTAACCGGCAAGATGATCATGAAGAAGGACAAGACCATTGCTCGGTTGGAGAAGGAACATGATGTGGCCGCCTTCCGAGTTCGTCAACTTGAGGGTGAACTTAGGGACTTATCCATCTCTCACAAGGCTCTTGATGAGGACTATGACAAGCTTGAGGAAGATCACATGAAGCTCAAGGAGAAGTCCAAGTTACTAGAGGATGAGATCAAACACCTTTCCACTTCGCTCATGACCTTGGATGAAAGCTATGACAAGCTCAAGGTTGAACACATGAGGCTCAACGGCAAGTTCAAGGCTCTTGAGGAAGAACATCAATCCCTCCTCGAAAAGTGTAACACTTCTTCTTCTAGTTCATCTATTTCCGATTCTTCATATATTACTTGTGATGGACTAACTCCCTCTCTTGAGAGCATCTCTCTTGATGAGAAAATCTTGAAGGAATATCATCAACTTAAGGAGGAGAGAGCTTCGGTGATGGACGGCTTCGAGAGGCTCACAAGGGGAAGGACCATCCATAAGGAGATACTTGGTCGGAACCTTGTGAACAACCCCGGGCACAAGGGACTCGGCTCCTACCCCGCCGCCATCAACCTCATCGGCAAGGACGAGGACATCCCACCTTGGGTAGTCCCCCTCATGGCGGACGACTACTATTGTGAGAAGTGTTGCCGAGACGGCCACACTAGCAAGAATTGTCCCAAGGTGAGAAGTTCCAAGGTTTTGCCTAACGCTAACTTGTTCCATGGAAATACACACTACAAGCTCTTTAGGGACAAGAAAGGCAAGGTGAAGGCAAAGGCTCTTGGATCACCCGACAAGAGGAGGATGATGAGGAAGATTTGGGTGCCCAAATGCATAGTTGACCTTGAGAGGCCAACCAAGTGCGAGTGGGCTCCCAAGAACAAGACCTAGAAGGGTGATGGTGGTGGACCGTGCGCCGCAACGACAACTCATGAACGTCCACCACAAGCTTCGAGTGCTTCATCGACAAATCTACTCTTCAAGGAGGTAACTTGTATCATAGTAGTTTCTTTTCTTGCATTGCTTGCATGGTAGCTAGGTGCTCCTTTGTGAACTAGTATGTTTGCATTCATGCATATGTAAATAACTAAAAAGAAAAGAACATAAAAATTAGTTCAAGGTCTAACTTTCTCAAGATAGCTATGAGCATGGGGGATGCTTGAGTTGGTGGACCGATGGACTCAAGGCAAGGTTTGGCTCATAGTGAGTAAGCTTGAGAGAGGCTCAAACTTGACCTTGAGTAGGTTTCCTTTATGCGTTGTCTTAACTTTGCTTGCATAACACATGGCATGTTTACTTTCTCTTGCATTTGTATGATATGCTTGTCTCATGCATTGCATATAGGAAATCACAAAGGAGTGGTCACACTATGAGGAAGTGCTTCATTCACTATATGATCTCACATCTCATAGAAGTGTGACTAAAGAAAAGAATTGCGCTTCATGCCCATTGAGTCTTGCTACATGATCCTCAAGGTTAAATCTACTTGCACGGATCATAGGCAAATGGCTCATACATACCCCTCTTTTGGTTTTATCGCTTTTGGTTCTTATTGGTTGCATCTTATTTGCCGATTGAAAAATTACTATATGCCTATGCGCTACCTATATTGGTTTATTTTCAAAGGAGTGTTTGAGAGTTCCCCTTCTAGTCCATGTTTGGTGTTTATTTGGTTTTTGAGTGAGAAACTTGGACTTAGAAGGAAATTCCTTGAAAATCAGCATTTCTGGACCTGACCGTACAATACGGTCAAAGGGACCGTACAATACGGTGTGTTTTTGCACGAGATCCTTCGAAACCTGAGGCAGAAAGGAGACCGGACAATACGGTGCTGAAGACCGTACAATGCGGTCTCTATAGCTTAACTGTCAGGGTTCCAAAGGAGACCGTACAATACGATCCCTATGACCGTACCATACGGTCTGGTTAGTTTCATCGCGAGATCGCATTCAATCCTATCCGTTGTTTCCATTTTGGATCGATCTCAGCCGTCGATTCAAACTAAAGTAATTCCTAACGGGATTTCCGGCGAGTTACTGTGCTTCCTCTCCATTACGCCGCCGCTCGCCGTTTCGCCGCTCCCGCCACCGCCTCGACTTCGCGCGCGCCACCGCCGACCTGCCGCCGCGCTCGCCGCCGACGAGCTTCAGCCACCGCAGCCGCGCACCATTGCCCGCTCCTCCACCGCGCACCACCGCGAACCCTAGCGCCGCCACCGCGCCACCATAACACCGCGCGCCGCCGCTTCACTTGACCACGCCGTCGCGCTCGCCGACGACGACCACCAGCACCACCGCGCGCCGCGCCTGCTCTTCCAACGCGTCAAGCTCCACCGCATAACCCTAGCTCCACCGCGCCGCGCCGCCGCACCACCGAGCCGCCGCTCCGCCTCGCCGCGCGCCGCCGCCGTGTTGGAGCCGAGAACGACAACGACGCCGTCGACGTGCTCTCAGCCAAGGAGGAGCTCCACCATTCGCGCATCTTCGAGCAGTTGCTCTTCCCCCCCTCGCGCGTGGACTGCTCTTCCAGCCGGCTTCACCGGACTCGAGCTCCTTCACCGACGATCGCCGTCGATCAATTGAGGTCCGGTGAGCTTCTGGTTTCTTGGATTGCACAGTAGCTCGTCTCGTTCCCGTGATTCATCTAGGGTTTGAGCCATTCAATCCTTCGTCGATTAAAATCCCTAGTAAATCATCCAAAAAATCGCTCCTTTATTGCGAAATCGATATGCATTGCTAACTATTGTTTCGCAATTTAGGTTACCATATGTCGTAGAGGTCGTATTTCATCTCTTATACCTACGACATGTTGGTTGCTTTGTGTCGATTCCCGTTTCCAGACCATACACTTAGCTCGACACTTAGCATTTCCTCGATTAGTGTCGTATTTCGATGTTGCATATCTAATATGACACTAGTTGATCTCCACCGATAATCGACAATGCCGTAGTTCCCCATTGCATATTTGCCGGCATTGTGTCCTTTACCTCTGCGCTAGGATTTCATATAGATTCATGCGCTTACCTACGATTCTTGCTTGTAGATTATAGTAGGTTATTCTATACTCATATACCCTGTCTTATTCCTATCGTGCAGTGGCAGTGGTCAGCGGACAGTGGGCAGTTGACAGCAGAGCAGAGACAGTGGACGGATTGAGGGCCAAGCCCTTAGTCCTATCTTTGGCAGTCAGCCGTCAGTGGACGGGTTGGTGAGCCAAGCTCACTCGCCCTATCTTGTCTGCAGGCCAGTCAGCAGTTATGGCAGGAGGTTCTGGCAGAGGCAGAGGCAGGGGCAGAGGAGATCGTGACAGGGGCAAGGCCAAGCTTGTCGAGCAGCCCAAGAAGAAGAAGCAGAGGACTGGTGATCCAGAGTTGGACCGGATTCTCAGGGCAGCAGAGGTTGACCTACCAGCTAGCAGGGACACTGGCCTCAGGATCAGGGACACGCCTGCTGGAGGACAGGGGGAGACTCCTAGGAGGTCTTCCAGGGCTAGAGCTACAGTGCAGCGGACTCCGTCCACCCGCGAGGTTGGTACGTCGAGGACCGCGCAGGAGGAGCCAGAGTCAGAGGCAGAGGAGAGTTCCCACTCAGATGCCGAGGTCACAGAGGCTGACAGACAGAGGATGGCCGTGAAGTTCTGTGCCCTTGACAGGACTGCTACTCTCAGGGACGTGCTTGCTGAGGACGCACTCAGGCTGCCAGGCCCCGTCCTCAAGAAGTTCAGGAGAGTTGCTGAGGAGACTTGGGTACCTGCCAGGAGAGACCCACAGGCAGGAGGTCGTTTCTGGACACTTCTTCAGCAGAGGATAGCAGCTGGTTTGAGGAGTAGACTGCGGACAGATGGACCTGATAGACTCTTTGTTACTCACCAGCACTGCAGCATACAGGCTGCCAGCAGAGGTGCCGGGACGGATTTCACACAGCACCTGTCCTTTATCCCGGGCCTCCAGGAGATCATCACCACAGCGATGCGATGGGATACAGATATAGTGATGGACTTCTATGCTTCATTGTGGATAGCGCCAGACCGCTCAGCTATTTGGTTCATGCTCAGAGGACAGCCCCACAGAGTTACGAGGGAGGACCTTGTTAGCGCCCTTGAGACCATCCAGCACGAGACCAGAGTGTTCCCACTTGCTCACCCAGGGATGGAGCCTCCCCGCAGACCTCTTGGGGGACACCTACCGTCAGATAAGGACATGAGCATTGCTTTCCCTCCACCTCACCCGGAGAACTTCAGCCGAGCTCACACCAGACTTACACATGAGGGCAGAGTTCTCAGGAGTATACTGAGCAGGACGATAGTTCCCAGGAGTGGATACAGAGATCAGTTCTCCATTCTTACTCAGTGGGTTGTGATGTTGATGCTGAGGCACAGAGGTTTTGATTTAGTTGATCTGATACTGTGCCAGATGGAGGATGTTATTGCTGAGAGCATAGCTGCCAGACACTTAGCCTTTGCACCTCTGATCTGCTACATTCTGAGGAGGCTACAGTTGTTGTCTCAGGAGGACTATGACGAGCTGCCCAAGGTGACTACAGCGTACACACCCCTACCTGCCTCCGACAGACGGGTTGCTGCCCGGGAGTCAGCTTCACAGGGGAGTTCTTCACAGGGGCCAGGTGACACGGCTACCGAGACAGAGTTGCACATACAGACTGGTAGCCATATGGAGTCCATTCCTGAGGACGTGACTCCGGACTCTAGAGCAGGACCTTCAGCGTCTGCTACAGCTCCAGCTCAGACAGATCTACTACATGCAGAGCTAGCAGCCCTTCGCAGAGAGATCCAGAGTCAGCGAGAGGATAGGGAGAGGGATCGACAGATGCTAGACAGTGTTGTACACACTCAGAGGGAGATGGCTTCTGGCTTGTCGTCGCTTTTCACTGGTTTCGAGGCGATCGCTCAGACTCTTCGTCTCTTTGGACAGGCATTGCCAGGACTCCCGTCTTTCCCGCCTATCACTTTCCCAGGTGTGCTGCCACCAGATACAGTTCGCTTTCAGCAGTTTCAGCAGCAGCAGTTTGCTCAGACACAGGGAGGACAGTCTTCCAGCCAGGGACAGTACTTCAGCACCTTACTCACGGCTCCCATCTCACCTGCTGGTGCACCTACGGTGGGGCCGTCGACGTCCACGTTCGCTGGTTTGACAGGAGAGGCAGGACCTTCTCAGCAGTACTTTTCTTCACCAGGTCTCTCCATGACTCCGTCAGCCTTACTAGCTACTACAGCTCCGAGCTTCTCACCGCTTCAGCTGACGAGTCCCTTCTTTGTGTCACCACTGCCAGCTCGTACACTTGACTTCGACACAGTAGCACAGACAGCCTCAGTGCAGACAGACTCACTTCTTACAGCTTCACAGGCAGAGGTCGTGACTACTACAGCTGAGACAGCAGCAGTGGAGCAGACAGAGTCTCCCAGGACACCTACTCCGCCTCGAGTTGTTGAGCCCTCAGCAGATCTCACTGACTTTGGCTACACTCGTGAGGAGTTACGTGAGGCTCTTGCTACAGACACTTCTCCAGAGCAGCAGACAGCACCCTCCAGGACTCCTTCACCACCTCCAGAGTTTGAGTACACTGGCACTTCTTCTGAGCAGCAGCAGCCGCAGCAGGGCACCTCTTCAGTGACTACCACCACTGCACCTCCTCCAGCCTCCGACACGTAGGACAGCTGTTTTTCTCTTTCCTTCTTTCTCTTTTTGGTCATTGGTGCCAAAGGGGGAGAGAGATAGAGAGATCTTGTATAGGTCTAGGGGGAGTAGTGGAGTGATCTTGTGCTCAGGGGGAGTGTGAGACAGCTTTTGTTTAGGGGGAGATCTTTTGGTACTTCATTGTATATTCTTTTGGTTCTTCGTGGTTCTTGTTGAGCTTGATTTGCTCTTGCTTGTGTTTGGCTCATCAAGAATGCACTTGGTTTCATTTACATACACTTGCTCGTTATCTATATATCTGCATATTGCTCTGTTGTTGATATATTGCTCTGATATATTGCTCTGAGTTTGTGTATGTTTACCTGGATGCACCTATTTATATCTATCTTGCCAGGTTTCCTCTTTCTGTGATGATATGTGCACTCACTTGCTTTTGCAGGAATATCTTATAATCTTATCATCACAGAGCTGTGGTCATAGCTCATGTATTTATTCCATATATATCGCCCATGTGCTTTAACTCTTTTTTTGCAGGTGATACCTTTTGAGCTATGACTACTTTGTTCTCCGTTTTTACTTGTTCTTCATTTCATATCCTATCTTATCAATCACTCTTGCGCTTTACATTCTCTATCTTATGATATGTGTTGTCACCAATCACCAAAAAGGGGGAGATTGTAAGCTTCATGACCATTGGAGTTTGGAAACCCCAAAGGTATGAATGTTTTGGTGATTGGGTGACCATATTGATGTGACTAACATTTCCTTGTAGGATATTCAAATGGTCATGTCAATGAAGCGTCGTCTCACATATTCTATCTATCGACGACTTGGTGATTGGTTGCCTCGACAATTCGGATCGAGAGCTTGATGGAGTCGCGGAGAAGATGTGGATCAAGGCTAAGGACATGCTAGATCCAAGCGAGTGTTGCTTGGTTAGATGTTAGCTTGAGTCCATAGGAAAAACCGGACTATCAAGAGGGATCGAATTGGTTCTCTTAGAGCACACTAGGTTAGAGATCAAATGGATGCATTGTGAGTCTCTTGAGGGCTAGGGTGGCTGAAGAGAAGAAGAGGAACCAAGGATGAAGAAGTTGGAAGCAAGGATCAAGAGTGGATCAAGTTTTCAGCTTATCCGGAGGAGACCGGACAGTACGGTCCTAGGGACCGTACAATGCGGTCTTCATTGAAGATCCAGACAGAGAAGTGAAGTCTCGGGATGCTGAGAAAATGAAGACCGGACAAAGGGACCGGACAGTACGGTCTAGGGACCGTATGGTACGGTCATCAGAGGATTTCCAGACAGAGAAGTTGAAGTTTCTGGAAGTGGAAGAAATGAAGACCGGACAATTGACCGGACGGTACGGTCCTAGGGACCGGACAGTACGGTCTTCATTGGAAATGAAGAAGAAGATGGAGATGCGCCTGGAAATAGAGACCGGACAATACGGTCTGGAAGAGACCGGACAGTACGGTCCTTTGTACGGTCTCTAGTTTCGCAGGGCACTTTGGGCAACGGCTAGTTTTGGGTTGGTAGCCTATAAATAGTTGGTTGCCCGCCCCTTGAGGGGTCTCTTGGCCATTGTTGGAGTGCAGGAAACTCAGAGGAAGCCAAGAGCAAGGGAGAGAAGCACTTGTGAAGGATTTGGAGTGATCCTAGTGCTTGAGAGAGTAGCAATTGCATCCACTTGATCTCTAGGCTAGTGTGAGCTTGAGAGAGTCACTTCGGTTTGTTACTCTTGGTCTATGGCGAGGCCTAGACCGGTTAGGCGTTGGTGTTGAGCTGTCCAAGGAGATTGTGGAAGCTAACACAAGTTTGTACACGGTCTTGGAGCTTCCCGTGCGAAAGAAGCATCACTAGTGGAGCGCCCTTTGGCACGCATCACGTGCGGAGCCTTACCTCCGGAAGAGTACCCGGGATCGAGCCCGGCGGGACGTGCCCGCGACTTCACTCGGAGGGTGAAGTGTGCTCTAGGAGGGATCGCCATCGAGCGGAGGGACGGGGTCGAGACTCCGGCGGGAGTGACCCAACGTGGAGTAGGGGAAGGCGCCACCCTTCCGAGACCACGGGAAAAACCATGAGCTTTCCTATCCTTATCTCCTTTACATACTAGCATTTACGCTTCCGCATTTACTATTATGTGCTAGTAGAATTGCATGATAGGTTGTCTCTTTACTACTTGGTAGAATTGCTTGCTAGGGTGTTGCTTGTTGCATAGACTAGATTGTGTGCGCGCATCGCTTGCTTTTGCTATCACCATATCTAGTCTTGCTAGCTTCACGCCTAAAGTACGTTTGGGAGAAATTGTTGACACACCGATTCACCCCCCCCCCCCCCCCCCCCTCTCGGTGCCCTTGATCCTTTCACACTGTAGCATAGCACTTGTCTTGACTGGGTCAGTAGCCACTCCAGCAACAGAGATAATGTGGCCCAAATATTGCAGTTCTTGTTGTGCTAGATGACACTTAGATCTCTTGACATAAAATTTGTGTTCCCTCAGCTTGAGAAAGACCAACCTCAAATGTTTCACATGGCTGTCGAGATCAGTACTATAAACCAAAATGTCATCCATGAAAACCATGACAAATTTGCGAAGAAAAGGTTCCAGAATATGATTCATTACACACTGGAAGGTTGCTGGCGCATTAGTGAGCCCAAAGGGCATGACCTTAAACTGGTAGTGGCCATGGTGAGTCTTGAAAGCAGTTTTATGTTCATCTGCAGGACTCATTCTCACTTGATGGAACCCTGACTTCATATCAAGACTAGAGAAGAACTTAGTACCAGCAAGCTCATCCAGTATTTCCTCGATCAGAGGCATAGGAAACTTATTTTTGATAGTGATGCTATTAAGCTTCCTATAGTCAACACAAAACCGCCATGTGCCATCCTTCTTTTGCACCAATAAAACTGGAGATGCATAAGGACTAGTGCTAGGCGAAATAAGGCCAGCAGCAAGTAATTCTTTTACCTGTCGTTCAATTTCGTCCTTGTGAGCAGGGGAGTACCTATAAGGACGAGAATTGACAGGTGTAGCTCCAGGAGAGATAGGAGTTCAATTTCGTCCTTGTGAGCAGGGGAGTACCTATAAGGACGAGAATTGACAGGTGTAGCTCCAGGAGAGATAGGAACTGTATGATCATATAATCTGGATGGAGGGAGTTCAGAAGGATCCCCAAAAATATCCTGAAATTCGTCCAATAATGTAGATATTGGATCAGGTACAGAAGAAGAAGATGTGTCCTGTACAGTTTCCACCAATGCCAGTGCCCAGACATCATTGCCCTGCCACCACTTGACAAATTGATCAGCTGGCAATTCAGTTAGTGTAAGATTATCTAGTGGCTTGATTCCCTGCAGGACCACAGTTTTACCATTCTCTTCAAATGAAATGGTTTTGTTGAGCCAATGACAGTTCATAGGGCTATGAGCAGCCAGCCAATCATATCCCAGAATTGCATCATATGCCCCCAGAGGAAGAACTCTCATATTACTATGGAAAGTATAACCCTGAGCCCACCACTGCATTTGAGAGACCATGGAATCACAGGTTAAGATTTGCCCACTTGCCACTTGGACCTGCACAGGCTTAATGGGTGTGGCCTGTTGATTCAGTCCGTCCAGGAAAGAAGAATTGACAAAACTATGTGAACTGCCAGAATCAATGAGAAGGATCATCACTTGGTTACCCACCAGTGCCCTAACCCTCATGCAAGTATTGGACTCAGTACCAGAAATGGCATTCAAGGAGAGCTGATACATTTCCTGGGCAAGAATATCTTCCACTTCTAGCTTGTTCAGTGTCTCTTCTGTTAACTCAGCATCCAAGTCATTGAGAACCAATGCATTTACCTGAGCTTTAGGTCGTTTTGTGCATTTATCTTTATGGTCTGGGTCATACTTTTCACCACAAAAATAACATAGGTTGTTAGCTCTCCTGTAATCCCTCAGCTGCCTTTCCTTCCAAAGACCAGATGGAGGTAAAGCAGCCTTGTTATCTTGCTTAGCTGAAGGTGTATAAGACTTCAGTGAAGAAGCAGGTTTGACTGTTTTGTACTTTGCTCTGTCCAAAACCTTTTGATGGACCTTAGCCAACATACTGGCTCTGTCAACTGTCTCAGGCACTTGAGACTGCACAGCACCTTTGAGCTCATCTTTCAAGCCTTTCACAAATGAAGAAGCAAAAAAGAGTTCATCATAACTGGGATTATGCATGGACACTTGAAAGCGTACTGCCTCAAATTCCTTGGTATAGTCTTCCACAGAGCCTTCCTGCTTCAACTCCAGCAAATCATCAATTGCTGTTCTGAAATCATATGCCCCAAACTTGAGCTCTACTGCAGAAATAAAGGTGCGCCAATCTACCAGACCCTTCTGCAGCTTGAACACTTGATACCACTTTGCGGCATTACCCTCCAGATGCAGTGATGCAGCAGATGTCCACATACTCTCACTGATACTATACAGTTTGAAATAATCTTCACACTTATCACGCCAAATCTTGGGATTCTCACCATCAAACCGCGGAAATGACATCTTAGGAAGAGTAGGGCGGGGAGCATGAACCTGATCATAACCTCCTCGGTTGTGGCCAAACATCGAACGGTTGGCGGACGGCTCTCCAAATGTGTCACGCTGGCCAGATCGGGAGTGAGGGGAGTCGTCACCGTCCCCCTGCTCGAACCGCATCTGCTGCAGCGAAATCCGCTTGACCACCTCACAAGTAGATTGGAGCTGACGCGCCAGCTGCAGTTGGTCCTTGGTGTTCTGGTTCACCGCGGCTGTCGTGAGCTCGACCTGCGCGGTGAGAATTTGCTGGTTGGTGTCGAAGGCGCCGATCTGCGCGAAGAGCAAATCGATGCTCTCCTGCATCTTCGCCCACCGGTCCTCCTCCTTTTTCTTGCGCTCCTCCTCCTTCCTCTCCGCCTCCAGCATGGCGTCGAGGACGAACTGTGTTTGGGCTGATGGTTTCGCAGTGGGAGCCGTGGTGATCACTCCTCAAACCCAGCCAACCAGGCAAGATTGACGGGAAACCGAGCTCCGCGAGTCGATCGCCTTGCTCAATTTCGACCAACTTGCCACGGAATTTTACAGCTGCAGGTCGAAGGGATTCGGATCTGGTGCCACGCCTACCCACGAATCGACTGTCTCTGATACCACCTGTCACACACGATAAACACCTACGATCTCCCCATGGCCGCCGGCGATGAGAGACCGGGGCGTGAGGATTTCTACGGTGGCTCACCTTCGCCGCTCAACTTGGCCAGCAAGAAGAACATAGATGTTTGTTTCACTTTTTCATTTCTGCCCTCACACGGTACAGGAGGCGTCAGTTATATCACCTGGACATACCTCTGCCCAATGGGCCACGCACACGAACACAACACACGTTTACATTGGCCGGAGGCCCACGACTCACACAATGCGGCCCTTCGGGCCTCTTAACTACACACACACACGAATATGCACTTCTAGGCTCCAGATATCTTCATTCCCGCCACAGAAGCGCACTCCTGATACTCCGCTTTCACAGCTCCTTCAGTGTAACTCCTGATGGTGAGCATACAGGTGTTACAAGAAAAAAGGAGAAGAGCTTACAAAAAAAAGCATCTTAACCCAGATCAAAATTCTTTACTACAATACGAAAGGTGCTTAAGTAGAAGCTATTTTACAAAGCACCTTGTACACCAGGGTATGCCAGGTGCAAAACAATCTGGTAGCATTGGTAGGACTGTTTTTGAATTTGAAATTAGATTGTTTACAACTTTGAAATTTCAAAAACCGGAAAAACTTCGACGACCAGTTTGCTTCCAGATTTCATCCAAATTCGTTGTTGCCGGTTTGCTTCCAGATTTCATCCGAATTCGTTGTTGCGCTTTTGATAGGTTTACCGCGAAAACCGATCAAACCGGCTAGGTCCGGTACCTAAATTTGAAACCTCGTTGTGCACAAGCACCCTTAATTGTAGTACAGGGTTCAACTCTGCACGACTATCCATTTTTTTTTCGTAGTTTTTATTCTGAGATGGGAACCCTCCTGACCACCGTGATCACACAGCCCAATCCTGCTGCGTTACAGAAAAACTGGTCCCAGTCCGATGGTGTGGATTCGGCGAACAGCCGCCTGACTTTGTATTCCGGTTGCCGCACATGGCACTATGGCAGAGGGCTCCGGCCGGCCGTCGGCGCCTGCTTGTCAAGCCTCACCGTCGCTGCAAGCTACAGTGTTCGTGAAGCAGCCATGACGGGCAACTTCAACGCAAGAATGCGATATAATTCACCGGGCTTGCACAATTGCTTAACTGAACAGCAAAAGGAAGCTACTTTCGGAAAACTTGTATACATTGATCCGTAAAGCAGTTGGATCTTTGAGTACATCATCTTCCACATATTCACAGTTACCCAGATTATATATTCCCAATCCCTTGGTCACAACCCAGAGCTATGTACAGAAAGAACACAACCAAACCACCATGAACCAATCAGAACTCCTAATCCTAGAGCTCCCTAATCCTAATCCACGTCCTCTATCCTAATGGTCCACGGCTCCTCCATCTCCTGCGGCTGCTCCCGCTCGCCTCCCAGCTGCACAACGTAGCTCAAAACCGTGGCGCTCCTCGGCCTCCGCGCCTCGCCGCCGCCCTCCGCCGCGGCGTCTTCCTCCTTCGCTGGCGGCAGCTCGTGGCGGCAGACGGGGCAGTTACCGTGCACTCCCAGCCACCGCTCCAGGCACTCCCCGTGGAACCGGTGCCCGCACGGCATCTCCTTGGCGGCGCCCTCCACCCCGTCCAGGCAGATCGCGCATTCGCCCAGCGAGCCGCCGTCCTCCTGGCCGTCCCCGCCGGCCTTCACCTCCTTCAGCGCGGCAATCGCGGCCTTCGACGCCGGTGGCACGCCTTCGCCGATCCCGCCGGAGAACAAGTCCCCGTCGCCGTCGATGATGATCTGCTGCACCAGCACCACCCCGCCGCCGCCACGCGCCAATGCCGTGGGCGCCGCCATCCCCAGCAGCAGTCGCAGGATGCCCGCCGCCGCGCGGTCGCTGCCGTTGTTCGCTGAGGCCATGGGAGGAAGCGATCGGTTGCGGGAAGGAGCTCGAGGGAGAGAAGGGAGACCGTGAAAGAATTGAAAGAATCTTGTTTTCTTGCGTGTGATATTTCGAGAGCTCGAATTCGCGGGTATATATGATCCACAGGGGGTGAATTGTGGTGAACGTTCTCGAAGATTCCAGAGGTGGCGCCTTGTGTCTCTGAGCTGTGGGCCCGACAACGTGGGGTCCGCCTTGCGGTTGGAATTTTGGAGAGCCGTCGTGCTGGCTGACGCGCTGGTGGCCGGTACGAGAGCGTGCTGCTGGTTCCCGAACCTTCCGGAATCCAGATATTTTCGTCGGCCGTTGCGTCGCTGACTTGCGGGTCCACGCACGGGCAGGCTTTACGACGGCTTCTACACTCCTCTCCTCTGGAACGTTGGGGAGCAGGAGTAACGGATAGGGCCAGGTTCGTAATCGTGGGCCGGTTAGGCCTAGAAGAAAATGTAACCCATGGACGAGCGATGTCGCGATTTGAAGGGCTTCTTTTCACAGGCCCATTTATAGCACAAAAAGTAATTGAGCCCAAAGTTTTTTTCACACGTAACACACAGATTTTCTCTTGCTACAAACTAAAGCCCAGTGGCAGAGGCGTCATCGTCAAGCTGGATTTCGATACTTGCCTCCAAAAATATTGGGAAAATGGACATCGACACTGACGCGTGGACCCACCTCACAACTCATACGAGATCTAGCCGTCCAACCGGCATATGAACGCTTAAGATGAACTCACCGGTCACATCTGTCCACCGGCGCGGTATATACAGTCGGCACACCTGACGGTTCTTCTGTCTTCCGCTCTCCCATCTTAACCTCTGCTTCTCGCGTTCTTGCGTGTCGTCTCGCACGTGAGATCGGGGAAGCGGTGGTGGCGACGCGTCGGTGTTCGCTGGCGACGAGGGGGCGGGGCTTGGGGTTCCCGCGCTCGGATCCGCGGCCTATCCCATGGGATCCGACGGCTTTGCTGCCGCCGCGGCCGCGTGCCCCGCCGCCGCCGAGGCCTTTGCCAAGTACTGCGGTGAGTTCCCCGCTCTGGAATTCGCTTGCTCGTTTTCTCTGGAGGTCTAGGGTTCCGCTGTCTTGCTATATCGGGCCGGTTAGCTGCGATGTTTGAGTGGGTTTAATCGTGGCCTGCTTTTCCTTTTCTTTTTGCCAATTCGATTAATTTAGTGGTGTTCAAGTGGCGAATTATGCCAAACGGGTGGTTGGAGTTGGGAAAATGATCTTTGGGTTAGTCTTTGCTCAATTAGCTGACTTCTTGACGGATAATAGATCATCACCGAAGTTGCCTTCTTGCCTCTACCTTCTTGATGAACTTAGGCAGGTGTTGGATAAACGAAGAGATGTGGAACATGATATGCTATTCTTTGCAATATTGAACCGTTCATTTTATATCGTGCTTATTTAGTACCTAGAGTTCATAACCTTTTAGCTGGAATTAGAGCTAAGCTTCATGCGTAGTATAGTCAGGAATTAAGTTCCTTGTGAACAGTTCTTGTGTCGAAATGTTAGCTCAGATTGTGTTCCCTGGGGCACTATATCAACCTAGTGGTTCTTTTGAACTTTGTAATGCCAGGTACTGTATCAGGAGGAACAAATGCGAAGACCAGACAAGGATTGATTGAGCTTTCACAAGCCATAGATGGAATTGAAGGAATGAGGTTAGCTTTCTTGAGTGAGCTTTTGTAGGCATTGACCTTTATGTACTTTAGAAACGTTGTGCGTTTTTTCCCCTTCTTTCCTCATGTGGTAGTCCACAGCGTTCAATATTCTTTTATCATATCCTGTAATTCTGTTCAATAATGAAGTTTTATGAGAGGATGCATGCTTTTTTTTTCCCTTCTTGCCCAAAACATAGATTTGAGGCGTTGTGCAACCTAAAGAAATCCATTAACTATCTTGGCATTATCCCTTTCTGTTTGGCACTTCACGAGGTGATTTGGCTCATTGAAATTTGAATTGATGTTTAACTGTTTAAGCTTGGAATGCCGAATGCATCACTATCCTGTGTTAATATTACCCGCACATTGATGTTTGATTGATAACTTGAAACATTAAAAAACGTTGTGGTAGTTAAACAATACCACAAGTATCATGTTGTTTTCAGTTGCTTTTGGCACACATGCACTCCTATCCAGCCAGGGCACTTAGACCTGCACGTTTGGTTCCTTTTTTTTCTTTGTACTCTGTTAACATTTGACTTGATTACACTCTGTACTTTTCATGCAGGGATGCCATATTTGCTGATATTCCCAAGCTCATGCATTTTATTGATTTAGTGAGTGATGCTTTCCAAGCTGATCACAAAGCCATAGCTTCTCACTGTCTTACATTGATTAAGAATCTTCTCGTTCAGGAGGATGTGAGCCTATTCAATTACTTCTACGATTTTGTCTTCTTCATTTGTCGTGAAAATGGGCAAAAGAGTATCAGTAAGACCCTTCACTCTCAAGGATGTATCAACACTGCTGGTAGCGTACCCATAGAACTCTAATGGGAATTCACCTTTTCATGATTGTAGCCATTCAGAGAGCTGTGGCAGCATGGAGGATTGTTCTAAATGGAAGGTTCCGATTGCTTGATCGGTGGTGTAACTTTGTTGATGTATGTATGAAATTGCCAGTCCTGTTATATATGCAAACACGTATTCTAAATAGATATTCTTTAATTTCTTCTGCATCAAATATCGAGTTCTTGCTAAAATTGTTACATATGCATGAAGATACTTGACTCTAGACCAGTGAACTTTGTTAGTTCAGTTCGATTGAAGTGTTGACTAGTCTTTGAACTAAACTTCTATTGTTTAATACATGATGACTAAAATATCTGTTAGAATATTGCTGCACTGTAAATCTCTGATGATTTCATCGCAGTTCTACCATTCTCGTAATACTTGTGTTCTTGCAAAACCTAGAGTTGCGTTTCAAAATGAATAGTTGTTTTATTTATCATGTGGCATCTATCTTTGGGAAGAATTATTGAAAAGCTGAATCTTTGTTTTGAGCAGCAAGCTTATCTTGTACTCGTAGTACTGTTTGTTGCAACAATTCGAATAGGCTGTGCATGAAAAGAGATCTTGAATCCAAATACTTTTAATCTGTTATATCCTAGTTCCTATGATTTGTTGATATGCACTTTACAAATATGTTTCAGTTTTAGACTGTCCTCATGGTGACTTTGAGAGTGTTTTCCTTACCATGTAACCTGGTTACTCTTTTTCTCCAACAGTCGGTGATTTTCTTCCCCTTAAAAGGGGAACTAGCTTTATCTTTTGATGCTTCATTTTCTTAGCTAAAGCTATGATTTTTTTACTCAGAAGTACCAGCGTCACAATATATCTGAGGATACCTGGCAGCAGCTGCTAGCTTTTAGCAGATGTGTAAATGAAGATTTGGAAGGTTATGACCCAAGAGGTACTTTCAATATGGCTATTTCTTCATTTTTCAATGCTTCCTTCACAGATTGAGTTCCACGATAATAAAGATAACATATTAATTTCTGTTTGCCTGTGCCAACTTTCAGGTGCTTGGCCTGTTCTGATTGATGATTTTGTGGAGCATATGCACAGGTTCGCTGCCATAATATACTTGTTATCCCTTGCTGTTCAGTGTATCGGCTTTATACTTGCGTGTCAATGGTGGCCCTGCTTATGTACCAAATAGCAATTTAAAAAGAAAAACATTGTAGAAACCAGTTTGGCTACATAGAAACTAGAACGATTCACTACAACAGCACTAAACAGTTGATCATTCATCCAATACTACCCCCACAAGTTTTCTCTAGTTGAGGTGTAAAAGCTTCTCACCAAGGAAAACCCGGGTTTCACAGAGAAAAGAATGACAAAGCCGTACCTTCTGCATCTAATTGAACCTTGTGATTGAATGGATCTGACACGATATTAGGATCGAGTTAATCTTATTGTTGTATGGGAGAGCAATGTTTTTCCTAGAGTTCAGCGTCTTATGCATTTTCACTTGTAAAATGTAGAATTTATCACTCCAGTGACTGCAGCAATGCGATGGAATCACAATGTAGCATTTCCAGTACATTTAAAGGTACTATTCTGATGCATTACCATTGTATTTTGTTCTTTAGTCGCCTTCAAATTACCACTACATTCTGACTTTGGTGTTACAGGACTGGATCTTTTACCTGGATCAAAGAGGAAATGTCATAGTCAGTTTAACTCCAACGAGGAGGATGTGGAGCTTTCAGATAGCTTTACACGATCTGTTCATCTTACACCGTTGAAGCGACTTAAGGAAAGTTCTGGCACTAGATTTGGAGTGTGGGAATCCCACAAAGGTACCCCTTTCTCTAATAGTTCATCAGATTATTGTGAGGATACAAATTTGCACAGCTCAAGAGGTTGTCTTCAGAACTCAGCTTGTATTGTTGAGGATACTTTGTCGAAAGGGTTTGAAGGTTGCATTTCAATGAAATGCTCCTTTTAGTGTAATCACGACACATAGTTTAGTTAATTTGCGGCAGTCCATAAACTCCATTAGCCACCGCCATTCTGTATGTGTATCTAATCCATTTCTGAGCGGTGATATCATTTTTTTTGTAATCAAATGATGATCTTTTGAATTTCGGTATACAGTTAGCACTATTATGATCAAAGGTGTTTCTTCTGTTTTCAAATTACGTTTGTATTTGATGTTTTTCCTGTTTTGAATATTACTATTTTAATTAGTGTTTCACAAATTGTATTAATATATTTGTGCGGTTATGCATAAGATACTCGCCTCGAGTGCAACAGTGTAGGTAAAGTTTAATTGACATGCATCACCATTCAATACTGCTGGCATAAAAACCAGGAACACAATCTATAAAATCAACATACTCCCTCCATCCCGGCACAAAAGTGAGCTGCAGCTAGTGCAAATTTGATGTCCTAAACGACATCAATTCCAGAATGGAGGGATTATTACGTTTTCCTGTTAACTTGCAGATGGTATTGGATTACAACATGCCTACTTCTGCCACATTCAACATTTATTTTCTAAGGAAAAAACATCACCCCATTGAAATTGTTGCTAGTGCAATCTGTATGCATCTAAGATCTAAATAATTTGAAAAAATGTACGACAACTTATACCATAGAAATTTATAAAACAGGAATTCATACAGCTTGGCTGTTATAACTTGTCATTGGCAACAAGCACAAGTGCCAGTGAAGTTAAGTCCTAGTAACAAAAATGCTAACGCCTGGAGGTAGAGATATATGTAGTAGCTAGTTGTGCCAGGAAAGGAGAGGTTGTACGATGCGCAGAGAAAGAGAAAAATCGAAAATACAATCTCACGAAAATTGATCCTGCAAGGGAAAAAAATACAGTATCAATAGTGTAATGTGTGTATTGTAAGTTTGTAACAAACTTGCTGTTGTACAAAATCTGGAGTAAAGGGGTTACCTGTCTCTTATGCTTTTCCTATTTTTCTGAAGCAAGGGAACTTCGTTGTCCTCGAAATCAATCCCAACCTTCTTTGTCACAATCCACTGATCAAACCCTCGTAATTCTAGCAGCCCAGTCAGTGCAGCTCTCATGCGATGCACTGTCATAACACTTTCAAATAAAATCCAAAACGGCATTATATGTAGATTTCTGCAGAAACAAGTTGAAATACATTAGTTCTAGTATGTGGTAAAAGGGCATTAACGACGTGTTAGAACTAAAAGCGAATATAGAAACTTACTTTGGGTGTCTTATGGCTGTGACTATGGTAAGTGTCGTAGGGATATAGGCGACACCCCACACTGGTAGGAATACCTCCGGGATCATGACTGACATGGGGACTATGACATTGTAGAAAATACAGGCCGTCACAGGTGCCACAACTCTCCGTACCAAGAAGAAGCTATAGAGCATATAGGACTTTTTGAGGGGTGATATATTCTAGTGGAACATCAGGGATTCATTGTCAGCATTTTGTAAAATATAAAAAGATAATTGACTGTGGGGGAAGATAAGCTTGCCTTGGCAAGGAAAACATCCTTTGCCATCTTACGGAACAAGTGTGCACCACCACTGGACCAGCGGAATTGCTGCCGACAGTAGGCCTTGTAAGTGGACGGCAGTTCACTCTTGACCTATAACATATTTGCATTGTCAAATGATAATATCATCATCATACTAATTACTTTTCTCAAAACTATTTCATGGTGAGATCTGCTCACTCTGATGTCCCCAACATAGATAAATTTCCAACCCTTTAATGTTGCTCGAACTGCCAAGTCCATGTCTTCAACTGTAGTCCGGTCCTTCCAACCCCCTGCATCATTTATAGCTTTTGTACGCCACACTCCAGCAGTTCCTGGAATAGAACAACTTTAGAAGATTGTATGCTTTAGAAAACAAACCCTCAAGTTCTAAAGGTTTTGTACCATTGAAACTGAAGAAGGAAAATGTTGCTGATCCTGCTTCCTGCTCAACTTTGAAGTGGTAATCGAAGAACATCTTCTGTACTCTTGTCAACAGGCTTGTGGTGTCATTCACTGCAAAATTCTGTCAATTAAGAATTGGATCGATCAGAGTGAATAAAACATTGTATTGCTTGAGATATTACTTTTCTTTTTCATGTAAAAAGACAAAAATCTTTGAACACCATCGATGCCTTCTTATCAGCTACTTGAACAATAGAATAGGAGCATATGGAAAATACTCTAATGTCATGAATATGGCAAGGAGGTACTTATTTTCTGCAGACATAACATTGAGCTTTTTGTTCCAAGTAACCAAGTTCGTTGTTGGAAAAGCTCTTGGTGCAAGTTTTCACATAGGAGGGATCCGGAAATGGAAGATTGTATTCTTTTGTACTGATACAGTGAAATGAGGGAATCATTTATGACAAAATTTAACATGAGGGCTCAGAAATATTTCCCATGTTATTTTGCATTATATGACCTAATCATGTGCACTGATGATAGAGTGGTAGCTGGAAGAGTATGCTCTTGAGCAATTTGGAAAAGGAGCACTTACCAAAGGACCACCGAGCTTGAACCAGGGCAACTTCAGGATTGTGCACGAGGAATGGGATAGTTCGGAGCAGGAAGTCCGATTCAGGCTGGAAATCAGCATCAAATATGGCAACATATTCACATTGCTTTGCGTAGTCCCATTCCATTCCTTTCTTCAGAGCTCCTGCCTTGAACCCCTTGCGGCTGGTTCTTGTGGCATACTTGATATTAACACCTTTGCTAGCCCAGTTCTCACATTCAAGCTCCACCAAGTTCTGCAGTGAGATTAATTGGATCGTTTATTCTTTTTTTCTTACTAGAGTAATAATATTCTATTCTTGAAATGAAAAATATGCACCCACTAATGGCAAGAAATGAAGAAGATGGTAGAACTCATGTGATGGAGGCTAATTTGCGATCGAAATGATGCCCTTAGGCAAACGTTTTGCTTTGTTGCCTCTAAGACGCGAAAGTTTCACAAGTAACTTATGTTAATACAAATGGATGCAGTTGTGGAGCCACTCTGATGGAATCGGATGACAGTAAACTCTGATGGCCAAATGAGATCTATCTGCTTGTTATTTGTTAGGGACTGGGCTTTATTTTAAGGTTCCAGAGCTTGGCAACTACTTATCTCACTAAACTAACTCCCATTCATTGAACGATTTCAATCAACAAAATTGTGTGAACAACTCTTCGTATTACTACCATTACTGGAGAGTGATGCTGTATATGTCTTGCACTCATGCATTGATTTTCATCATATTATTTATTGGACTCTGAATAGGATGCATAAACTTGATTTCAGTTGCGGAACCAGCTAAATTTAAGTGGATTTTTCATTTTATACCGAGTCCTGTATATACCAATGAAGTGCTTCTGAAAAAGCAATATACAAGGAATACTGCATAGTTTGATTTCCTAATTATTAGAAGTAATAATAACCAACAGATACTTCATGGAAGATTCGAAGTAAAGCAGAATATTCCCGCCAATTATTAAAGCCCAAGATTTGCACAAAAGAGCAGAGGACCAGAATAGGGTCTCATGATGCAGGGAAATGTCAGTACGCTCACGGCTCACGTGAATATACTACTATTCAGTGTATTGTATGATTGTATCCGCAGTAACCGAAGCTATTCTGATGACAGCACTCATTGTTCAGTGATCCTGATAACCCCGCCATGGTAGTGCTGAAGACAATGATGCCCGTGATAGTACGCAATTAGAATCAGTATCTCTACTTTGGCTGGGGAATGATCAATACAGGAACCATATAACGCTAGTACAAGCTGCAAGCAAACATAGGCAGCAAAACCCAGATAGCTGGGGCCCATCAGCTATCTCCATGTGAATGAATGGTCCAGATGACTCAATTTACCTCGACATGATCTGCTTTCCCCTCGAGTAGTAAGTACTGTAGTGCCCTACAAGCTCGTATAATACTACTTATAAATTACCAAATTCTCTATTGTTTTCCTATTTGGATGACGACTTGCGATAGTGAAAGGTTTTACCCAGTTCCGTCATGCCAGGTGGAGAAGTACCAGCTGCTTTCATTAAATTATAATCGTAACACTCGAACTAGTAGCTTCTGTTACAGCTACCTACTCTTCACAATGGAAAATGCTCAACTGCACCCACTAAAACCAGCACAAAATAAGTGGTACGCTCCGATGACAGTTAGCCTCGTCATATATTGGTGCTCATTCGACAGCATGCTTAGTCCGGAGTGTTATTTATCTACAACATGTTTCACTTGTTTCTTATTGTACCTGGAAGTAGGTACTACGAATAGCTTCGACCTCCCCAAAACAGGTTCCATATGAAACATTCCAACAGATGCAACAAGGAACACGGAGAAGGCAGGCTATTACCTTGGCAAACGGATCGGTGGAATCGTCCAGCACTTGGACTATTATCCTGTCCTTCGGCCACTGCAGCT
Organism: Eragrostis nindensis; assembly: GCA_012490785.1. NCBI lineage: Eukaryota > Viridiplantae > Streptophyta > Magnoliopsida > Poales > Poaceae > Eragrostis > Eragrostis nindensis. Next base: position 142,974 of record JAAXCT010001357.1, on the reverse strand, counting down.
CACATGCCGCCGCTATGGACAGCTTGTACACCTACACGCCCATCCCGCAGAAAAGGTAGCCAATCAAAATCAATATCGAATTCGAATAAAACAGCAACGATAATTTATCAAATTCCAATACAATAATCAAAGTAAGAACACTCAATTTCCTTTTCATTTCTGGGCATCCTCTCACCTCCAGCTCATTGTACATGGGTATCTGGACCAGGACCATGGGGTACTGGGCGCTCCCCTTCTCCTCGTCGGCGCCGCCGCCGGGAAGGGGCTCCCACTTGAACCGCCACTCAGGCCGCCACCCGATGACCTTGACGCCGAGGCTGACCACGCTGTTGTACACGGCCTCCACTACCAGCATCACGGACATCACCAGGCACGCCCACACCGCCGCCTGCAGCACCGGCGCGATCAGCCCGGCCCGCACCGCAACCCACGCCTCGTACGCGTCCGCCGCCGCGGTGGACGAGCCGTCGAACACGCCGATGAGCCAGGACACGGCAGCATCGAAGCCAAGCCGCGCGTTTGCTGCTGAAAACAGAAGGACAAAAAAACAGGGGAGAAAACGACGGCAAAATGAGGTCACGTGAAGCTGCAGCGTCGAGCGAGCGGGAGGGAAAGGGGGATAGGAATGTACCGGCGAGAGGGCGGCTGAAGTCGACCACGCCGACGGACACGGCGGCCGCGACGGCGGCGGCGGCGGCGAGGAGGAAGAGGAGGGCGCCGCCGAGTTCCCCGCCCTCCATCGTACGGCGCGGTGGTTGCAGTGGCTGACGGAGAGGAGGGGGGCAAGAGAGAGGACGGCTGCGCGATGCGCGAATGCAAGCGCCGGCTTTTCTTAAGTCCACGCCGGTCTTGTACTCCTTTTCTCTTGTTGGCGACTTTATACTGCGCCTCACGAAGCGTGTCCACTTGGATTAGTGTTTTTAGTACTCCCTCTTGGATTATAATAGGATCCTTCAATTCCTATGATGCTACTTGGTGATTCTATGCGATTGTTTGGTGACATTAACTGTAAGATTTTTTGACTGCGTTACTTTACATCGTTCAATGAATTTTAAAGTAGTATAATTCAAAAGAAAGTGGCAACGTGACAATCGGCACATCTGAACTGCAAAACAAGAGTTCATCATATTTGTGCAATGGGGCATTAGAGTGCTAAGAGACATATCTTGACTAAGCACTACAACCTGGAGTACATTACACATTGATAATGCAAGCATGTATTTGTGCTTCGATTTCAGCTAATGCACGTTTTTCATGAATCAGCGATCTAAATCAATCACCAGATCTTTGACAAATCAAACAAAGATTGCTCGTTCTATATTCTCACACTCTCATGTCCTTCTTTATCTGACCAGAACACACTGCAGCAAAATCATGTGAGGATGTGAGTACCATACGGGTGCACGTTCATGGGTATGTAGCATTTGCCCTTTGACGTACTAGCTGTCTAGCTTCGTTCCCACTGGCTAGAGTATTTTGCATCGTGGCGTGGGCAGATCCAATGCGGGAGGGGGTAGCCACGCCGACGGCAGCATCTTCTTGGTCGTCAGAACCTTACCACGAATCAGAGGGCCCTTGCCCTTTGCAGTGCTCGGGACCATGGAGCCAAAGGGCATAATTGCCCGTTTTTATTCGGGTATTGATTCTTTCTTATATTGTTTTCAACAAACCAAAATTCTACAATGTCTGTTGCAAAGATGGCATATTAACATCAACCAGCCTCCTTTTGTTTTGTTTTTCACACAGGAGTTTGACAAAATAGCATCCCCATCAGGTCGGAGTATGAAATTTGAACATTAAGTTGTGAAAGGCAAACTTTCATCAAAGACGAACTGAGAATGATGCATACCCAAAAGTAGTTATAAAGTGAATGTACCAATACTAATAGCACGGTCATATGAATGGAAGCTGGTCAGGTAGAACAAATGGACCCCTACAATAATGATCATGTAAGCAAAAAAAGTACGGTTGCATTTTTGCTATCCTTTTCCTGTTTCCAAGTTGGTCATACCATACCACGTCAATGATTGAAGCGCATGGTGACCGATGTGGCAAGGATGTCCAGTTTTTATATGGCAGAGGGAGACGTGTGTGAAGTTTTGGTGAGGAAGGCCTGCCTGTCTGTCTTCGCGAAGCACACTAGCTGTCTTCCATGCATGGTTTTCAATTGATGAACCCCATCCCTTTTGATTTCATAGTCGAAACACCTGTCTTGCCTGCCTACTTCTTTTTATTACTAACCCTTTTCGTGCCTACTTTTGTCTGAATTCTGAAGTCCCAAGGATAGGCTGGCTTGCCTGCCGTAGTGCCATGTCAATAGTGATCTGTCAATTAGGTAGTACTTCCGAGATGATTCTGCTAAGAACAACTGTAAAAGTATTTGTTTGCAGACAATGGGGAGATGTTTACACTCCTGAGTCCAGGCACGTGGCTTGTGAAGCGCGTGAATACACTGTTTTAAACAGGCGGGACGAGAAGCAATCGTGGAAACATCCCATCCACTGCTTGAAAACAACTTCTTTGCATGCTTCTGTGCGCCCACGACGCCACTCACGCCCTGTTCGGCTGGCTGGTGCCAGCCGTGGCTGGCTGGGCGGGTGTGAGTGCCTGGCACTGTATAATCAGCCAGCGCTACAGTACTATGTGATGAGGGAATCAGTCCAGTCCAGCCAATTCAGTGCATCCGAACAGGCTGTCAGATGAGAACTCAAAGCAGAAGCTCGAGTATGTTTGAAGTTGTAAGGAATCCGTACTAAACAAAAGCACTCTTTCAAGAGAAACTAAGAAGTTCTAAGACTACTCGTTTTTTTAAGAACCTGTGGCATTATTAACTTGAGGCATTGTGAAATTCATCGACAACGTGCTCATCAGCAATAAACACATCAATTTTTGAGAAATTAAAACGGGGATCTGATTTTCAGCAATTCGCCACCAGGTTACTTTAAGCAAATTGCTTTAAGATCTGCACAGCTCAATTGTCTGGACAGGAAGCACTGCTTTGGGTTGCAGGACAGGACGTTGTAGCTATCTCCCAGACCAGATGTTGTCGCTCTCAAATCCTCTGCTTGGAAATCTCCAGCCACATGTATGTAATGATCCTCTCCAGATTTCTGGCTGTGGTGGGCTCTCGCGATCTCACCAAGGCATCCTCAGATTTTTTTCTGAATTGCCACACCACTCGGCAGTGTGGTGGGTGCCCTTGTTGTCCCTCCCTCGCGCGCGACACGGGCAGCAACTAGCAGGCGCTAGCTAGCGACTGGTTCCATCATCTCCACGGCACGCCTCGTGCTCTCCTGTCAGGCAGGTGCTCGACTATTCCTTTCTCGTATCCCGTTCATTTCTCTCTGTTCCTCGCAGTCGTAGCACACGTACTAGTATGTGTTTGCTCCGATCCTCCTCGCGCGCGGAATGGCCGGACGCGGGCGAAGCCTTTGGTGCCGCCGGCGCGGGCAGACTGCAGAGGTTGCCGGTGCAGAGTGGCTTTCCGACAGTGAGTGCCCCTTCCCCCTTGGCGCGCCTCAGAGTCGCAAATTCTGGGAGGCGCGCGCGAGTGCCTGTTGGGAACCAGAATTGGCGTCCGCCGCCGTCGGGGCGCGCCGGGAGTGCGTCTGGTAGGCGGGCCGAATATCCATTCGGATTATTTCCGGTGGTCCAAACATGGTGGGGCCAAATTTGGATCACAATTATCGATCACGATCCGAACCTGCGATAACTAATCGCGACCCACCTTCCTGGGCTGAAGTCGGATCGCGATCCAAACCTGAGTGGGCTGCAAGTAGGTGGCCTCGCTCTTTTAGCTAGAACGTGTGCACATTGGCTGATCTAAAGAAAAAAAGAAAAACGTTTGCACATTGGCGCTACTTGTCAGTGAGGAAAAAGGTTATCGGCGCGATCTAGGAAGGTTACGGAGGAAGATTTTGTGACGATGTGATGTATACAATCACAGTCAAACCATGAACTTCAGCAAAAATTTACCTGTATATGGACATTCGAAATTCAACGTAATATAACAGCATTATCAGTAACAGATTTTGCGATTCATCTGGTTTCCTTTGTATATTTCTAAGCATTCCGGTGTATTCGTGCTGCTGACATTTTCTATTGTCGCACTGAATCTCCTCGCGTTAACAACTGAATTTTTCTGCATTGTACTATTGTTCATACAGATCCTACGTAAGCGATGGCAGCGATTGCAGTTGCAACCCTGCAATTCAGTTCAGTTCCTTGTAAGAAGCAGCTCGGCCATGGAGGCAGTGCCCTCAATGCTCAGCAATTCAGCGGCTCCAATTCCCACAGGCATTCCGTCAGTCTGAAATCAAGGATGCCAGCACCAAGCAGGCTGCGCGCCGCAAACAGGGTCGTCGTCGCGCAGGCCGGCAGGTACAAGGTGGCCATCCTCGGCGCGGCGGGAGGGGTCGGGGAGCCCCTCTCCCTCCTGATCAAGATGTCCCCGCTCGTCTCGACGCTGCACCTGTACGACATTGCCAACGTGAAGGGCGTCGCCGCCGACCTCAGCCACTGCAACACCCCGGCGCAGGTCGCCGGCTTCACCGGCAAGGACGAGCTCGCCGCCAGCCTAGCCGGCGCGGACGTCGTCGTCATCGCCGCCGGCGTCCCGAGGAAGCCCGGCACGACGCTGGACGACCTCTTCGTCACCAACGCCGGCATCGTCAGGGAGCTCGCGGAGGCGGTGGCGGACCACGCGCCGGGGGCGCTGGTCCACGTCATCAGCAGCCCGGTGGACTCCACCGTGCCCGTCGCCGCCGAGGCGCTGAAGCGGAAGGGCGCGTACGACCCGCGGAAGCTGCTCGGCGTCACGACGCTCGCCGTCGTCCGCGCCAACGCGTTCGTCGCGGCGAGGAAGGGCCTCCCGCTCGCCGACGTCGACGTGCCGGTGGTCGGCGGGCACGCGGGGGACACGGCCCTGCCGCTGCTGTCGAAGGCGCGGCCCAAGGCGGCGTTCACGGACGAGGAGGTGGAGGAGCTCACCGCGCGGGTCCGGAACGCCGGGACCGAGGTGGTGGAGGCCAAGGCCGGCGGCGACGGTGAGGGGGCGTCGTCCGCGACGCTGTCCGCGGCGTACGCGGCGGCGCGGTTCGTGGAGGCGTCGCTGCGCGGGCTCGACGGCGACGGCGACGTGTACGAGTGCGCGTACGTGCAGTCGCAGGTGACGGAGCTGCCCTTCTTCGCGTCGCGGGTGAAGCTCGGGAGGGACGGCGTGGAGGAGGTGGTGGGGTCGGAGCTCAAGGGGCTCACGGACTTCGAAGCGCGCGCGCTGGAGGCCCTGAAGCCGCAGCTCAAGGCGAGCATCGACAAGGGCGTCGCGTACGTGCAGCAGCAGCCGACGACGGCAGCGTTGAACTGAACCTGAACAATTGTTTGTGTTGGACGGTCGTTTTGTATCACGTACGATTAGGTGCTTGGCTGTGCCAGTTTTGTATCACGTATCAATTTCGTCTGGAATGGGGAGGAAAAGCTAATCTTACCGTGTGGAAAATGGTAAAAGCAACCGTGTTCTCTGTTCAGAGTGACAATTCGTCCAGGATTTAAGCGTGAACACAACCAAATTCTGGGATAGCTGAGCACATTTCTCTGTTGGTTTTTGAGAGTGATGACAGGATGGAGCTCTGCTATACAGTCAGCCACATACACCAACACATTGTCAGAGAACACGCAGAGCGAGCATTTAGTCAGGATTGTTTCGCTCAAACTATTTTGTTATGTTGAAAACAAATACAAGGCCTTACAGGAAAAAAATTAAAAAACATATCTTTTTATAGTGTATTGAGGGAGGGGGGGGGGGGGGGGGGGGGGGGGGGGGGGGGCATATGAGTGATCTCACGTGCAGTACTTTTTTCAAGTGTGCATAGAGGAAATATGGTATTGATTTCTTTAGGTTATCGTATTATTGTTTTGTGTTCCCCTCTTCTTCCCTTGTCGTGGCAAAGAATTTGGGCAAAGGTTGCGAATGATTTTGCAGCTTCATTTTCTCGTTGCCCGTTTTGGAACCTGCAACCATGGTGGTGTGATGCTCTTGCTTTCCTCACCACAAAACTTGTTACAGGATGGAAAAAAGGTTCAAGATCACATAATGCTATTCTCTCTGGTCTTTGACATGTGTTGCTCCTGCTAGAAAATTGTCACCACTTCACCGTGAGTTCTGTTGAATGTGAACTGAGCAATTAAGTCAGTGAAAAGATCATACTTGTACCGAGCAATTAAGTCAGCAGAAAGATCATACTTGTTTAAGGAACTATTTAATCGAGAGAGGTTAATACCAAAGGAGAAATGCCCCCCCCCCCCCCCCCCCCCCCCCCCAACCCAACCCAAACAGGAACAACAAAAAACCCTTAGAACATATTTCTGTCACTGGTATGGCTTGCCAGAGATCATACTTTGTCTATTTGCAAGCCTTCGTTGATTCAAACTCTGCATCATGTGCAGCTCATAGTTCCAACAATTAATGTGGGGCAAACTCAACTTCGTCATTCGTTGCTTTGAATTTATGCTTTCAAACTCTTGAGCGGCGACAGTTTTATACGCTTAGTGCTTTGTCCCTTCTTGGTTTTGACTTTGGAATACTATGGTGCATTTTAGGTGGTGGTCAACTTGGATAGGTCATAAAAGTTCTCTAGATTTTTATTTTGAGGAAACAGTAGGAGGGATTATGACTAGTCGAACAAGGATGTTTAGTAACTAAGGTATACGATTAAGATGTGCCTATAAATGGCAGGAGTATGATTAAGGAGCTACTCTCACTTTTGCTATTCGTATTTTATTTTCCACGGAAACTTATGAATAATCCATATTCAAGCACATGACGAAAGCTATATCTACATCAACAAAAACAGGCAAAATCGTTAGGATGTGTATATTAGGGTGGTTTGCAACATAATATAGGTCTGTGGGTTTCTGTAACAAAACATGTTATAAGGGTGAATCTCAAACCACGAGTACACATGATTCAAAAAAAAAAACCTACGAGTACACATGGGATGGTTTTTACATTATTAAGCCTTCAAGGAAGGATACAACTTTGAGAGGAGACAACTACAACAATGACTACTCAATAACATTAGGACTACACGTCCAAGAAGCAGCCCTTCCACTGCTACAACAATGGCTACTAGTTGCCACCCATAGCCACGGATGAACGAACAATTAATATAGGTGTGTGAGTTTCTGCAACAAACATGTTATAAAGGTGAATCTCAAACTACGAGTACACATGATTCTTAAAAAAAAAAAAACTACGAGTACACATGGGATGGTTTTTACATTATTAAGCCTTCAAAGAAGGATACAACTTGAGATTGGACAACTACAACAATGACTACTCAATAACATTAGAACTACGCGTCTAAGAAGCAGCCCTTCCACTGCTACAACAATGGCTACCTGCCACCCATAGCCACGGATGAACGAACAATTAAAGAGCTCGCGCACACTCGAGGTCGCGTTACATGTCGCCTGTTATTCGTGTTCTCGCCCTTTTTCCTAGAACGCCGGGAACCTGACCTTCTCGGTGCATCGGCTCTCCAGGTGCCGCGGGCAGTGGACGGGGCTCTTGCCGTCGCGGCCGACGCACTGGTACACCCGGTACAGCTGCGCCTCATCGCGCTCGTTCCGGTTGCACTCCACGCTGGGCGCCGACCCCGTCGCCTCCGTCACCGCGTCCCGGATGCTGCTCACGTCGTACGTCCTCCGGTTCGACGGCTCGATCCCGGCGTCGAGGAGGATGCGGGTGAGGTTGAACCTGGCCTTGAAGTCGAGCGCGGCGCGGAAGTAGGCGTGCTGGTCCATGCCGGAGCAGGTGCCGTGGCGGCGCCACTCGTGGCTCCAGAAGTCCGTCGCGTTCCTGTCCCGGCACGACAGCGTGCCCCAGTTCCGGACCAGGTCGCTCTCCAGGTCCTTGATCTGCACGCGAATGCAAAGGGGAAAAAAATCGACTGATGATTTGATCGATCCAGCAGCCGCAGTCGTACGTGCTGAAATCACACTTGTGTTTTTGAGGTACAAAAGAATGCTCTTCTTACTTACCAGTGATGCGTTGAGAGGGTCGGTGGCGTTGCAAAAGTCCGGCCAGCACCGTGTCGGGCGGCTGCGCCGGCAGTCGGCGTAGTAGGGCCAGAGCCCGTGGATGGCGAAGTCCGCTGCCGGCTTCTCGTTGCGAGCGAAGCAGCAGCCGCCCCTGGCGTCGCAGTACGAGCCAGGCCACTGCATGCATGTAAGATGTAACCACGCGAACACGTGATGACGTCGTGATTTGTACGTGCAACACCATACATTGTTACCTGCACAACATGGAAGAAGAAATCGAAGTCGGTGGCTGCGCCGGCGAGTGCGAGAGGAAGCAGGAGGAGGACCGCGAGGTGGCAGTACAGGAGCTTCATGCTTGCTCTGCTTTCGCTCTGGGAGGCTGGTTTCTTTGCTTCGTGCTCGAATGCTGCAGCCCGGCAACTTACCGGTTGCCACGGCTTTATATGCTCGGAATCTGAGAGCTGTGCGTGCGAATTTGCTCGGCCGTTGGGGTTATAGAGGATCTGAATCGCGACACTCTCACCGTCTGTTGGTTGTGCAGAACAGCAGAAGATGTCATGAAAAGAGTGCCGGAGCAAAACATGGCGCGCCGTTTCCCCTCCTTTCAGTTCAGAGAGAGTTTGGACGTGTTGTCGCGGGTTTATAGAGTGGTTCAAACCATCTAGAGAACTCCGGCTCGGCCCCCGTTTGTTTCGGCTTTTGCATAAAACAGGCTCTTGGACAGCGAGGAGCACGAAATGGAGGCCATCAAGCAGCAGAACAATTGCCAAAGGCTAGCCATGAAGCAGCAGGACAATTGTCCTGCTCGATTGCATTAGTTCAATTCGAGACATCTAGCACTGATAGCGTACTGAGCTATAATGCATCGATCAATTGTACCCAAAAGACTAAACTGATGCGAGCATGATGAGTAGTTCAATTGTAATTCAACACTTGCACACAATAGTACGTTGAACTGAAATTGCTGGTAAATTACCCATATTATATTATTTAATTTTGAGATTTCTACCCATGAATGTTTTTTTGCGCAAAAATAGAACTTATTCATCCCATTTTTGTTTAACATGTATCAAAATACAAAACTTCATGGAACACAGTTTAAACTCTATTTGCCTTTTTTTTTTGGAAAATCCCAAGTATGGAGATTATACTCCTAAAATCTTGTAAAGTTTGATACGAACACCATGATTTGCTCCAAACGAATAAAAACATGTTTATTCCATTAAACATTACAAATTGAGGTGGTTTTTGCAACAAAACCCAGTAGCTGCAACAAAATAGCTTGTGTGTGGGAATCTCAAACTTCAAGTAACATATAGGTGGTTCATGCAATCATCCCATACACCTATCCACCCAACATTACACGGCCAGCCCCATGGCCCGCTCCAATAGATGTTCGTGATCATCTAATTTTTTTTGATTTGCCGCTCTATGCAACGCCTTGTTTCTCTGACTCGAGTCCTCCAATCCCCGCTCCGCTCTATAAACCCATCAAGGGGTGGATGCGCGTCAGGGGGGTGGGGGGCTCTAGCCCCCTACTGTCATGTCCTTCATTGAGATGAAGGAGAGAAATGGGGGAGAAAAAGAGGAAGAAGGATGGTGCCTAGAGGAAGAAAAAAGAGAGGAGAACCCCATTAATCACTCCCCTGCGTCCACCAATGAAAACCGTTATCTAGAGCAGCCACGCTATCGCAATGGCACCATGGCTTGTACCACGAACGGGTCAGGGTACCAATGTTGTTCTGACACACCGTCCCAATGTTCACCATTCTCTTCTAACAATTGTAACTAGCTAATGTAGCTACGACACCAATGGCCTGCCCCAAACACCACATCCTCTACCTTCCATGGTCGGCGGAACCATCACCACCATGCCACCCACTGTCACAATCTCCCACCGTCGTGTCACTGCAAGACCCTAATCTTCCTCTAAAGACCGTCGCGGGAGAGTAGGCCTCCAACAACCTCCAAACCCTACCCAAGGCTATCAAGGTGGGACAATGCGACAACAACAACAAAGATCGTGTGTGTGAATTGTGAAACAAGAGAAGGATTAGTCGAGACGTCCGGTCCCACTTTGTAAGAATCTTAAAGTTATAGCAAACAACTCGCTTCCACACAATGCACCTTGCAATTTCCCGAATCAGGTAAAGTGAAATATATCATGCTCTTATTCATGTCTGATCATGTCGATCTCGAAGGGGAAAAAAAGGCAGAGAGAGAGAGAGAAAAAAAGTAGTACAGGTCCAGGAATCAAGCTGGACATGAATTGTAGAGTTGTAGCTTCACACAAACGCCGTCACATCAGACGTGCGCGCCGGCTCGCCGCTTGCCCGGTAGCGGCTTCAGAAAACGGGCAGCTTGACCCGGTCGCTGCACTTGCTGTTCATGGACAGCGGGCAGTCGATGAGCTTCTTGCCATCCTTGTCCACGCACTGGTACACCTGGTACAGCTGCGACTCGCCGTCCGCATCGCGGTTGCACTCCAGGTTCGCCTTGGCGCCCGTCCCTTCCGCGATCGCGTCCCTGATGCTGCTCAGGAAGTAGGTCTCGGTGTCGGACGGCACGACGCCGGCGTCGGCGAGGACGGTGGTGAGGTTGTGCTTCGCCTTGAGCTCCAGCGCGCTGGCGAAGTAGTCGTGCTGGTCCAGGTTGGAGCAGGTGCCGTGCTTCATCCACTCGTGGCTCCAGAACGTGAAGCTGCCCCCGCCCTTGCACGACAGCGTCGGCCAGCTCTGTTCCAGCGACTTGAGCAGGTCGCGGATCTCCCACGGCCGCAGCTCGTTGCCGTCGTCGCAGAACTGCGGCCAGCACCGGCCCCGCCGCCCGACCATGGCGAGGACGCCGGCGAGGCCGCCGCCCCGGCGGCCGCACTCGGCGTAGTTGGGCCAGAGGCCGTGGATGCCGAACTCCGCCGCCGGCTTGCCCGTGTCCGGGAAGCAGCAGCCCTGCCGCGTGTCGCAGAACGAGCCCGGCCACTGCATGCATTCATCAGAGAGAGAGGTTATTCACCCGTCGCCTCAAGCAGAGAACGCTTCGATCGACCGTGAGCATGCGATGCGTTCAAGCAACAAGTGGCAACAGAAAACGGATAAGGATTGGACAAGTCGTCGTTCATCTCACCTGCTGAACAAAGTAGAAGAAATCGAACCTCTCGGCCGTGGCCGAGACGGCGAGGAGAGAAAGCAGAGCCAAGGAGAGCACAAGCTTCGTCGTCGTCATCGCTGCCGGTCTCTCGGCGAGTTCCCCTGCAACTGTATCCTGGTGCGTGTTGCTACAGCAATCGGTTAGGCCGGCTACTTATAACCATCGTCCATCGACGAGGATCATTACAGTACGCGAGAGAACATGCCTATGTCGATACAAAAACATTTTACGCCAAGCTAACGAAACAACGTGATTACGTGAGGAATCGGGACATCCGGGCCCGGGCGATAGAATATGCTCCGGATCAGGCTTCGGAGAAACAACATGCATGATGAATTCATGTAGAAACAGGGCATGCCAAACTAATGGGGCACGAGTTCTGTTTCGTTGTTTTCTTGGATTCGGAAAAATTTAGGACTCATGACTCATGAGGCGTGCCTTCACGTTACTTGGTTCTGTTGCTTCCTTGGCCACGCCAGGTTGGTGCGGGGACAATGGATCTGGGCAGACGTACGATGCGATATCAAAATCACAGCTTGCATATTGGCCAGCACCCTGCGAAAAAAAATATGCCGGCAACTAGTTAGCTAGATCAGGTCAGATCTATCGATAAGACGATTCTGACCGGCAAAAGAACGGGAATGGGAAGGATGATTAAATAACAACGATGATTGGTGCTTTGCCTACAGACAAGAACAAAAGGATTATTTAAGTAACACATTGGCAAACGTTGAAACTTATATGCGCGTCCAGTGGATCAACTCAGTAGCAGTAGTTCCCAAGAAAGATCGGTAATAGCATCAAACAATGACAACTTGTGGAATAATTAACTCCGGCTGGGTTTTGCATCCTCTGCGATTTTGACTGTGAGGTTTGTCTTCGGTAGTTCGATGATACAACTGCTCATGTGGTTGGGACATGATGAGATCAGATCAAGGAAAGCTGCTGTCCCACTCCCAACCACACGTCGCAGAAATCAGTATACGCAAGTCAGTTGACGTGTTCATCACGTCAGTTAATGGCCAGTACCTTCAAATGAACAGAAAAAGACACAGCAGATTGCCGCCCCGTCTGAAGCGTCAATTATTTTTCCCATGCACTTACCAGTTTCGGAGTAATTAAGCATGTTTTCTTCAGTGGTCAGAAACAGAGCTGCTTTTGTTGCCTTTCTGATCTTGTTTTTATCAGCTCCTACTCTTGTTCCCATTGTCTCCATCCTGAAATATAATTTTTGGGCTTGATTGAAGTTATAATTTTTTCAACTTTGACCAACAAGATGTTCATATATACAAAAATAAAATTTTTTTGAGGAAGTACAAAAATAAATTTACTTTAAGTAGAAAGAGTTGTGTCCCTTCGCAAAAAAGGAAAAGAAGAAACAATTGTGTGTTATGACAGCTGGTTTGACGATAAATTTAGTAACATTATTTTTGGATAATCTTCACGTCCAAGAGAGGAATAGAAGATGAATTTTCAAAAACTCAAAGCTCCAACTATTGGTGTGGTTTTCACACAAAAAAATAATAATAAATGGTGTGGCGTGCACAAGTCAGCCCACACAAAAAGCCCATGGGTCGTGGCTGTTGTCAGCCCATTATGCATTACAATACGTTGAATTTTGATAGGACAATGCAATGATCTCTCTTAGGTCAAACAAATTATGTGTTTGAGAGGAATGAGGTGGTGATGGAGCAACCCATTTCACATCCAATCACCCTAATAATTACTCTCTGCGATCCGATTTATCGGAACGGCATCATTTGTAGAACAGAGGGAGTAACGGCATTGACAAACCGAGTACAGGAATGAAGCTTGTAAATTCAGAGGGCACAAGCACAAATCAAATGCCGATCACATCCAGAGGCATGCGTGCCCACCTGCCGGACCACACGCATGCATGCCGTTTTTTCCCGATGATGGTGGACAGCGCCACAGAGGGAAGTCGATGAACTCCTTCCCCGATCGGTCCACGCACGTACACATGGAACTCATTGTCAGATTGGATCTTCTTGAAGATTAATCGACATATTTATGTGGGATTGGTGAATAGAGAGTGGTGAGGAAGACAGCCATGAACTGGGGAAAAACTCTGGATCGCAGCTCTCTGGATCCTTCTCTGTTACTCCATTATGTTTGTTGAGTTTTACACTTTTGTCCCTAGATTAGTTTATAATTGCAAACATCAACACACACCAACACTCCCCCTCAAGATAGGGTGAATACATCATATAGCCCCATCTTGTTACAAAATGCAGAGAAAGTTTTTTCAGGCAACCCTTTTGTTAGGACATCAGCCACCTGACTAGCAGAGCTTATGTAGGGTAAGCAAATTATCCCTCTATCAAGTTTCTCCTTAATGAAATGACGATCAATCTCGACGTGCTTGGTTCGATCATTTTGAACTGGATTATTGGCTATATCAATAGCCGCTTTATTATCACAGTACAACATCAGTGGCTTGCTCTTAAATAATCCCAACTCAGTTAGAAGAATCTGCAACCATAGCAACTCACATATGCCATGAGCCATAGAACGAAACTCCGCCTCAGCGGTGGAACGTGCCACCACACTCTGCTTTTCACTTCGCCATGCAACCAAATTACCTCCAACAAAGGTGCAATATCCAGATGTTGAGCGTCTATCATCCAAAGAGCCCGCCCAATCAGCATCAGTATAGCATTCAACTTGCAAGTTCCTTTGTCGAGTATATAAGAGGCCTTTTCCGGGACAACCTTTAAGATATCGTAGGATCCGATAAACAGCATCCAAATGAGATGACTTAGGATCATGCATGAATTGGCTTACCACACTCACGGCGAAGGCAATATCAGGTCGTGTGTGTGAGAGATAAATGAGGCGTCCAACTAGCCTTTGATAATCCTCTCTATTAACAGAAGTACCCACTTGCTCAAACGATGATTTTGATCAATTGGTGTAGCTGAGGGCCGACATCCGAGCATGCCTGTCTCTTTTAACAAATCAAGGACATATTTTCTTTGAGAAAGAAAGATACCTTTTGGACCACGGGAGATCTCAATGCCAAGGAAATATCTTAGTTGTCCCAAATCTTTCACCTCAAACTCTTGTGCAAGATATTTCTTTAAGCATGATATCTCATCTGAGTCATCCCCGGTAATCACAATATCATCCACATATTCTATTAATATTGCTACCTTACCTCTAGTATGTTTATAGAAGAGTGTGTGATCAGCATTACTTTGGTGATAACCTCCCTTGAGCATTGATTGTCTGAAACGATCAAACCAAGCCCTCGGCGATTGCTTTAAACCATATAAAGATCGATGCAAGCGAAGCACCTTTCCATGAGTTTGACTAGTTTCAAAGCCAGGTGGAATATTCATGTATACCTCCTCTTGAAGATCCCCATGGAGAAATGCATTTTTAACATCCATCTGATAAATATCCCAGTCCAAATTAACTGCACAAGATATAAGTGTTCTTATCGAATTCATCTTGGCCACTGGTGCGAAGGTCTCATCATAATCTATCCCATAAGTTTGGGTATAGCCCTTGGCAACTAGGCGAGCTTTATATCTATCCACCTTGCCTTCTGGTGTATGTTTAATGGTGAAAACCCACTTACACCCTACAGGTTGCTTACCAGGTGGTAGATCCACAAGCTCCCAAGTCTTATTCTTCTCCAACGCTCTCATCTCATCTAGCATAGCTTCTCTCCACTTAGGATCCTCTTTAGCTGATTTCCAGTTAGTAGGTATGGATACAGAATCAAGAGAGGCAATAAAACTTTTAAAGGATGAGCTACAATTTTTGTATGTGACAAAGTTGGCAATATCATGTTTGTACCAAACACAATCCTTAAGACGTGCTGGAACATCAGTGGCTCTGGTTGGCTTTCTCAAAGCGATAGGTAAGTTATTTGCAGGAGAAGGTTGAGTGGATGCTTCATTATCACCTTGCTCAAGTGCGCTCGACGGAGCTATAGGACTGAGGGACAGAGAATTGTTACCTGGGTCCTCATGCATATGTGACTCTATATCTTGAGAAGGTTGGCTACTATGAGTGTCTCCATGGCAAGAACTGTCACCTCCATCACTACTGATGTTCTCCCCCTGTCCTGGGTTAGATTCATGACTACGAGAGACACCTGAAGTAGGAACAAGAATAGAACCTACAAGAATGTCTCCACTGTTACTCTCCCCCTCTTATTGTACTTCAGGTGGGGATAGAGTAATTCCAGTATCATCGGTTGGGCCATAGTAAGGCTCACATTCTCGAAATGTGACATCCATGCTCACAAAGAAACGGCGTTCAGATGGGCACCAACATCTATAACCCTTTTGAGTAGGAGAATAACCAACAAACACACATTTAACAGCACGAGGATCAAGTTTACCAACATTATTTCGATAGTCATGAACAAAGCACACACACCCAAAAACTTTCGGAGGACCAACAAAATCATTTGATTTTAAAAGCAGCTGAGCAGGGGATTTATTATCAAGCACATGAAGAGGCATGCGATTTATTAAATACGTAGCAGTCTTTATTGCCTCTCCCCAGAGAAACTTAGGAACATTCATAGTAAACATCAAAGATCGAGCAACTTCTAGCAAATGTCTATTTTTACGTTCTGCAACACCATTTTGTTCTGGAGTGTTAACACAGGTTGTTTGATGCTCAATGCCATTTACGGCCAGAAATTGCTCAAACTCCTGGTTAACATACTCAGTACCATTGTCAGAACGTAAAACTTTAACAGTATCACCAAACTTATTCTTGATAAGAGCACACAAGTCTTTAAAGACCATAAAAATGTCACTTTTACGTTTCAATAGATAAAGCCAAGTATAACGACTAAAACCGTCAATAAAAGTCACAAACCATCTGTGCCCAGAAACAGAGTGTACCTCACATGGTCCCCAAACATCAGAATGGATAATGTCAAATGGTTTGTGGCTTCTTAAACCTAAACTAGGATAAGGAACCCTTGTATGTTTAGCAAACTCACAAGCATCACATATAAGGGACTCCCTAGGACATGACTTAAACAGACAAGGATAAATATGAGACATAGCAGCAAAAGATGGGTGTCCAAGCCTGCGATGAAGAAGTAGCAATTCTTGACATGGAGACATCTTGGCAGCAAGTGCAACCTCGTCGCTACCTTCATCAAGGTAATAGAGTCCATTATGCACAGTCCCAGTCCCAAGAATTCGCCCTGTCCTTAGCTCCTGAAAGGCACATCGAGAAGGATCAAACCAACCTCTACAATTTAGGGACTTTGTAATAGAGCTAACAGACAAAAGGTTAACTGGGAAATTAGGAACATGCAAAACTGATGATAAGGATATGGTTTTAGTGCACCGGACAGATCCACGTCCTGTGATAGGAGCTGTGGATCCATCAGCCACACGCACCTTATCCTTACCTGAACAAGGGGTATAAGAAGTAAAAAGATTAGATGCTCCAGTCATATGATTGGTGGCCCCTGAGTCAATGATCCAAGGTCTAGTTTGGAGCTGTGGATCCATCAGCCACACGCACCTTATCCTTACCTGAACAAGGGGTATAAGAAGTAAAAAGATTAGATGCTCCAGTCATATGATTGGTGGCCCCTGAGTCAATGATCCAAGGTCTAGTTTGGGTTGTGGATGCATGAGCTTGATGGGGTTGCATACCTTGGGTTCCTGAAAGGTAACTAGAATCAGCTATAGAGGAACCTTGTGTGGAAGAAGAGCCTTCTGAGAGTCTAAGTTTGGATTTGTATTCCTCAAGAGCTTGCACATCTACCCTTGGAAGCCCCCCTTTGGGTTCAGTGTGATTTGCTTGATTCCACTTCCCACCTTGAGCCCCCCCTGGCTGTGATCTCCCTTTTTTCCACCCAGGTGGATAGCCATGAATCTTGTAACATCTATCAATGGTGTGCCCGTCACGCTTGCACTTCTCACAAAATAATTTTTTCTTGACTTGATAAGGTGCACCACCCTGAAGTTCATATGTGCGGCTATTTTGCATTGATAAAGCAGCACGCGCATCAGGCCCTCTTTGATCATCCATTTTAGGATTAGCTAGTCTGGTTTCTTCTTCAGTGATATTTGTAATTATATCATCCAAACTAGGCCATTCAGGCTGAGAGAAAATAAGTTGACGGCGGAGATCAAATTCTTGATTTAAACCATCAAGAAAGAGCTTGCTCACAAATGATTGAAACCATGTGTGATGAATGGCAATATCTTTCTTATCAGCTGGTTCAAATGGATGATAATAGTGTAAATCCCTATACAACCTTCTCACTTTGTTAGCATACTCGGTCACTGACATTGAACCTTGCTTCAAATGGGCCAATTCATGCATAATTCTAGTAGCTTGCATTTTATTTGACTTTCCAGAAAACTGGCTCTCCAATGCAGCCCACACTTCGGGAACGGTCGCCATGGTTTCAACTTGCTCACGGACTGTCGGTTCCATGCTCCCCAACAACCACACAAGAACCTTGTCATTAGTTTGTTTCGCAACAGTGGCAATAGTCTCTCCATCAGTCAACAAATTCTCATAGCCATGTGAACTCAAAATTAGTCGAGCATGACGAGCCCAACTTATATAATTTTCAGGTCCAGATAGTTTTACCGGATTAGGCTCAAGCATGTGCTTCATAACTTCTGGAGCTGTCTTAAACTACTGCTGTTCAAGCACTTAGAAAAAATCTCACACAATTTCTCAACACTGGGATCCCCCTGATTTTTTTCAGCCGTTTCACCCATCTTGTACTAACCAATTTACTGGGACAAGAAGAAATACCACTGTATAGAACTTATCCGGGCATATAGCAGTAGTGTCGCAGGTTCAGTTCAACAACCAAACAAGCACACAGGCAGCTGACCTTCACATGAGGCAAGTGGAGACCACAGCACCAGCTAGCCAACAACACAACGGGGCAAGAGCAGAAAGTAATCTTCTCCCCGTAGGCCAAGAGCTGAGCTTCTCCGCAATCCTCTCCCACAGGCAGCCGCACAACAACTCAATTGTTTCTTGAACAAATCTTGGTGGATTTCGACCACCGAACAACGAAACAAGCTTGATTTGGCGAGTTTTACACAAGATCAACCCGCCCTGATACCATCTTGAAGATTAATCGACATATTTATGTGGGATTGGTGAATAGAGAGTGGTGAGGAAGACAGCCATGAACTGGGGAAAAATTCTGGATCGCAGCTCTCTGGATCCTTCTCTGTTACTCCATTATGTTTGTTGAGTTTTACACTTTTGTCCCTAGATTAGTTTATAATTGCAAACATCAACACACACCAACAGATCTGTCGACCTGACAAAAGAACACTTCCTAAAAAAGAGGGACCTGAAAAAGGAACGTGATGAATCAGAACGAATCAGCAACGTGATTTGTGCTCTGTATAGAGAAGATTATCGACTGACTCGTTGGTCCATGGAAATTACATGAACTGTCAGTTGATTGATCCAAGGAACCAGGATCAGTACAAAGCCCCAAATGAGGACGACCTGTGGAAATAATTGATGCAGGCAGGGCTTCGCTTCTGTCGCGATTGACACACTGAGAAGGTTAAATTTAAGTTACATTATGAGTTGCTGTACCAATTCAAACATTACAAGTTCTTGTCCCAGTTTAGTCTCACATTGGACAGTTGCCTGTCATCTATTTGCATATTCCTAAGATACAATGGTGCATGCGCAATTTCAAGTCCAATTCAAGTTTGCCTAATTTTCTTCTGTTATAAATATATTCTTATCTGAACCTGTATTAACAAGTCAAGATGGCCGAGTTGGTCTAAGGCGCCAGTTTCAGGTACTGGTCCGAAAGGGCATGGGTTCGAATCCCATTCTTGACACATCCTTTTTATTTTTGGGTACTTTCTCCTCTCTCTTTTTTCCTTCTTTTTATCTGTTCATGCAAATTCAAATATTTGTAATATCCATATCAGCCCCAACTGCTCACGCATCGGAAACACCTCTCCAATTCGCCAAGCCAAACTACTCGTCGTTCTGTTCATCGATCATACCCAAGTCTTTCATGTGAACTTAACAGGAAAAGCAACCAGCAACCATGTCTGAAGCGCCAGTTTTTCTCGCTTCCGTCTCATATCATTGGCTTCTGATTTTTCTGTTCAGACGGCAATTCGACGTCAATATCTGTGCTCCGAAAAATTGGCAGCGAAGGGACAGAGGACGACAGGGATCTTAGTACCATACACTCGTCACTTTCAGAGTAATTAAGGCTTGTTTCTCTTCAATGATCAAGCAACAGTACTGCTCTTGTTGTCTTGGTGACCTTATCGTCGTGCTCAAATCATGGATGCTGCCACGTTTTCTTCAGCTCCAGCTCTGGTTCGTACTAAGCTCAACCTATTATTTGCTATTTGGCTGCCCTACTACACCCACATTAGCAGAGAGCTTTTAGACCAGATGCTAATTTTTCTTGTTTTAGCATTGTGCTTTGCATTCCTTCCAAAAAAGTTTTTCCCTGAACATGCCTGAATATAGTCCCTCTCGAACATAGTAGCTACAGCTGGAATATGTATTGCCTGGTCTGATCTACAGGTGGATACCGAGACGGCGATCTGCGCGCATCATCTCTACTGCAGAGCTTATGATAAAATATCTGGTTGGTAGCACACTGCAATCTTCGTTTGACCTCATGAAGTGTTGCTGTCTTGGCTCGGTTGTGGTAACAATCAAAGCAAATTTCTGACGAATTGCGCGTTTGTTTGATCATACAGGGACTGAAGCACACTACTTTGTACTTTTTATTCATTCGTCTGCTGCAGACAATTCCTGGAACCATAGCAAGTTGCGAACCCAAATAAAACCGCCTGTCATATGTGCCTGCAACTCTGAAACTAGTTAGGTTAAAAAAACACACACACCACTCTGAAACTAGTTAACTTCAGGCCTGATTGTAGTGCTCCACTTGGCTTCTTGTGCCCCATCGACCATGAAACTTCTAGAATTGTTGACACTCATCAATTCATGCTGAAATTTGTACTGGTGTTTTAAGTAGATGTGCGATGTACAAGTGATGCCACTATCAACCTCAGATTCATTATGAAGCTTGACATCTGAAGATGACTTAATAAAGAGCATGAGCTAACTAACTAGACTTATGAGTTAGTAGCATACTACTACCTACTACATGACCCATAAACAAAGGAGTGGCCAAGTGGCTCGTAGCAGCAAGCAATGAGCAGCTGTCATAGATTCATATGATCAGTATTGTTTACCATTGTTGACTGAAATGCTGATCTGTCAAATGGCGATGGAGTGTAGCCAGTTTGGGCCAGATATGTAATGGGCCCGTCCATTGCACACCAAATCAATGGACTTGTCTTCCCTCTCATCTCATCAGTCATCATCTTGACCTCTTCTTCTCTGCTTTAACTTCTTGCCAGCCAAGAGTTGACGTTTGGGTGCCTGATGTATGCTCAATCGAACTGTTTGCTCCTGTTTTTGATAAGAGCCCAGATATTCTGCTTTGTCCTTTCTTGTGTTCCCAGCAAAGTTTAAGTTTCGTTTTGTAACCAACGAACTACATATGAACATCTTGCTCAAATTACTGCAAATGACATCCAGCCATGAAGAAAAATAATAATTTTAAGAAACGGCCCTTTTTAAAAACTCTTTACTGAGCTCGACTTGCTGGATCGTGTAGTAATGAATAACGCAACTATATACTCCCTCCGTCCAGAAATATAATATATATCTAGTGTTGTCCTAAGTCAATTGTTTTTAAACTTTGACAAAAAATATACATAAATATATATTGTTTCAAAAAAGAGTTACATATTATGATAGTCCATTTCATGATGAATCTAATGACATTATTTTTGTGTTGTCAATATTTATAGTTTTTTCAAAATTGTTAACCAAAGTTTGAAAAGTTTGACTTAGGACAAAACTAGATGCACACTATATTTCTGGACGGAGGGAGTAATTAACTGGACTGAAAAACGTTTGTATGAAAGAGAGACACCAAATTAGCATTTCTGCTCTTGGACACGCGTCAATACGCTGGAGGCTGCTCAAGAAACAAATCACAAGACCAAAACCATCGACGTCGAATACGACAATGTACCAGTAGTAGTACTGATCAAGTCCAACTACAGGCACGTATTGTCCACGGGAGACGCTGTCCAGGTTCCAGAAGCGTCCTTGCAGTTGACTTCTTTGCAGTGTATAAACACTCTTTTTTTTTTTGAGATAAGTATAAACACTCTTCTTGCACTCCCGAATGGCGGCATGGGCCTCACAGCCCGCGCACTAGAACGTCAACCGAATATCCGCAAGGGCCCATGTCTCACCCACTGGCTGGAGGCGACGCCGGTGGACCACGGCCGGCGGCCCGACCCAACCCGATCACGCATGGGCGCCCGCCGCCACGTCAAGGAAAAACCTTCGCTCCCGTCGCCGTCCCGGCCCCCACACGGCGCCGCGGCGTCATGCCGCGCGATGGGTATAGCACAGTAGTACGTTGCCGACCGCGACGTGGCCACGCACGCCCGCCCGTCCCGCCTCGGACGGGCCGGGAGCCTGCCGCGGCGACGCGCCCATACGCCGCGCATTCGTTCACCGTCGGCGGCGGCGTCCACACTCCGCGGGCGTCGCCGACTTCATCACGAAGCAAGCAGTGTGCGTGTGCCGCGAAAGTCTCATGCGAAACCGTACAGCCACGAAGGCACACGCCATGCATGTGCCTTGTGGCGTGGCGGTTCCAGCGATGTGCATTTTTTTTTTTTTTTTGATCAAGATGTGCATATGATCACGCTTGGAGCGGAGCTGCCGGCATCCCGGCACTGTGCATGCTGACGCCTCCACGCGAGGCTCCGGGAAACCGGGACGCGGACGTCTGATGAGTCACCGGATTATCCAGTGAACGGCCAAGTCTGCGGTTTGTCAAGGACGACGGACACCACGCATGCAGCCCTTGCGTTCGTGTCGCGGCGTCAGGAGCCTGGTGCACGCATGCCGTTTCCCGATCTGTGCATGCACCAGCATCACTGCATGCGTCACGCGTCGGCTCGACCGCAAACCTGCAGCCACTCATTCTGATGACCCGAGTTTTGTTACTCCAATATTAGTAGTATCTCCAAACGGCCTGGATCCATTCTGATGACCTGGTTTTTGTTACTCCACCCACCTCTCTCAACGCTTCTTCTCTTCTCTTCCAAACGGTCCGGACGCCATGCGTCATGGCCGTTAATCTCAGCAGCTGTTTTTGACCGTGGCGTTCCCTTTTGCTTTCACCTCGCTTCGCCTACCCATCGATCGATCACATCCAAATTAATCTGGCCACCGGCGGAAACGGTCTTGAATTCAGGAGTTGCTGTTGCGCTGTTGACTTCGAGGAGACCCCTCAGGCTCTACACACTCATATTCCTCTATTTCCTTCCTCTAAAAGGAATATTCTGTCCTGGTCATCAAGATTCTTTCTTCTATACCAATTTCTCTCGCACCCATGGTTCCTCTATATTCTTCCTCTATCCCAACTATCATATATTTTATTCAACCATCTCCAACTGCCATCTCATTTTAACAAACACATTTCTTCATAACACATTCATTATAATAGTTATTCTAAGTAACAAAAAATTGTAGGACTCTTTTGTAAATATCAAACACAGAAAAATCATAAACAAATTACGAAATAATAAAAGGGTCAATCTGCGGGGAAAACTAGGAAAATTTAGTGTCAGAGAAACTAGGAAATTTAGTTTGCATTTTTCGGAGTTATATTCTTACATATACGAATTATTGAAGTTTTTAAACTATTTTCCTATTTTCTGGAATTTAGGTCGTGAACAGTAAACAGGGGAAGGAACAGGCGGCCAGAAATCTCTAAAATCCGTCGATTTGGGTGGGGGAAAAGCATGCGAGATGACTCAAATGGATGCGTAGGGATGTGAGGAAGCTGTGTGTGCGAGGAATCGAGTGGAAACTCACCGAGTTGATCGAATTTTGCAGCTAGGCCGGAGAGGGTCAGTTTAGGTGTCTTCCAGAAAAACTCGTCGCTCTCGCCAGTGGCTGCGGGGATGGAAAAACTGAGGTTGGGATGAGCTTTGGAACCTTCCTATGCAGCTCTAGGTGGAAAGGCTCGGTGGGAGACGGAGCCAAGGTGGTGGGCGAGCTCGAGCTTCGCTCGACTGCGGGTAATGGCGATAGAGAGAAAAGAGAGGAAAGCGACGACTGCCTCTGCGGTGGAAGGGGGCGTGCGAGGCCGGTGGCCCTGGCGCGCGGCGGGTCCCAGCGCGGTAGCGGAGTTCCTGGAAGTCCTCTGAAAGTAGAGGAATCGGGGCCTTCCTCTTCTTTAACGTGATGCTTCCAGTACGCCGGTGCAGCTCCTCCTTCCTCTAAATGTTACTGAAGTAAAGTTTCCAGTAGACCGGTGCGGAGAGCCTCAGGCCGACCCGATCCGTCAGTTTGACCTAGGTTGAATTTCCCTGATGCTGATGCATCCCTCTATATAACTCAGTTGAGTGTTGAGCAGGAATTACCAGCAGATAAAGCTGAATCATTAGCACTCTTTGTACCATTTGTCAAAAGCCTTTCAGGATAAGTAAGCTCTCTTAATCGCTAGGATTGATCTGTCGCTTGCCTCTCTTAATCACTAGGAGTACAAAGGGGAGTCAAATCCGGCTTAGGCTATCCGCACTCGTGTTCCTCTATATCTTTCCTCTAAAAGGAATATTCTGTTCTAGTCATCGAGATTCTCTCATCTAAATCAATTTTCCCGCACCCATCATTCCTCTATATCCTTCCTCTATCCCAACAAACTTATATTTTATTCACTTATCCCAACTACCATCCTATCTCTTCACTTTTTTTTCCTTTTCTTTTTTTCTCCCCATTCTCGCACCGCACTCATTTCTCCCCTTTCTCTCTCTCTCCCCCTCCCTCTCCAACGGCGACGGCGGCGACGGCGGCCGTCCCTTTGGCTAGCCATCAGCATCTTCAGCTCCCCACCCTTCCGCTTCTCTCCTCCTCCGATCTCCACCCCCTCGAGCCCATCGAGCACCTGGCGGCGCGGGGAGCTCGGCCTGGCGCGCGGGAGCTCCGCCGCGCCTCCCACCAATCTATCTCGCTCCCGCGCCTCCCCTCCCATGTCGCCGCCGACCTTTCACCTCCCCCCCGCGCCTTCCCCCCCACCCAGGCTCCGTCGAAGGCTTCGCCGCCGAGCCGGCTGGACGGCGGCTGGCGAGCTCGTCGGGCGGCGCATGCCAACTCGGGCGGACGGCGGCGAGCGAGCTCGGTCGGGCTGACGGCGCGCAGGGAGGCTCGGGCGGACGGTGCGGGCGAGTTCGTTGGGCGGCGAGATCCGCGTGGACCGAGCAGAGCACCCGCGGCGCGCCATTCCGGTGTCCCGCCACCTGCCCACCAACATGGCGTCGCCGCCGACCACGACCACCAAGAAGCCCACGCGCGCCTCAACAACCCTTCCCGCGCGCCTTTCCGGCCGCCGCCGCAATCCGCAACGGCGACGCCGCGCTCCTCTCCTTCGCCCCGACCTCCATCTCGCCACGCGCACGACTTCCCCGTCACCCCCGGTTCCGCCTCCGCTGGGACCCTTCCCTCGGCGGCGAGGTTTCTCTGTCCAGGGTCTCTTCCGGCGGATGCGGCTGACGCGCTCGCGCGGCGGCCTCGGCTTCTTCCCGTGCGCGCCAGCATCGGTGGGAGACTGAGGTGGCCCGCGCGCGATGCTTTAGCGCGGCTTCCTCTACTTCCGCTGGGAATAGCGGAGACGCCTGCTTCCGCTTGTTTAGCGGGATGCGTAGAGGAAGGTGCGCCTCTATTTCCTGTAAACGTTACTGAAGGAGCGTTTGCAGTACACCGGTGCGGGCAGCCTTACCCCTCTCCTCTCCTCCATTTTCGATTGATGTTGCAATGTGCTGCTGTCATGGTGCCCCCTCTCTCTCTCTCTCTCTCTCTCTCTCTCTCTCGTCTCTCCTCTCTCCTCTTTTGCGAATTATTACAGGTGTGACATTTAACCACCCAAAGTAGAAAATGCAAAGAAGGCATAACCAGTAAAGTAATTAACCGCACTGCACCGTAGTGGTACTCCATCTGCAGTGAACGGATGCCGGCCTGCTGAAGGCATACGTACGCAGTACTCCTACAGTCCTACTTCAGCTTAAGTCGCATCTTCGAATCAGCTGGATATAAACCAGACTCGAGTACGCGATCTAGTAGAGACTGTTGGGGTTGCCGGCAAGCTAGATTTTTGCACTGTTATTGTCAAGCTTGCCATGCGTGAGATATCATGCATCTTAGCAGTTAGCTTAGCTCCTCGGTACAAAATGCAGAAATGTGGCGGCAGCTACTACCAGCTAGGGCTGGACTACCGAGACAGCTCGGCTCGGCTCGGCTCGGCTCAGCTCGTTAGGATAACGAGCTGGCTCGGCTCGGCTCGTTATATTAATGAGCTGAAACGCTGGCTCGGCTCGGCTCGTTACGAGCTCGAGCTGGCTCGCGAGCCAGCTCGTTAAGCTGGCCGCCGCTCGCCTCCAGCACCTCTGCCGTGACATGGGAAAGAAGACGATGACCACGCCGTCGAGTACATCTTCATGTCTTTGAGCACAACGGAGCGCCGGGCGGGAAGGCGGAGGCTGACATCGCGGAGGTCGTTGTGACCGAGAAGGGACGGCGGCCAGTGACGTGAAGGAACGGCGGAGAGGGAGCCGTCCCCGCCATGTGAGGGGAGGAGGGGGAGGGGCGGCATCACCGCATGAGATAGAGGAGGGCGGCGAGGGAGCAGAGTGACGGGCCAGCAAGGCAGGCGACGCGGCTCGCGAACGGAGCGAGGCAAGCAGCCCGGTGGGGACCGGGGGGCGGCGAGGTGCGGTGGCGGCGCGATTCATGAAATGGATTAGGTGTGGGGAGAGAGAAGGGGTACTGATCCTTGCTTTCGTCAATGAGCTTGTTTAACTCACGAGGGTGCTGGGTCTGCTAGGAGTTGCTGGCTCGTTTGGCTCGTGAGCGGCTCGCGAGCCAGCTCAAGCCAGCTCGTTAAACATAACAAGCTACAGACCTGGCTCGGCTCGGTAGAAAAAGTGAACAAGCCGAGCCGAGCTAGTCGCGAGCCGACCCGAGCTAACGAGCCACGAGTTTTTTGTCCAGCCCTAGCAGCCCGTGTAAAAGCCCCCTCACTTCCAGCAAACGGGTTTTACACTGCTAGTACTAACACGATCTTTAACACAATTCATGTGGGAAAAGAGAGCTTCAGTTACAAGTCATGCATATTCGCTTCTGTTACCGAGCAACTAAAGCTCGTTAGCATTTCTGATAGCCAACGCTGTCCGTGTCACCCTGTACTGTACGAGCACGCGCACACCCATCAGTTACAAAAATCACATTCGCTCACGCAAAAAAAACGTTCTTGGACGCGTCAGGCTGTTGTTCAGGAACGCGCGCTGTTGTACAAAAACGTTAACGTGCCATGGAATCGTTGCAGAAAACCCACATTTTTTTTTAATCTGAAACTGTGTTTTTGTATCCAGTAGTACAACTGCTGCACTATACCACTCCTACTCGTCCTGCTGAGTTCAGGTACTACTAGCGTAAATGCATTGTACCACGACGCATATCTCTCGCAGTGTAGCAGTACAGTATTTGATCGTAATTTCGCGGAATGTGCTGGTTGTGGTAGAGGCTCATGGGCATGATCTCGTACTAGTAGCAGCCATGACAGTCGACCGATCGCGGCATGGTACACCACATTAATTCTCTGGACGGGACGCAGAGATGTCTGACCCAATCTTCCTGGTAGCAATCTTGAACCATCAAGCAGCTGCTCTAAAGGTGCGTTCGTTGCACCCCCTCTAAAATTTTAGATCTGTTACATCAAAAGAAATCTTACTATTTAAACATATTTTTATTAATTTAATGACAAAACCTATGTCACGACCCCTTCTAAATCGCGAGACGAATCTAATGAGCCTAATTAATCTATATTTTGCTACAATGATGCTACAGTAACTATCTTCTAATGACGCCTTAATTACCTTTATTAGATTCGTCTCGCGAATTCGAGCGGAGTCCTGAAATTAGTTTCGTAATTAAACTTTATTTGTAATCACAATATTCGTTGAAAAACCATCTAAAGTTTAGACCCCATGCAACAAACGCACCTTAAGTTTATGTGAACTAATCACGCGGTAGACTGATGATGCGGTCCGGAAGGTCCATCATAGCTGGTTTTCTGTGTTTAATTATGCATTAATTCGAAGATATCCTTCTAGCATGCTGACCCATACTCCAGGGTTTTGGATATTGAGTTGATCACCTTTTATGATGGAAATAAAAGTAGGGTTTTCATGAGGTGGTAAATTGTCACGCTGCTTTTCATTAGGAAAATTACAAAAAATCCATTTGCAATTCAGAGAGTTTTCATATACGCAGTTATAAGAAATCTTGCTTCAACCTCTTCGTGTTTACCGAATTTTACACCCTCAAGGCCATATACTGGAATTTATAACAATCCATATGGCACGTCTATTGTCTCCGTTTTGTGGTGCACTAATCTCATCCCATATCCAATATTGCCTTCGATCATGTCTTTCTCAAATGTTTTTCCTTGTAGTGCTCTTCCATATTCCTGTGCAATATTCCCTTAATAATACTATCACCTTTGGTCTCGAAAAAAAATCTAGAGACCTTTGTCCCTCAAGATTGATAATTTTTTTAATGATTACGCAGTACACTACAACTCAGACACTCATAACGCATACACACCACTCACCTTTGTCGCTCTCGAGATTAATATGATCCTAATGCACGCATCGTTCGATTTAAACTAAAGTGTATCCATGATATTCTAATATTTTTCCTAAGTCCTCATAGCCGTAGGCCTTCTTTAAAACGCAGGAATTTCCACAGAATCGCACCGAATTTCACATGAAACAGTTCAATTTCACAGGAAAACGCGAAAGGAATTTTTTTTCCTTCAATCCAAACGAACCCTAAGTAGTTAAAACACGTTATTTAGAGTTTTTTTTTGCGACAATATTTAGAAATATATTACATATCAAATTTATATTACTCCCATCCCTTTAGTATTTTCTTCTTTGTGACACTTAAAGTTACAATTGCTTGACTAATGTTTCATTTCTGGACTATTTAAGCTTTTTACTACACCTAGAAGCAATCCTACACCTACTGGCTAGGAGTATGAATATGATCCATCAACCCCATTCCTATACCTGTAGCTATACCACTCTGGTACTCCTGTCCCATGGACCCTGTGTTGACTTTCCTTCACTGCCCCTTTACTCCTGCGCGTTGACCTTCTAGACCAGCAAGGCTGCGCATGTGACGGTGCCGCACTACACATGCACACAGCACACGGCTCTCACCATAGGCTCACCGATCGGTCTCCTCCCTCGCATTGGCGCCGGTTTGGGGCGTTAGACTGACTTCAACAACACCATGCAAATTCATTTTTGCCTCACCTGCCGTCTATATGCATAGCAAATCCGTCTCCAACAAGGACAGCCAAAACCTCATGCATTTTGCATTGGAAGAGAGAGGGAAGCCAATTTTAGCTTCCCTCTCTCCTTCGAGGCATTTCCTCATCTCGGCCGGGCCCACCTAGCTGCACGCGCCGAGCACGACCGCCGGCTGCACGCGCGCACACCTGCTCACCCCGGCGACCCCAAGGTGGCGGCGGTCTCCTCCTCCTCCTCTCCGGCGGCGGCGTCTCCTCCTCCTCCCCCGCTCCGGGCGGTGTGGCGAGCCAATGCGCCGGCAACGCTGCAAAGGTCGTCGCCCCGCGCGCCGCACGCCCACGCCGCGTTCTCCCCGCGCGCGCCCGCCCAGCTCAGCCCGCGCGCCGCGCTCGCCCAGTCGAGCCCGCGCCGCCCGCCCATCCCCCCGCCCGCAGCCGCGCTCTGCCGCGCTCCCGCCCACGAGCCCGCGCCTCCCTCCCCAGCGCTCCCGCGCCGCGCGCCAGGCGCTCGCTCTCCCCGCTACCCTCGCTCCTCCCTCCCATCTCTCCCCGCGCCTCGCGCACCTCGTGCTCTTGCCCACCTCAATTCCTCCCTCACCGCGACAAGCCGCAAGATCGACGCCGTCCTCATCCATGGCCGACGGTGAAGCAACCACGACGCCGGCCCCAAATTCCCAGTTCACGTACACCATTCTTAAATTCCTCTCACGGGAAGCTTCTATATCATCTCGCGCACATCTCTGACCGTTCTTGTCCGTCCCTCTTCCTCAGCCGAGCTCGCCGGAATCCTCATCTTCCCCAACACCGTCCCTCGGCCAAGTCGTGCGGGCGCGGCGGGGCCTGAGCGGAGCGGCAGGGGTGTAGCAGCCGCGACTTTCCCCCGGCGGCGGCAAACGGCGCGGGCAGCGGAGGGCGGCGCGGCGCGGGCAGCCGAGAACGAGCGTCGCGGGCAGCGGAGGGCGGCGCGGCGCGAGGAGGGAGATGCATCTCCCGATGCCTTTCACGTTGTTGGAGAGAACAAGATATGGATACCCTTCGGGTTACTGTAGACGCCATGTAAAGTCTAATATGCCTCTCAGATATGCAATGTATTGTTGGAGTCAGTCTTACATTAATAATAGGCAAAATTTGCTGCTGCAGAAACGTGACCTTTGCTGGTGGACATTGAAACGAGTTTATTTGCTGCTGAACACGGAGAAACACCTAGATGCAGTGTCTAGCAGCAAAAATCACGATTGAAAAGCGTCCGCAGCAAATTTTTTGCTATAATAATATACTATGCATTGCATGCATGTATACATAACGTAATATTTTGCGGATATACATATAACATAAACAAATGCATCCCCGCAAAAGAAACTAAACAAATCTACATAATAATATATCTATGGCGCTTAAAAATATTCTCATCCCAGACTCTCGCGTCCCCCACCTCGCTACAGTTAGAGACCGGCGACCTCGAGGCGATCCCCATCCCGGCGGCGGCTCCTTCCGATCTTCCCTCCCTCCGGCGGCCCGTAGGGCTTCGGAGGGCCGGGAGATCGTCGGAGCTGCCGTCCGGTCACCCTTATAGCTGCTAGATAGTTATAGTCTAGGTTGTTCCCTATTAGGGTTAGGGTTCCGGGCGCTCTCCTCCATGGTGGCGTCCGGTCTTCTTTTCTCCCGCGGCAATCTGGCGACGGAGTCGTCGTTGGCGGCTGCAATCGCTCAGGTGAGGCCCTGTGGAGTGTCTTGTCCTTCTGTTCCTTTGCGAAGGGGTGAAGTCCTTTTGTTCCCCTTGCGCCGGCGTTGCTGGCTCCGGTGGGATTTGGTTCCGGGTTGTTGTCGACCAGTTTCGCGGCGACTCTCCGTTCTTTTTGCTTCTTCTTCTTCTGCTGGTTGTTGGATGGTGGTTGCTTGGTCTTTTTCGGGTCTTCCGATGGTGGAGCGATGGCCGGTCGGGTGCCTTCTTCGTGTTATGAGTGCTTGCGCTCATCAAATCGGCTTTTCCTATGCGTGGAGGTCGCGGCCATGGAGGGACGACGAGGCCAACAGCTGCTGTCGACGTTCGCCGGCGATGAGAAGAAGTGTCGGAAGGGTTCTAGAGGAAGAGGGGTTCGTTGTAATTTTCTTTTCTTCGGGACCTTTCTGTAATAGTTTCTCAGGGGGGGTACCTGTAAAAGGTGTGGGATGTACTGTGCAACAGTTTAATATAATTTCCACCCTTTCGCAAAAAAAAAAAAAAATATGGCGCTTAATAAAGTACTCACTCCCAAAGCAGCACGAGCCGTTCGTTACTGATCCACTGCCTCTTTATTCATGTGCCCTGTGCAGCTGCGCCATAGCTGCGTGCGGCCCCCCTCGCTCCCTGTTCACAGGCATCGTCGGTAGGTTGCACCGGAAAGGTCACTTTTATTGCGGCCGGGGAACGTGACGACGCGTCAAACTTACGAGATGTCAGTGTTTTTGCCTACTCCTCCTCTGTCTCGGCGCGCCGTCGTCGTCTTCTCTCAGAAGCCGGTCAAAAACTGACGGCGGCGACAGGTTTTGGCCGCGAAGCAGGTAGAAGCCAAGCCGCCTGGCTTGGCTCGGCTTCAATGGAGGATGGCTTTTTTCTCGAACAATGGAGGATGGCTTTGAGATTCATCACTCAACCTTGGACTGTCTGCAAGAGCCGCACGCAAACTGCCATCAGAGTTTTTGTGAGAAGGAAATCAGTAGCATTTCATCGTTCGAACAAAAATCAGTAGCATTTGAGAAGAGACAGAAGTCACCTAACCATAATACGTGTATCAAGCCAAAGTAGGAACTTTTTTGTTTTGAAATGCCAAAACAAGAACTGGAACTGAAAGTCAAGATGTGCTACTATATGCAAGTAAAGACGAGTGAAATGCATCTATAGAGCTGAACCTTGAACATCCATGACCAAAAGGTGATCGTTTTATTAAGCCAAACGTCACTGCGTCGGTGAGTTTTTTTTAAGTTCGTCACCAAATTTCCGGTCCCTGGAAATGCGGAAACTGAGGGTTCAGCAGCGTGCACAGCAGGCACGAGCACGAGCACATGAGATGGCTGCTGGTAGACAGCATCGTATTGAAGAGCGTAGGGCAGGGAAGAGGGAGATGCGCACGGCAGCAGGAAGGAGGGGTCCCTGATCGCGTGCGGCCAAGGGGATGCAACATGCCATATGCGGCCACACACCCGGCTTATTAACGCGATTAATGCGACGCGGCATCGTCGCTCGGCACGGCAGCCAGGCAAGCGCCGGCCGGCTACTGCTGCGGCTGCACCGCCGCACCGTGCTGTACACTACCGCCCCACCACCAGGCTGACTTTGCCACGAGCTCAGAGTAAATGCACACACACACACTCCTTAATTTCTCTCTCTCGACATTTGACTCTTCGTGCGAGCTGCCATAGCTACGCTTGCTTCGCTGGCTGTCTAGGTGCCCTGGCCGGCGAAGCTTAGCCGGTTGGTTAGTAGCCATAGACCACACTAACACTACCGGCGCAAAGGTCAGCGCTGCGGTTTGGCTCGCGGCCTCCTCCTAGCTCCGGCGTGTCCGCGTGTATATATACGCACCTACACCTCGCGCCCTTGGACCTTTGTCCACAAGCAAACAGCGCGCACTAGCTTCTTTTCCTCCCACTCTAATCTCGCAACAAGACACGGATCAGAAAGCTCCTCTGCCTCATCATCATCTGCCGCCTCGGCCTGACGGTTCCGCGCTTGTTCATATACGGCGCTGGTGGCTTGCAGCTACATAGCATCCTCTCCTCTTGTCCACCACCACCACCACAGTTCGCAATCACTTCGCACGCTCCCACACACCACACTGCCCAGAAGCAGCAAGATCGGGAAGGGCAGTAGCAGCTTGCGCGACAGCGACGACCATGGTGAGCCCGCCGTGCTGCGACAAGGAGGGCGTCAAGAAGGGCCCGTGGACGCCGGAGGAGGACCTCGTCCTCGTCTCCTACATCCAGGAGCACGGACCCGGCAACTGGCGCGCCGTCCCGACCCGAACCGGTATGTTCAGGTTTCGTGAGCTTCAATCCATGCAAGCTCGCGTGATTGATTTTAGTTTAGTTCGGTTCTTTGTGTACCGATACGATTCTGTGTTCTGATATGCCTGCGCGCGTTTGGATTTTTCTTTTTCAGGGCTGATGCGGTGCAGCAAGAGCTGCCGGCTCCGGTGGACCAACTACCTCCGGCCGGGCATCAAGCGCGGCAACTTCTCGGACCAGGAGGAGAAGCTCATCGTCCACCTCCAGGCTCTTCTCGGCAACAGGTACTACGCGGATTACAAGATGGATGCATGCGGTTTCTTGGATTTAGTGGGAGTCTCTTGATCTTCGAGCTAGGTGGTGACTGATCTGGTGGAACGCGCGTTGTGTGTTGCAGGTGGGCCGCGATCGCGTCGTACCTGCCGGAGCGCACGGACAACGACATCAAGAACTACTGGAATACGCACCTCAAGCGGAAGCTGCAGAGCGGCGGCGACGCGGCGGCCAAGCCGCCGGCGCACCGGCCGCCGTCCTCGTCCAAGGGCAGTGGGAGCGCCGCCTGCAGACGGACATCAACATGGCGCGCCGCGCGCTGCGCGAGGCCCTGACGCCGCTCGACGACCTCAAGCCGCCACAGCAGCAGCTGCAGCCCGACGCGGCGGGCGCGGCCACCGGCGGCGGCGGCGGCGACAGCCCGGCGTCGAGCTCGTCGGGCGCGTCGCAGAGCTCCCCCTCCGCCGCGTCCGGGCCGTACTGCTCACCCGCGGACAACATCTCGCGGATGCTGGACGGCTGGGCCGGGAAGGGTCGCCGCCGAGGCGGCAGCGGTCCGGGCACGCCCGGCGGGCCGAGAGCGCGTCCGGGTCATCCGACGCGTCGGATTATCTTACGGCGGCGCGGCGGCGCCGGCGGCCAGGGGGCCCGTGTTCGAGTACGAGACGACGCCGGCCGTGCCGGCGCCGCCGACGCAGCTGTCGGCGGCTCGAGTCGTGGCTGTTTGAGACGTCGGCAACTTCCACCATGCCCAGAGCTGCGGCCCTGCTTGACGTGGCCATGGATATCCCTTCTAGTTGCTTCCTAGTAATAGTATATTACTCCGTATGTCTTGACTCTTGAGTGAAGCAGCTTGAGTTAAATCACTCAAGCGAGGAGTGCTCGCCTAAAGAAACTACATAGATCCTGTAGTATGTCGGTGACTGATTGTTTGTTGTAAATTAGTCGCTTGACTTAAGTTCTTAGATCTGCGTAGTTTCATTTAGGGTTGAAGAACATAGATGCATTCCTCTGTTAGTAGTGTCATGTTCTTGGGGCTTTGGCAATTCGAGCCTTATCAATATATCGTCTTCTGCAAATTTTATACTCTGTGGGAGAATAACATGAATATGTCAAATTTTTGTCACAGACTAAGCAAAATTCGTAGTGGCAATCTCCTAAGTTTTAGTTTTGCGTATCTCATTTTCGTTACCTTGTTTGCCACTTACGTTGTTTCACACATCTAGCATCAAATAGTGTGGAATGACAGATATTGATGAATACTAATTCACTGATAAAAATCTTTATGGTATGATTATGAACATGTCTAGCAGTACTGCTTGTCGTAATTCTTACTAAAAATATCTGTACAGTGCACATGGGAATACACGTTAGGTTTGGTCCGTATAAGCTAGTAATACTATGGATCTGCATTTGGTACGCCGGATATATCTGGATTTAAACTAAATGCGTATACATGTGGTACTCCTATATTAGTGGACGTGCAAGGTACTTGGAATTTTTGGTGCTTTCAATTTTCTTTAAAAAAATGTGAATATATTGCGTTTTAAAACTGTCCAGTGACGGAGGGTATTAGATTTCGTTCTAGGTTCTGCCTGGTTTGTCATGAAAGCCTGCATTTGCTGTGAAATATACAAGAGTATTCAGCTAGGCTCAAAATTAAAGCTCCAAGTATTCAGCGACTACTCCAACTTAGCTCGGAGTATGTACACTACCCTGTATTATCAGCATAACAATCAACAATTCGATGTTTCTATCCAACATTAACTCCATTTTGAAAAATAGGAACTTTGCCCAGTCCTTAAATACACGACATGTGCGATGGGCTTGACTCCCAGAGACGACACAACCTCTCGCCAGCCCATGCAACCAACGACCGATCAATCATGCGCCTCGTTTTATTTCCACGCTGTAAAAATGGCGAAAAGGACTAAAGTGGCAGCCGTTCATGGACGCCCTGCATGCCCAAATAGCCAAATGGCCATGTTGCACGTCATGAATGGCCCTTTGCACAAGCTCTCCTGCTGAAACCTGATCGAAGGGCCTCTGAGACTCTCTCTGAACACAGCAATAGACTTTTGCATCAGAGGCCTTGAATGCTCCGAGTTGCAAGCACAGTACACGGAGTGTATTGTATGTTCAAGATGGAGTACATGGCATATTACCATTGAATTCAGATTTGGATCGCAGAATATTTTGAAAGCGATAAAGATATAGATGTGCACTTGGTTATGTTCCTTCTGACAGTGACAATAGCCACAATGGCCCATGCCTTGTCTGCATGACTGCCCATCTTCTTCTTCAGTCCTCAGCCAATCCTTTTCATGCCCGGGGGATACTGAAATACAGTGCGTTTTGAGGTCCCATGCCGTTCATTTCAGACTTCAAAGTGCAGCTGGTGATCAAAAGCCGCTTAATACTGTACTTGAGATGCGAATTAGGCCGTCGAGCCGTGGTCCTACGTGCATTTGCTAGCTTAAACCTTATTTCGGTCCTCTTATAGATACTTTCATGGAAGAACGCATCTATGTTTCGGTCGAGCTTCTATTCCAGTACTGTTTCGGTACCTGTGATTTGCAAGGTGTAAAGCATCAGAGTCGGTAACCATCCTATCTGGCGTGGCATTTGGATCGATTGCCTTGGCTCAACGTCTTGTCTCATTCAGAGGCGCCTTGCACTTTACAGAGAGAAGGATTAGCTGAGAGCAAAGTTACAATAGTGTCACAGGTTACGTGTTAGAGACAACTCGAACCGCGTTTTGCCCCTGTGATGACAACGCGGTTACTGCCCGTGATCGCCCAAAGCAGTACTGAACCACACCAAGCGCGTCGTCTCACACTCGCACACCCGTGGACAGACATGAGAAAGAGACGGAAAAAAGGGAGAAAAATAGAGAGAGGAAATAAAAGAAAGTAGGCAGGCCAATGTGGGATGGGGCCCGTACGCACAGCAAAGCGAGTGATCTCCCATGGGTCATGGCACCTCGGCTAGCTTGCTTGCTTGCCCAGCCCAGGCTGGCCGACATGTCATGTTTCTTCATTAACTCCCCGCGCTTGGAGACCTCAATGCCACGACACGATTGGAGCATCGCGCATAAAATCTCTTTTTCTAGTACTGATGACTGTGCATTGCCGTTCCAGCACATCGGTTTGTCCGGTTCGCGGTTTGTAAGATTCTGTCCGAGCCTCAGCTAATTCGGCTGCTGGTGTGGTAGTGCTGTCCAGTTACAGTGTTCTACGGAGCCAAAGTCAGCTCAGATCGAACGTATCCACATACGGTACCAGAAGAAGACGATCATGATCACTGTTCTGAAACAAACAGCCATGCGCTCGCCGTCTCCGCATAGCCCTGTATGCTCTTTGGCCAGCTGTTGGCCATGTGCTTTTCCTTCTCTATTTTGCTAGATTCTGGACTTTTACGAGCCAGCTACGGCTGCCTGGACGTAATATTTGCACTATGTATTTCTGATTCCCCTCTCTTAATGCAAAGGCAGAGCACCTACCACTTTTACGTCAAAAAAAAACACAAGTCGTCAGCGAGAGATAATGGCACATCCATGGCAGAGTACCCGTCGAACTCGTGATACGAAATTAACGTACGTCGCGCAAGTCAATGGAATTTATCCCCGGCGATGGCGACCAGCTGGGCACGCGAGCGCGCGAGGCCGGAGGGAATTCCCTCCCGGAGAGGCAACAATCATTCACGGTCTCACGGACAACGATCGAGAGCGAAGGCTGTCCGCGCTCGATCGCTCGTGGTCCGCGAGCCACGGGCGGGCGGTCGGGCATGCGCGCGTCGTGCATGGCGCGCACGTAGAGAACCTGACGCGCCCCGCGCGACGCCGATCGCGATCGACACAGGAGCCGAGCCGCAGTCGGAGACACCGAGCGTGACGCTGCATGCCCGCCGCGGCCGGCGTCCGTCCGTGCCGGTGCCACCACGCGTTCCAGGGGTGCGAGGAGGCAACGTGACTCGAGGCCACAAACTTGCCGCCGCCGCCGCCGATGCCGCCCCCACCCTGCCGCGCGCGGAAGACATGCGTGCCGGGGTTGCTTGATCCGGCGGGCATGAGCCGTCGCGTTCGCGTCGGTCGACGTCTCATGTTTGTACGCGCGATGTCCCGTCGAGCAGGGCTCCACGACACGACGGCTCAGTGGTTCAGCGCTGCGCGGCAGTGCCAGTGTGTCGACAGTGTCGTACCGTACCAGTGGCCGACTGTTGTTCGTGGCCCACGACGGCTGATGCGTGTCGTGGCGTCCTCTTGGCGAGCAGCTTGCGAATGCTTCCGCCGCCCACCGTGCCGCGCGCGAAAGGCTGGATCGGGCGGGCAACAGGGCAAGCCGCGTTCCTCGGCGTCGTTGTCGTCGTACGCGCGACGACACGTTGACACAGGGCTCCCGTTGACAAGAATGTTCAGTCCGTGAAGGCGCTAGGCGCCGGTGCGTGGCGCGAGTACATGACATGATTAGACAGGCTCCTTTCATCACTTGGCTAGTCGCGTGTCCTCTGCATCGTGCACGGCTGATCGGCGGGGCTCGGCCACAGTCACAGCCACGGATGTACGTGTCATGTTTTGCACCAGCAGGTTCGAGGGAATCGGTTCTGACTGTGAGTGCTCCAGAAATCGTAAATGGAATTTGAACGTTCTTAAGAAGATTTCAACTTTGAACTCATTTGGAGACTCGACCAAAGTTTGCATGCTCGTATCTCATCAACCTAGAACTTGGAAGATTTTGGTTCATATATAACTTTAGTCCCAAAGAAAGAACCTCCAGTCATTTTAAATGACTTAAGGCTAATTTCCTAGCTGAATTCCTCGATCAAGCTAATTACGAAGATCCTGGCAGATAGATTGCATGAACTGGGCAGATTTTGCCTTGAAAAAAAATACAGAACTGAAAAAAAATGGCCCATTACCTTCAGCCCATTTGACAGAGCACAGCAA
The DNA here is from genome assembly GCA_012490785.1 of Eragrostis nindensis. Taxonomy (NCBI): domain Eukaryota; kingdom Viridiplantae; phylum Streptophyta; class Magnoliopsida; order Poales; family Poaceae; genus Eragrostis; species Eragrostis nindensis. Next base: position 105,139 of record JAAXCT010001357.1, on the reverse strand, counting down.
CCCAACCCAACACAAGGACCCAACCCAGGAGCCGAAGCCGCAAGAGCGAAATCGAGGCAACAACACAGGCGCGAAAGGCGCGAATTCCGATCCGAGAGCTCCCGCCATTTTTCCTTCGCCCGCCAAAACGATCCGAAAACCGCCCGCCCAGATCACCACTATTTCTTCCCTCCAATCCAAAATGCCCAAACCGCCCTCCCTCCTCCCCCCGAATCTCATCCTCCGCCGGTCCCCAACGACGCGCCGGCGGCCATGGACATGTCGGCGATCGCCGCGCGCCTCGGCCTCTCCGGGTCCCGCCCCGTCGTCCGCAAGGCCGCCGAGCTCCGCCGCCTCTGCGACATCAACTTCGACTCCTCGGTCCTCGGCATCGTGAGCCCCCCGGACTGCCCGCCCTCTTCCGGTTTCTTTGCCCGTCGTCGCGTGGATGTGTCCCTGATCTATGTGCTTTGCAGGGGGAGGTGTGCAAGGCCATCATCTGCCTCGAGATCGCAGCGTCGAAGTGAGTTTTCCTTCACTGGCTAAGTGTTCGATGAATTGCCCGTGCGGGGGAACCGTCTGGGTTGAGGCCTGACCCCTCTTATTTCCTCCGTGGGTTGCGCAGGTTCCAGGTGATATTTGACCGGGCAGAGGCTGTGCGTATGAGTGGGATGTCAGAGAAGGCTTACATCAGATCGTTCAACGCGCTGCAGAATGGTCTTGGTGTCAAGTACGCTTCTTCGCTAGTCTATTTCTCTATTCAATGTGTGAAATTGCGACTGGTGATTAGTCTATTTCTCTATTCAATCTAGTCTATTTCGCTCTTGTAGGACAACTTTGGATGTGCGTGAGTTGGGCATTCAGTTTGGCTGCGTCAGGCTGATACCTTTCGTGCAGAAGGGATTGTCACTGTAAGTCTGTTAACTCCAGGCACTTATATTATACTTGCATTCTATACTCCTCAATCAATAGGATGGTAGATTGTGAACTCATGAGATCAAATGACTTTTGTCTCGATATCTTTTTGAGATGCAGTAGTGATAATTGTATAAGGTACCCCAAGTTTGCAAAGAGCTAGTTGCTTTAATGATATACTGAATGTAGGATTCTTCTGTTTCAGTTACAAGGAGCGTTTCTTGGCTGCGTTGCCACCTCTCTCGCCGGGCAAACACTGACTTTGGACGTCCAGTTTTCACTGCAGCAGCGTTCTATTTATGTGCAAAGAGACATAAGGTGCTTGCCGCATGAGATGCAGCTTGATTTGATTATTTCTACCTCTCCAATGCTTTAAAGGATCTGCCTCTTATTGTACTGAAGCTTTTCTTGTTTTTGTAGCTCAAAGTTGACAAACTAAAGCTGATAGACTTATGTGGCACCTCCAGCTCTGAATTTACAACGGTAACACACCTGATTAATATCCCCACTTGTTGATATGCACATATGTGCACTGTGTACTTGTTAGTCCTTGATGGAATCTGCATATTGAGCCTCTGCCATTTTATGACTGTTGTGCTAATTGCAGGTTTCAACATCAATGGCAGACCTTTGCTATGATGTCTTCGGAATATCCAAGGAGAAGAAGGATTCAAAGTCCATCAAAGGGAATAGAGGTACCTACATTTCCATTTGTGATCCAGTTTTTGTGTCACTCATTCATTTTACTTATTTACATATGGCAAAGTGCTTGAACAAAGTAGTTTTTGTCAAATTTTGGGCAAGTTTGTATTGCCAAGCTCCTCATTGAACTCCTACATCTGGTCATTGCAGAATTACTGGATGTTTTGCCAAGCAAAAGGAAACATGAGGATGACACTGATTCATCCGGTGAATCCTCAGATGACGACCCTGAAGTAGATGTATGTACCTGATCAGTGGTTATAGCTTGCTTTCTCTTGCTCGTTTTTATTTTCTTTTTCTGAAATGCCTGCCACAAAGCTATTAGCAAGGAAATTGGTTTCTTATGAGTCTTTTGAATTGCATGCCATTTAGGCACAACATGACATTCTGATATGGCTTGCCTGATTAGAAATGGCTTTATGTTGAATTCTGTACATGCAATTCTGTCATAACTTATTCCTGCTCTGTAGAAGTTGCTAGCACTGTAGTCCCTTAATGTATATGGCTTTGACCTGCATTGAAATAAATTCCTGACTCTGCATTTATGTATTTCAGTAGTAATCATGCCTACAATTTGGATTGCTGAATTGACATAAGAACATAAAGTCAGTTCCATCTGTTCTATCTTCTGTAGCAATGCCAGAAAGCATGAGCTTTTTTTGTTTGTACTGGTAACATGAGTTTTTGTTAGAGTAGTAAAATCGTTATCGTTTTTTTTCTCCATCTGTTCTTGCCAGTATTATGCAACATTGAACTGTATCTAATCCTTATGTTGCAATGCATTAGCCTGGGCTAGTTCCATCCATCACAATTTTCCTGATAAGTACTTCTGTTGTGTTTCTCGGATTCTTTTTGTTGCCAGAAATTTTAGTTAACTTTTTATGTGTATCTGTTTGGTGACGCTGTCTGATTGTTCCGATGTCAGTTGCCAACACACAAGAGGCACAAGAAGATGGAGAAAGAGGCATACAATGATTGGAAGTCATCAGTTCTTTCCTCTAACAAACAAACCAACACAGGTTTGTACTTTGACCGTTCCACATTCCTGGTTACTCATTCCCAATCCTGCCAAATGTCTTTCGAGGCTAATTGCTCTCTTTCGTCTTCAGACCCTGCCAAGCCCAGGAGGCAAGCTCAGCTTAACTTCAAGAAGAAGCCAGCAGGCATCAATGTAGAAGTACCTTCAGCAGCCAACTAGTAAAACTGAACCCTGTTCGCAAGAATGGAGTTGTCGAGATTGAGCCCTGGATACTAAGTCACAGTAGTTTCTTCTGAATGCAACAATAGGGACAGCTTTGACCCCTTCTGCAATTACATGCTTCATCTTTCTGACATAAGTGTTCTTTCTGACATAAGTGTTATCCATGAGAAAATGTTACTGGTCAACAATCTGGTGTAAATGGTGACTTGTTCAATTGTACATGAAGAAATTTCTTGATTCATGCCTGTCCTTGGTCGTATGTTCTCCTTGCTGCCGTCAGTCCAATTGGCGCCTCCTGCTCCCGGACGCCCTGGGGAATTTTGATGACCTTTAGCGTGTCCAATAAAACAACGGAGCCTATACTTTACAGATATGATGATATGAGTGCTAGGTGATGAGACACATATTCAAAATATCGAATGGTCTACATGAGAAATGTCTTGATTCATTGCCAGTCCGCAGTTGTATGGTCTCTTTGCTGCCGTCAATCCAATTGGCGCATCCTGTTCCATGACGCCATGGCAGCGTTAGGTAACTCGTAATATCCAATGATATCTCGTCATCAAGAGTTCTACTAGATGACGAGATATCAAAATATCTCTCCATTCGGGATCACATGTAAAAGTGCATCTGACGTAGTTTCTCATGCGCATGATGTGCTTAACCTAATGCGGGCTCCGTCGTTTAGCCTACGTACTCGTTGCCGTATTTATTTATCTAACTCTGTGATCGTGATCTGCCGGTGGATTTGGGAAAACCGTGAGCATGGATGGAATGGATGCCCCTTGCAGCTGCGCGTGGGACGTTAGCCGGAGGAGGCCGCCGGCGCGGCGAAGGGGCACGGCAGCACGCGCCCGTGGGGGCGTGGCACGATCCCAGCCTGTGGGTGCCGGATAAACTACGTTTGCGGGCCAGCGGCGCCGCCTGGACGCGTGTGCCCACCACGCGCGCGCGTCCCTGGCAAGCACCCCGCGATCCGCGGTGATCCTGCACCTGCAGAGCCTTTGACTCAACTTCACCAACCATGGAAAATGGCATTGGCATGATAAAAACTCGAAGGGGAATGACAGAATGAATTTGTCTTAGTCTTATTCTGTGCCTCTTTTACTTGCATTGTGTTTTTCTGCACAAACAAGTATATTGCTCATTTACTTTTTTTTAAAAAACACCTTTTCCAAATGTACACGAGTTTTAAAACCAAGGACTTCCAGCTTTGGAGCCAAGGAGGGAGGTGGCACATGCGGCGGTGCGGGCGACTTCACCCGGGCCCCCAGCCCCGCACGCCGGAGCACGCGCCAGGCCGGAGCACCGGTGGGTGCCTGCCACACGCCCCCCGCGTGTCCCCATCCCGCCCACCTCATCCTCCCCCACTACCCATCCCACCCTTCTGCGGGCCACCACCGCACCCGGGACCACGAATCAGTGACACCGCCCATCGGTTTCCCCTCCTCTTCCCAAAGCGAGGGCGTCGACTCCTCCCTCGTCCTCGTCGTGGGCCCCGCCCTCGCTTTCTTCTCCTACTTCTTCGACCCGTCTCTTCTCGCCTTCTCCCACCTCGAGCAATCGGAGGAAGGACGCTGCGAAACCGAGCCCCTCGAATCGAACCGCATCGCGTCTCGCCTCTCCCCTCACGGTCGTCGATTCGAGATACTTGTTGGGAGGTAGGGATTTTTTTTTCCTTCACAAAATCCATGTTGCGTTGCGGTTTGGCGCGGGCCGCGGGGAGCTGATGCAAAGCTCTTGATTCGTTCGTGCAGTTTCAGGGGAGGTGTTGGATCAAGCGTCTTGATCGCGGATGGTGCCGAGAGACAGGGCGCATGGCGCCGCTGCTGGCACCCCGGCCCCGACGGAGAGGCTCGTCCAAGGGTGAGTGTTTGTGTTTGTGTAGACGGGGGACCAAACCAAAGTGTTTATTTCGATTTTGATTTTGGTAGATAGGAGGTATGTAGGTTTCGTGAGAGCACGAAGTTCTACACCAATTCCTACTCGCTCCTGCTGTTTGAATAGAAATGCGAGCAAAACCCAAAACATCCAAATGGATCGTTTTGAACGCACTGGCTCTGCATGCTTTGCAGCTGACTATCACACTAGTGGAAACTAATGTGGGGTTCTATTATTGATAATGGATAGTAATCTCTTTGAAGGAAATTATGACTCTTCATGCTGCGGTAGTGGTCGACAGAGAATGAGTTGGGTTTCTTATATTCTGATTCAACCTTTCTCTCAAAAGAAACTGAGCAAGCAATCATTAAATCATATGACTGGGTCATATCACTGATGTTGCACGTTTAGAGTTTGACGGTTCTATCTTGAACAGAAAATGCGAAAGAAGGCCCCAAAGAAAGTGCATAAATCTGAGAGGGAGAAACGTAAGCGGGACAAGCAGAATGATCTCTTTGAGGAGCTGGGAAAAATGCTAGGTATGTGTTTTTGTTTTAAATAGAAGCCGCAACAACATTGTTATGGTTTTATACACCAGTTGTCTATTTATTCTATGTCTGCCATGTCACTTCCTCCAAATCAATGTAGTTTGCAACTCAGCTAGAGACAGACACATGTGTACTTATTGTTTTCTCTCTGTTGAAATTGTGTTTGTGAAGGTAGAGCTCTTTGGAAATTCGTAATTCTAGACGAGTTCAGAGTTGAGTGAAAGTTCTGTATTTACATGGTCTTCTGGACAAGTAACCCAACCAACCGTTGACAGTTTAAGATATAAAATTTGCAAAAGATGTGCTCTATGTCTATGATGATTGATTAGCTGTCTCAACTCTACAACTACTCCATCTCCATTCTGTTGAGAGCTGCATTTATATTTTCCTAAGCAATACATTTCATCTTTCTTTTCAGAACCTGATAGGCAGAACAACGGGAAGGCATGCGTATTGAGTGATACAACCAGAATACTGAAGGATCTACTTTCACAAGTAGATTCTCTTCGAAAGGAGAACAGCGCACTGAAGAATGAATCCCACTATGTAAGCAGCCCTTTTCATTTCAGCAGTTCAATATGAAGTATGAACAGCATATTGCTATTTTGGGAAATATTAGTTAAAGTAGTCCGCAACTTGATAATCTGTGAACAAGAAAAATCTGGAACATGTCTATTTTTATGTTTAGAATTTGCTATCCTCCAAAGGCCCATTTCCATAGTGTAATATTGAAATGTCTGTTGGGTAACATCACTTGGGAATATACATGAAAATAGTTAATGCAATTGTAATCACTTGAAACTTACCACTGATTCAGTTGTACTTCATGGTACAAAACAGGTTGCATTGGAGAGAAATGAACTATTTGATGAAAACAATGTGATCCGCAATGAAATATTGGATCTTCAAAACGAGCTTAGGGTGCGGCTGGAAGGCAACCCTATTTGGACCCATGGCACAACCAGATCAAATCTTGCAGGGCCTCATCCTGCAACCACAGTATTTGCACTGCAACATTCACCACATACGCCAATCATCACAACAATGGTACACCCTCTGCAGCAGCCAGCAGTCCTTGATCAATCTTATGCCGCCCCACGGAGGGAACTACAGCTCTTCCCGGAAACAGCAGACACTGAAGACAATGAAAGATCACAAGATCAGGGGATCACCAATCATGTGACACGGCCCCAAGCAAGGTACCCTACAACAATGGTCACTTTGCCTGGAAACGTATATCCAGCCCTTCCAAGAATGGAAGATGAGCAATGTAGCAGTGGCACTACTCGCAGTGGAGAGGAAGATGGCCCAGACAATGCTTAACAGAAGGACAAGATGAGAAACATGGTTTACGACCCGGAAGTCTGTTAATCTCAATTTTCATTTTCCCCATTGTAGTTAGTGTGCTAAAGAAACCTGTACGGCTTTGGGCCTTATGTAAATACCATTAGCATACTGTATCAGCTGAAATTAGTTTTCATGTAGTTCTTTGACGGGATAAACCTTTGTTAGTTTGTTGTATTAGTAATTACCAGGCATAAGTTCAAAGGAGTAAATACCTGGTAATGGAAACTATGATCACTTTTATTTGATATCTGTAAAGCATACATTGTTCTGAAAATTAGTCTGAACTTGTGGCCACCTAGTTAATATTGAAAATTACTTTCCCACTCTCAAAAGAAAGGAAAGAAAAGAAAAGAATCTTAATCTGCTTGTTGTCGCTGTTTGTTATATGCATACAAGATATAGTCCCTCAATGAGAGTGCTACTTTGAGATCAGTTAGTAAATGTTGCTTATTTACAGGTAGTCTAGATACGTTAACATGCCACAACAACGGAGCTACAGCCTGCTTCCTTCTTCTCCACCAACACTTTCTGCCCTTCTGAATCCCTTACTTGCGCCATCTCATCCCATCGACCTTCTGATGCATACGAGTTAGACAGCAGAATGACATCTGATGGATGGTAGTGCCCATGGCATCCAGCCGTGCCTGCACCATCTTCCCCATCTCGACATTGCCATGCACTCTGCAGGCAGCAAGCAAGGCCCTCCATGCCGTGGCATCACCCTGGCATGATATCTTCTGTATGAGCTCATATGCTTCGTCTAACCTCCCCGCTCTTCCCAGAGATCAATGATGCAGCCGTAGTGCTCCGGCCCAGGCGATAAGCCATATCGCCGCACCATGCTCTCAAGGAACCCCTTCCCTTCCTTCACAAGCCCGCCATGGCTACAGGCACTCAGCAGCGCCAGAAAGGTGACCTCATTAGGGGCCACGCCACCTTCTTCCATCGTGCAGAACAGGGAGATCGCGGTTCCTGGCTGTCCATTGACCCCGAAGCCCATGATCACCGTTGTCCACGCTTTCACATCCCTATCATCCATTGACTCGAAGACTGACAATGCCTCCTTGGGGCATCCGCACTTGAAGTACATGTCCATGAGCGCTGTCCCCAGAGCAGTCTCAAGCTGAAGTCCTGCCTCCAGAGCAAGCTCATGAATGCGGCGACCAGCAATCAGTGCCCCAGATGCTGCGCAAGCTGAGAGCACGCCAACAAGCGTCGCTGAAGTTGGTTTCATCCTTGCTGCTGTCTCATCTTGTCCACCAAGCTTAGTGCCTCCTGGATTTGCCCTGTCTTGGCATACCCATCCACCATACAGTTATGCAGCACCAAGTCCTCATGGTGGCCTCATCAAACACCTTCCTTGCACCCTCAACGCACCCAAACCTCACATACATCCTCACCATTGCTGCCGCAAGCTTCACGTGACCGTAGATCCCCGCCTTGTGGCAGAACCCGTGCACTGACTCGCCTCGCCACCCGCACCCGATGAGGGTGACCACCGCTATCAAGTTGATATCATCGGTGCAGCACCTCATTGCGCTAAACATCTCCACGGCCGCACCCACCTCCCCCGCCCTGACATAGCCACCGATTACCGTGTTCCACGACACGGCGTCCCTCTCCAGCATTTCGTCGAACAACCTCCGCGCACCAGCCATGTCCCCGCCACCACAGCAGAAATAGAAGTGACAGAGCACGTTCCGCAGGCTGAGGACGTCCAGGAACCCGTACCGCAGGACAAGCGCGTGCAGCTGCTTACCCAGCGAGGCTGCCTCGGCGTCGCTGGGGATCTTGGCGCAGAGCGCGAGGAGAGGCTGGAACGCGAACTCGTCGAGGTCGGGGAGGCGGGCCCGCGCAGAAGCGAGAACGGAGAGGGATGCCGCGAGGGAGGCGCGGGAGGGGCAAGCGGAGAGCGCGCGCAGGAGCGCGGTGTGGTGGAAGAGCGTGGGCCGCGGGACGGCGGCGAAGAGCGAGAGCGCGTAGGGGAGCGGCGCGAGCGGGGAGGCCAGGAGCCTGGCCGTGGGGAAGGCGTGGTGCGGGAAGTGGGAGGACTTGAGCATCGAGGCGTGGAGCTGGAGCAGGTGCCCCGCCGCGTCGCCGACCGACCTGAGCAGCGCCGTCAGCTGCTTCCGCGGCGGCATCGCCGGTTGGTTTGGTTTGGCGGCCGGCGCGGGGCGGCAATGGCTTTGGTTCGGTTCGGACGGCGCGCGCGTTCGTATCTTGGAGAAAATAACGGACCGGCCCGTCTAGTAACGAAGCCCTCTGGCCTCGGCCCATTTAATTAAACTAGGGTTACCTGCATTATAAGACCTCGTCTTCCATCCCCCGCGCCTCCACTTCCTACCCCTCCGGCGGCGGCGAGCTCGGCGACGAACCGCGCCACCCTGCGGCGGCAGCCATGGTGCACGTCAGCTTTCTACCGCAACTGTAAGATCCCCTCCTCAACTGCATTGTAGCTTGTTCCGTTGCAACTTGTACGAGACATGTTTCTGGCCTCTAGATCAATTCGTACTGTTACTTCCATTAGGAAGAGCTCTCGTAGTGCTCTGTTGTGGATACTAGAAACGCTTAGTAGTTCAAACCCAGTAGCAGTCAACCGGACTAGCGGAGCCTTTGATTATGATCTGATCGTTGAAGGTCTAAGCTTGGCGATTGCGGTTCTCAGTCGTGTGCAACTATACATTTGGCTTAAATTTGTATATCCAGATCAAACTGCCTTGGATCAGGCCTCCTAGCCATGTAATTATTTTAAGACTCTTTAAATACGGAGTCAGAAAAATAAGAAAAATGGAGTACGCAGAGTTAATTAATTGAGAACCATTCTTAAACTGCATTTCAGTTTTAAACCTGTGTATTGTTCTCTGGGACCCTGATGTGAAGACCACTAGATATAGCTGTGTTTTGAAAACTATTCTGGCACCTGCAATTCTAGTACTAGCTGTTACTGTCCATGTTACAAATCCACTTTGCTATGTTATGTAAACATTCCAAAGCTACTTTGCTCAATGCTTTATTTAAGTAGCTTACGATATGGTGACATCTTATAGATGGAAAGACTTTCAAGAAGCCAAGGCGTCCATACGAGAAGGAGCGCCTTGATGCTGAGCTGAAGCTCGTGGTGAGTATGGCCTGCGGTGCAAGCGTGAGCTGTGGCGTGTGCAGTATGCCCTGAGTCGCATCAGGATGCAGCAAGGGAGCTGCTCACCTTGGATGAGAAGAACCCCCGCCGTATCTTTGAGGGTGAGGCGCTGCTCCGCCGCATGAACCGCTATGGTCTCCTTGGTGAGGGTCAGAACAAGCTTGATTACGTGCTTGCTCTCACTGTTGAGAACTTCCTCCAGCGCCGCCTCCAGACCATCGTTTTCAAGAATGGCATGGCCAAGTCCATCCACCATGCCCGTGTCCTGATCAGGCAGCGCCACATCAGGTTCGTTATGCATTCTAGATCTCTTACTAGCATGTATCAAAATTTACTGTGGGGAATAAGTATTTTGAGTTTGAGCAACCCCTACGTTCTCCTTCTGTATGTGACTGTTGGTTTCTTTTATTTTGGTATCCAGATGTTGTGTTGTTTCAATAATTTGTTTAGGTGTTGGTCTAGTTCACGATGTATAACCCTAACCATTGTATAACTTTCTCCTCACTCATTTTGTGCGTAACAATGCTACTGGATCTGTGCGAATTTATATAGTTTTTCTTGGTGGGCCATGATGAGAAATCATGTGCAATACTCACGACGGTCGTCTGAGACACTTTGTGTGTAATGTTGCAGAAATATTTCCTGATGCCTTGGGTCTATTTTATTCTGACATTGTAATGTATGGTTCCGACTGTAGTAATTCCTTTTGCTTCTGCAGTGTAATTCTAGCAACGCAGTATAATCTGTTTTTTAGAACTTCTGATTCAGTGATTCAAACCTTTTCTGCTATATTGTTTATTTGTTAATGTATGGTAGCCTCAAATGTTGAGGGTATAAATGAACTTTACCAAATTAAACAATTTAGCCTGACCGTTTGCATCACAGGTCTGTTGGTGTGTTCTCCCTCTGTTCATATTTATTTCTGTTGGTGTATTCTTCTTATTTTGTTTTTGAACTTGTTAGTGCTGCCATGTTGCTTTTGAAAATATGCTTTCTGGAGTACAGCGAGGAGTTGATTACGCTAATGTATCTCTTAGGGAATCAGTAATTTGAGATTGAACATTCTCTGTGTTCTTTCTCTATGATTGTTGGTTGTTTCTATTTCAATACTTCTGTTCAGAAGCTTTATTAGGTGTCGTTTAGTTTGCAATGTATTTGTTGTATCGCTTTTCTGCTCAGTTATGTAACACTGCTACTGGATCTGTACCAGTTAAGATAGGATTGATCTTGGATGGGCCATATGATGATAAACCATGTGCATACTCACGACGGTCGTCTGAGACACTTTGTGTGTAATGTTGCAGTCATATTTCTCTGATGCCCTTTATCATATTTCTCTGCTCAGGCTTATTTTTTTGTTAATGTAGCCTTGATGTTAATAATGCAAGTGGATTTTATTACATTCATAATTTTGTTTGACCTCTGCATCATTGGTCTGTTGGTGCTTTTTTTCTTATTTTGTTAACTTGTTTTCTACGTTGTCAACGCATCCTGTTGCTTTTGTAAATTAATATGCATTCTGGGGCACTATGAGGAGTTGATTTTGCTAATGTATCTCTGAGGCCACAAGGTCGATGACTCTTATGTCCTTTCATTCTGAGTGCCCTACCTGGATGTTCAAATAATGTGTTTATGGTTGTCTTTGTTTAAATTCATATGGAATGTTCTTTTTTGTTATTGTCAGACTAATTAGCTTTAATTGTATCTCTTCTTTCCGTGCTGACTGCGGGTGTTTCTTTGGTCACTTGTTTTAGTATATGTTGCGTTGCATATAACATGCATCACTGATTTTTACTTTATACTCCATCAAATGAAGTGTGGTGCTAGAGAAGAGATCACACTAAGCATGAGCTGTTATTGTGATGATGCTGGCAACTTCATTCAATCATTGCCACAACTTGTTGGATTCTGGCTATGCGTTTGTCTAACCAGCTTTGATTAATGTGGTTTTTCCGTTTCGTTAATCTAATGCCAACATCTACTTCCCCAGGGTGGGAAGGCAGCTCGTCAACATTCCCTCGTTCATGGTGAGGCTTGAATCAGAGAAGCACATTGATTCTCACTCACCAGCCCGCTTGGTGGAGGCCCTGCTGGAAGAGTGAGGAGAAAGAACCAGAAGAAGGCCTCTGGTGGCGGCGGTGACGGCGATGAGGAGGAGGAGTAAGGGACCGGCCATGCCTTGTAGGTCTTTGCAACATGAGTTCTTTTTGAAATGAATCATTGTAGACTTGAGAGTGAACCTAGTTCTAGTGGTGCAGTTGGTTGTCCCAGGGATCTTTTTTTGTCTTGAATTCTGAATCAAGGGTTTTGCTCTGTTGCATGTCACCCCCTTATTTCAAGACTTGTGACATTTGCTGTCCCCAAAAAAAAAAGACTTACATTTCCCTGATTGGTCCCTCAAATGGTCCGTTTGATGTTGGATGTTGCTAGCTCGTCGCTGCTGGCTGATCGAAATTGAATTGTAGTGCTATTTTCATCCTGCTATAGTCTCTAGTGCTAAGATTTTCAGCTGACACCCAATGAAATCTGGAGTGATAAAAAGAAATGCACATATAAAGAACTTAATCATAGTTTAAGGAAAGAAAAAGAAGACTTTATATACCAAATTCTGGCGCATCGGACGGCCCGTAAAGCCCACCTGACTACCCGCACAACTCCTCGCCCCTTCCCTCCAAAAACAGGAAGCGCTCCTCGTGCCCCGCCCTCTTCACGAATCCCAGCGAACTCTCCACCAATAGTTCGCTGCTCTCTAGTGCGGTGAACTCTACTCCCCGCACAGGCTTCTATGCGTATTGCACCCCGGTATGATTCCTCTTCTTTCTTCACAATTGGTGGCGAATTGGGACTTTCTGGGTCGGCATTGGCTGCGGGAGGGGGGGGCAAACGCGCAACGCAGCAGTTGTGGGGAGGAGGGGTGTGTGCCGGTGGGGTCGACGACGGTGCGGGAGGACGGGGGGGGGGGAATCGGGTGTGGTCTCATAGAGCCAAGCCGCCATGACGGAGTAAGGTAGCGGGCGTCGCCGCTGTCGGGTTGGGGCCTTGGCGGAAAGGTGGCGGCGGCGAAGCAGCTCCGCTGTCTGGTGGGTCCTTTGGGGAATGGTGCGGCGGCCGGGACAGCGTTCTTTCATTAGTTTTTCCTCTGTTTCAGTTTCATACGCTTATTTTTTGTTCGATTGCGATTATGCGGTTGTTATTGGTGCTAATCTGTTTACCGCATTATTCTGTTGTGCAGGTGAGCAGCAATGATGGAGACCTCCGCAACAACATCTTGGCACCGTTTTGAGCTCCAGGCGCTACAGTCGCCTACGGCCGAGCTGTTGTGATCTCTCGAGCCGTCGCAATACCTAATCGAGGACGCGGAGATGCGGAGATGGACCTCCACCTGAGGTGCGTGTTCCTCAACGGCGCCATGGGCATGCGGGGTGGAGCCTAAACCTGTGCCGCAGCGCTAGGGACGAGCTGGTGGTGAGAGGACCGGTCCAGGCCCGATTCTGCATAGGGCCGGGGACGCCGCCGTCCTGGTGTTCGACGACACCGACACCACGGAGATGCTAGCCAGGAGGGCTCCTCGCCTTCTGCTCCACCTAGGAATTGGTATGCACGATTCCTCGCTTTTGCCCCTTCTGCTCATACTACTTTTGGAAGTTCCATCCGCTTTGGCGTCTACTTCCACCCTGTGTGATGACTGACAGCCTCTGGTGCTGAGTACTGCTACTCACCAGATCAAACACTGATCGTTGTGACACTGTTGAGATTGCGTAGTGGATACATCACCAACTGGACTTCATGTAAGAGGACCACGAGCTAACTCAGTCATTGTTCACAGGTCTAAGAAGCTTGCGGCCTTTGTGCTCGGGAGCTTGGAAGATGTGGAGGTCAGTTGTTACATGTCCTACTTAAATCGTTGTGATCAACTCATGAGCGCAAGTATTACAGGTCTAATAACCTATAAACTCAAAACTTACAAACTTCAGTGAATTCATAGTCCTGATTCCTTAAATATTACACATTCTAGGAATGTAAATAATACTTTCTTCGTTACATAATATTTGTCATCCGAGCATTCTCTAGTTTATAAATAATTGACAACTTACTTCCAATGCATCTTTCTTTTTTTCTAATACATCTCTGTCTCTCTCCTTATTTGCTGTACACTAATCTTTTCTACTTCTTCTTAATTTTTATGCTTACAGCTAAAACACTAAATAAATTGAGACGGAAGGAGTAGCAAGGTCTACTTCGACATTAGTTATAAGGATTTGCTAGTTCTCAGGTGACTGAGATTTCATATATCTCTCAGTCACATTTTTTTGAACAAAGAAACTGAACTGCTGGAACAACACAACTGTACTGCTAGAACGATTAGTTCTTGATGGAACAATTTTATTTTTTCAAAGAATATTTTTTTACACAAGTGAATGAAATTTTGGATGGTTGGATCAAAATCCAAGGGCTGAAAAAAGTGACTGAGATTAGCATAATCAGTCACCTGAGAAGGAAACATCTCTTTAGTTATATGGGTATAATGTCTTGTGGCTACTTTAACAACCACATTGACACTAAAATTATGCCAAGTGGCAACCATGCATGCATTTGTTTCTATGTTCGAGAAGAATCCTTGAGCACCAGCTGCTAACAACGCTTACGGGTCATGCTCTGCAATTGGCTAAAACGTTCTGGCCTTCTTTGTATTTAAGGAATATTTCCTAATCCTACGTCTCTCTTCAAACTTTTGTGTTACAAAGGATGTCTTAAAGGCGGATAGATACTTTCCTTACACCTAGAAATTTGGATTTTCCAATATATCTCTTTGCAGCATAATTGACGGAGATTTTCGTATTCCGTCATCAACAAATTGATAAGATATTCAATTGTACATGCCCACAATTATTTCCTTGCCTTGTAATTCCAAGCATATATCTGAGTGTGTTTCAAATCTGTACTATATTCATGACGAGATGGAACGAGAAAACGGATGGACAATGTCAAACGGTAGTATACATAGATGCAGCGCAGTAACGGAGGAGACGCACCTCGATACGACTCGTCGGTGGGAAGTAAAAGGGGTGTGAGGGCCGCGTCTCCCCCTGCAGCCGGAGCGCGACCGCGACGCTGGCTTCGTCGCGGAGACGACCACCGCCATGCCCACGAATTGTCACACGGCGACCGCCTCGATCCCGCACGCCGTGGGGTCGACGCTCCTGCTGCCGGTGCGCGTGCCACGCTAGTGCCGCCGATGAGCTGGGCCTTGCCGTGCGTGCGGACGGCGCCATCTCGGCACGGGACGATCGTGAGAGCCGCCAGGGGCAGATGGATGGTGCATTGGTGCTGGTCCAGCGGCAGCTTCGCCGCAAGCGAGAAAACTTGGATGCGGAGGGGGATACCGTCGCCGTTCGTTGTCACTGCCGTGTGCCGACGGCGGGGTGCTCGTGAATAAGTGGACGGCGGCGGTGGATGGAGCTCGCGTCCTTGTTTCCATGGAGCCGAACGACTAGAGGTAGGAGACAGACACGACGTGCGAGAGCCGCGTCGTGCAGGAGATGCGAAGCCGGTCCCTGCTCCAGAGTCCAGACACACACACACACACACACACACACACACAACACACACACACACCACACACACACGTGCTATCCTGGCGTGAACCATCGGGGCAGGGCCTCACCGTGAGCGTTCGCGGACGGTTCGCACCGAAACAATTTTCCGTGCGCTTCTGCGTTCCGAAAGTCGCGCGATGACACGTGGACTCGCCCCCACCCACGCGCCAACTCCCTGTTCTGAGCAGCTCGCCCAACTACTCCGCGCAGCGATCCTGCTCCACCGCGCACTCCGTTCCGCCGTTGCTCGCGTACAGCGCTGCTGCACCTCCACCCGCTCGATCTTCCGCCTCCTACGCCGCAAACCAAGTCGCCGTCAACCTAAGGAGGCTAGGAAGGCCGCCGCCGCCATCGCGGCAAAGCACTTCGTCGCCGTCGCTGTGTTTGTCCCCGCCAACGCCCGAGCCCCACGCCGTTAAGATCCACCCAAGTTTTCGTATAGTAGGTCGTCGTCTGGGTGTGGGTGCGGACGACGACGGCGGTGGCAAGGACACGGACGACGACGGCGCGGGCAATGACACGGACGACGGCGACGACGGCACGGGCAAGTACACGGACGACGGCAGGTCGGATGACGCCGGCGCTTGCAGGCGTCAGGATCTTCTTGAAGCTATCGTCATGTTGTGTTGTTTCAAGATTTTGTGACTCGTGAGAACCCTTGGTCCTCTGACCAAGCGCTGGTGTCATTTCTACTTCCTTTCCTTGTTGGAGACGTTCGTTGCGCACGGGCTCATTTTAAATCTTCCAACCTTGAAGATAATATACAAGTTGGCATAGATCGACGTTATAATTGCCTCTGGTGACTGGTGGGGTGTGGGTGTTATTCTATTTTGTTCTAGTGTACGTTCAACAGTCTTCAGGGCCATTTTATAAGAAACTAGAAGAAGGCCTCTGGTGGGTGTCTGTAGGACTTCGCAACATGAGTTGGTCTTGAAATGAATTGAAAACTAAAAACTGAACCTAGCACGTGAGAGTGTCTAGTTATTTGATGTGTCCAAACATTATTCTGCATGTGGCCACGAGTGTTGTTGATGCCATCACATGCAAAATTGATTTCAAAACTTAAAAGATATTAACTCTAACCCAAGTATCAAAAATTCAAAATAAGTAGAATTTTACACCCGACTCACATGCCAAGTAGAATTTTACATGCTAGTTAAGGTTACTAAGATAACTTCTACTGCCGCACTCAATAATTTTAAAAATTCATTTGTATGCACCATTTGAAACTTAATAAAGCACCGCATCATGTTATTTTTTCCTAAACTATTTTCTTTATATTTTACTTTTATCTTATGCATTCCGATTATCACCTCCTTTACCCTCAATAAATATTCTAGAATGTTGATTGTCTAGAGAAAGATATTATTAATTTTAAAATGCTATACTTTACATATGTATCTATATGTAATATATTTATATATATCACTTTGATCTACATAACAATGATACAATTGATAACTTAGGATTTCAAGATGTTGGTTAGTAACAACTGCAACACTCTTACATTCCGCTAGATTCAAATCACTAGTGGATGATATATCAAACAAAATGATTGTATTCTCAATTTGGTATCTATGTTGAGGACTTGGTCTCTTGTTCACGTGGAATTATGTGCTATAACAACAAGTAAATTGTATGTGTTTATAAGTTATTAGTTTGTCGTTTCTTAAGTGAAATGACACACAACTTCATAGAGCATTTATGAAAAAAATAAATAACATGTCTATAATAACATATATATATTTATACTTATACTTAGGAACAAATTATAAATGTAATTTTCATACTAATTAGGTCTGTCGTACCAAGTATGAGCTAGGTCCGCCATTGCCTACGACACTTGACAGTGTCACGCACTTCTTCACCAGGATAGACTGGAGGGGATTTGTGAGAGGGCTCAATGGATTAGGTGCAATGTCCTCAGCGTGTCTATACACTGGCACAAACACTTCTACACCACAACCAAGCTCACACAATGAATGATCGGCGTCCAACTACAGAACTAGCCCTCGAGAGCAACTACTGTTATTGCTGCTGCAA
Source organism: Eragrostis nindensis (assembly GCA_012490785.1). NCBI lineage: Eukaryota > Viridiplantae > Streptophyta > Magnoliopsida > Poales > Poaceae > Eragrostis > Eragrostis nindensis. Next base: position 87,787 of record JAAXCT010001357.1, on the reverse strand, counting down.
TGGAAGCACCATGAGCCCTACGCGATCTCCATGCATCTTTGCGGGCCTCGTCGAGGAAATCAAACGCGTTTAGTAGATCCCTCAAGCTAGTCAACGTTGCCTCGTCACCGGTGATCTCTCCAAAAAGTACGGGTTCTCCAGCACTGATGGACAAACATCGAACAATGCTTGTATAAGGTTCTCGAGATGTCTGAAACCACGCTGTTGATTCCTCCTATTCAAATTAATTGTCTCCATGTAAATTGTCTCCATGTTGATGCAAACACATTAGTACGCGAAGCATACAAATAGTACTGCAATCACAACGTTATGGACATGACAATTTCAATTTTAGGTGCATCCACAACATTGTCACAAAAAGGAAAGGGCAATCAAATGTTTTTTGCCACCATATTGAGAATTATAATGACACCCGAACTCCACAACACCGTTAAATACTACTCCCTCTGTCCCAGAATACTTGACGTCTTTGACTTTTAGACATCACGTTTGACCGCTCGTCTTATTTAAAAATTTATGCAAATATTATTTATTTTTTCATAATTTGTTTTAACATTCAAGATACTTTAATCATGTCAAGTTTGTTTTAGCATTTGCAAAAAAATTTGAATAAAACAAGCAGTCAAAGATGATGCCAGAAAGTCAAAAGCGCCAAGTATTCTGGGACGGAGGGAGTATAATTCAGGAAACTAGAGAGGAACTATTGACAAAGAAAAGCTTGGATCAATGGTGTTTGCAAGGGAGAAGAAGAGAAAAAGAGGGATCAGAAGGGAGGAAAGGAAAGACATAAGAGATCACCACCCCCCCCTTCCCCCCCCCCCCCCCCCCCCTTAGCATTTGCTCTGGGTCCGCCACTGAGTGTGAGACAAATGCTTGTTCACACAATCAGTGAATCACTTCAACAATGCATCCAAGGGAGCAAGGTCCGACAGTCAGAACTGTTGCGGGATGAAGTTTTCATTTGCTTGTTCAGAATCACATCAACAAAACGGCAGCACGTGAAGCATATCGAAAGTGAATGACAGCTAGGCTTATGATGCACTATTTTTTACGAAACTACAGCAGGAGAAATCACCGCCTGAATTTTCTTATTGAAACAAACAATATTCATTACATTTTTCTGCTCACAAAGCACCTACTTTCTAATCACACCTACCACAATGGAGCACCAGTCTTCCAGAATATATGAGTTGGAGTTGATTGTTTGCCGCTGACCATCCTATGATTGACACTGGAGGTAAACATAATATATTGAAAGAATCATGCTGCATTGACTGGACCAAATGCTCGAATTCTTCATGATGTTGTGCTCATGTAGAAATGTGAATAATGCACAGGGCGACAGCGTCAGCATACACCTCAGGGAAATGTATTGCTTTCACCCTTAATTCAGGGGTGACCTTTGCCCTTGCAGAAATGTTAACACCCATGTTATTTAATATCTGGAGTATAAAACTACAAAGCAGATGAACAATCTGAAGCCATGATTATCACATAGATAGTTGCAAAGCACGCTCATCACCTGCACCAGGAGGAGAACCACTTCCTCAAATCTATCAGCTGATGCGCTATTGCTCAATGTCTACCTCGTACGTGAGGAGCAATGCTCACATTTTGTGTTCGCCTCTGCATCAGCGCATCGAGAAAAAAAAAAGTTATCCTTCTGGATAGTTAACATGCATCCTTCTCCTGAGCATATGTGCAATATTTACCAACATCATACAAGAACTGAACACTACGATATATTTGACTGAGATAGTAAACGTAACGAGCTAGTGAGCAGACAAAAAGTCGATCACCTTTGCTGGGCCACCCCGTTCATTCATAGGCAGGCGGTGAGGTAGAGCGCTGAGCCTGGCTACAACTTCTTGTGAACACTCCCCACGGCACACCCTCTCCTTCCTCCTCCATGGTCACCGGGACGCGTGCCGAGATCGAGCTCCTAAATGTGGAACACCCGACCACCTTGAGACAGATAGCCGCCCGTGAGTCGACGAGGAAAGCGAGTGGCGGGATATCCACCGTCACGAAGCTGAGGCCAGACTGGCAGCCAGCGGCGAGGAGGCGGAGGGTGCTCATCGGCGAAAGCGGCGGCGGGAAAGGAGAGATGCTCCGATGAAGTGGCGTGGCGTTTTCGCGAGAAAAAACACAGTGGCGTAGCATTCCGATCGTGCGGCCGGGCCCTGAACAGAGGAGTGAACAGAGAGCCCCGGCTCGGTGGGCGTCATGGGCGGTAGTATCCGAATCCGTGGTAGGCCGCCTCAACGGCCGCAATCCTGCTGTTGACGGTCGTTAAGTACCAACTTCGACCGCCAATATTCCTACACATAAAGGAGAATTAGCATTTCTTATACGCATATTTATTTCAACTAATAAATTTCCACGAGTTTTGGATGATTTATGAGTGCAGGAGTATTTCTGGAGAAAATGGGCCTCTGTGAGAGAAATCATAGGCCGGCCGGCCACACCCAGCGGCCACAGCCTGCAGGCCTCCACCAGTGGGCCACGAGAAGCCCACAAAACCAGAATATTGAAGCCCAACTCGAACTTAATGAAGACTTTCTAGAAGATGGGCTACAATGGGCCTAAACTTGGCTCTTACTCCAATTCTGCCGACCCCAGGAGAAAACCGACTTCGGGACCGACTTCAAGGAGCAATCTGAAGCGTCCACGCGGAAGGCGGTGGCCAACCGCCACAATGTGTGGCCGGCCGGCCTGCCACCTTGGCAGGCCGGCCAACCTTGGCGGCCAATCCTCCTCAACCGCCTCTCACTTGCTCTATTTAATCCCCTCTCTCATTTGGGGCTATAAATAGAGGGGTGCTCGGCCGGTTACAACACACACCAAGTAGAGGAATCACTCTTCCATTAGTTTTAGTCTCCAAGCTCTAGTGGAGTTAGGCTTAGAATAGAGCTACTCTAGTTCCCAAGTCCTCTTGGAGATTTTGGTATGGCTCTTGTATCATTTTCTCTTTTTGCGACTTTATTCTATTAATAATATTATTCTTTTCATATAGTCTTGCCTTGGTTAAGCGTTCCTTGTTTGGTTGTGGATCCTTGGTTTGCTTATGTAATAGAGTAATCATAATCTTCTTATATAGTGCTAGTGTAATATTCATATGCTCGTTATGTGGGTATTACTTAGAGGATTGGCGGTAGGGATATAATTGCCTTATTGTCACGTGTCCTAGTACATAGTATACCATGCCATGTTTATACTTAGGTTTACATGCATTTGCATATCCAAGCATGAGTCCAATGGTCCTTATGATTATGCTCTAGATCCATATCATCGCCGGGGATTTAGAGTAATGTTTTAGCAATGCAAGCATGGTGCTTGGATTGGTAGAATACATTGGATGCCTCGTACCCCACGGATTGTTTGAGGTAGACGGTAGGTGGTGACAGCCCTATTCATCCTCGGTATCCCTCCACGTTCGGGTACGGCGTAGAGCTGTAGACCGGAGTCGCCTGGCAGACCAGGGGTAAGCCGGTGCCCAATTTGCTTGAGTGCTTATGCCTAAACCTTAGTTGTGTGCATACATGTGTATGTTGTATACTATGCCACTGTATAATGAAGTATAATAGGAACTTAGCTCTTTTCTTTGTTCTTTCTCCACTTGGCTTCGGATGTATATTAGAGTTGGTCCTTTTCTTGTGTGTCACACTACCCATATATTATTGTTTAGCATTGTATGTGGTCTGTGATCCATTTAAATGTAGACATTAACTATGAGTATAGTACTCTCTTGACCATCGTCTTCCCTGTGGAAAATATAAATTACGATACCTTGGAATACTCCCGGGTGAAATGCTACAGCGGTATTCTCCGTGCGCTTGCGGATTTATCTGTGATCGTTAAGAAATACCAACAAGCATTTCTGGCGCCGTTGCCGGGGAAGACACTTGGTTTAGGAGTTTACAAATGCTCTTAGTTATATCTGCAAATACATGGTCATAGCCCATACAGGCTATCACTTGCTTGTTTTCTCTTCATGTGAAAACAGGGTAGTGCATGATGGATTCGATTTGCCAAGAAACTGTACCGAGAATTTAAAAGACCTATGGCAGTCGAACTCGTCATAATGTCTTGCTCTTCGGACTTTAAACGATGATGCCCTTGTCGACAGGAAAATCGGTAGTTATCTCATATTTGATTTTTCCAATTGCATATTTGGTTTCCCTTAATTTGAATTCAATTGCATTTGCATGTTTGATTTTTCCAAATCATTTTGCATGTTGGATTGTCCAACCCTAAAAAAAAGAATTTGAGATGTTTGTTTTTGGAGAAAATAATTTTTGGGCATAATTCTAGCTGAGCTTTGGCTAAACCTCCACTATTCAAAAAAAAAAAAATCGACGGAGGCTTTGAGCCAAGCTTGGGGGGAGAGTCCCCGTCAATGGGTCACCTAACATGACATGGTCATTGTTCGCATTTTGCCTTATTTTCTAACGGCCACTTGTCATTGTTCCTCCCCAAATATGGCCATCGAACTTCAAGTTTTACAAAAAGGCCGAGTGGTGATGTTTTCATACCAAATCCATTTCATTCACCACCCAAATGCCCTCCTCATCTTCTTTACTCTCATTTCTCCAAATTTTCTCAAATTCAACAAAAAGATTTCCCTCTTCTTTGTTTTGCATCTGCAAGTTATGCTCAAGCTGGCAAGATCAACCGACAGGCGTGCTCATTTTGATTACACTAATATAACCCGTTTCGAGTTTGTTCTTGTTGTTTTGCTTTTTGTTGCAGCCATGAAGAAAGGAACCAAACAGTTATTGGCGCACTCAAGCAAGAACTAAGCTTGGAGGGATCACTCCCCCACTGAGGTAACTTGTATCTTTCCTTTGTTTTCTGCATTCAAAAAAAAAGAAGATAAAAATAAATAAATAAAATAAAAGTAGTTTTTGTTTTCTATGCGCGATAAGAATGTTTTAATTCTCCATGTTGAAATGATGAATAGTTGCTCTGTTTTATCCCTCTCTTGTTCATGTTTGCAAATTAGTACTCTCCCGAGTTTTGAGTTTGATGGATGTACTCTTATTCTTGAACCTTAAACTCGTGGGTAGCAAAATACATGATCCAAGTCTAGGTTGTTGTGAGATATGATAGGATATAATAGAGCTGCAATGATCTCTTTCTAAGCAAGACTTAAATTCCAGAGAATTTTTTTTTCAAAATTATAAAACCAAAAGTTCCTCAATGATGAAAATTCCTACCAAAGACATCTGTCGATTTTATTGTAAAACCTCCATACATATGCTGCTGGTTATTACATTGAGCTTTTTCAAAATTGTTGTGACCCTTGTGAGATGCTTTCATACTTTCATGATCAAGATCATGTACACTCTACCATATGCATATGCTTAACTTCTACACTAGAAGTTAGCATCACATTTCCGCTCATTACATAAAATAAATATTCTATATGTTTTACATCTCTCTCTCTCTCTCTCCAAGTATCATTGCAACAGAGGAATGGCTATGAAAGAAAAAAAGAAAAAAAAAAGAGAATCTTGCTCATTCAAGTAGAGCATGATAAAAAAAAAGAAAAAAAAGAGAAGAGATAGCCATGTCCTCAAAATTCAAACAGAGAGAGAAGGTATACAAAAAGGAGTAATCATTTTTCCTCCGTCATTCACATTTCCACACATATGCACATCTTGATTAGATTGTATGACTTGCTTTTCTCCTTGGATCCGGTCTTTTGATTTAGCAATATATGTGATACAAGTTTGCCTCACTTTACACCTACCAAGCCCCACATTTATAAACCTATTAGAAGTAGGTGGAAAAGAGGCAACATAATGCCTTGGTAAGGAATCATACACATTGAGCGATTCGAGAGAATCATTTGAGGAACTTTGTTTTTATTTGCAAAATCTTTTGAAAACCTCTGGAATGAAAGTTGGACAAGGAATGAGTAAATAGTACTCTGCAAACCGTTCTGTCTCTCAACTGCCTAAGGCAAGGAGAAGCAATCAGCCCCATGAGGACTAAAGGGAAGAGTAAGTTGTCACGCCAGCTTATTCAATACGAGGAAGAATATTTTGTTGTATGCATGGTACTTTTGCGGAGTAAGACATGGTAGCAACTCCTGATCAACACAACCCAGTTTTTAGCTTTGCTCGGGACGAGCAAAGGTTTAAGCTTGGGGGGTTTGTTGACGGTCGTTAAGTACCAACTTCGACCGCTAATATTCCTACACATAAAGGAGAATTAGCATTTCTTATACGCATATTTATTTCAACTAATAAATTTCCACGAGTTTTGGATGATTTATGAGTGCAGGAGTATTTCTGGAGAAAATAGGCCTCTGTGAGAGAAATCGTAGGCCGGCCGGCCTACATCCTAGGCCGGCCGGCCACACCCAGCGGCCACAGCCTGTAGGCCTCCACCAGTGGGCCACGAGAAGCCCACAAAACCAGAATATTGAAGCCCAACTCGAATTTAATGAAGACTTTCTAGAAGATGGGCTACAATAGGCCTAAACTTGGCTCTTACTCCAATTCTGCCGACCCCAGGAGAAAAACCGACTTCGGGACCGACTTCAAGAAGCAATCTGAAGCATCCATGCGGAAGGCGGTGGCCAACCGCCACAATGTGTGGCCGGCCGGCCTGCCACCTAGGCCGGCCGGCCAACCTTGGCGGCCAATCCTCCTCAACCGCCTCTTACTTGCTCTATTTAATCCCCTCTCTCATTTGGGGCTATAAATTATTGTTTAGCATTGTATGTGGTCTGTGATCCATTTAAATGTAGACATTAACTATGAGTATATTACTCTCTTGACCATCGTCTTCTCTGTGGAAAATATAAATTACGATACCTTAGAATACTCTTGGGTGAAATGTTACAGCGGTATTCTCCGTGCGCTTGCGAATTTATCTTAGATCGTTAAGAAATACCAACACCTGCTCAGCCTGTAGACTGTACATCTGCGTAGGAGTAAGTTTTTGTTTCGAAAATTCCGAGTGCGGGACGCCCGCGCGCCACTGTGTACTGTGCAGATTCGTGGGCAGCTAGAAGAAAGCAGCAGATTACGGCGCGACATCAGTTTGTGCCTGCGGCTCGGCTTCAGCGAGAGGGTGGTGGCCTGCAGACCGCCGCCTAGCGCCCTGACGACAGAGTTGTCACTGGCGTGTTGTTCGTAAGTCGCATGCACATCAACTCATGTCTCAACTAGCTAGCTTATCGTGTTCATCGTCATATCTTATTATCTTCTACTATTTGTCAAAAAATGCAGTATTTGACAGTCCTGTTTTTTAGATAATGCAGTACTAGCAGTCTTTTGGACTGAGAAAATGTTGTTTCTTACAATCTGATCAGGACATTTTCGCCGCAGGCTCAGAGACTACAGCAACAACGACCATATGGGCCACGTCTGAGCTTGCTAGGAAACCGCACGCGATGGAGCGAGCACATTCAGAAATCCGGCAACTTCTTCTAGAATGTCGAATGTCTAGAGAAAGATATTTTTCTTTTTGAAATACTACACTTACATATGTTTCTATATGTAATATATTTATCTATATCACTTTGGTCTGCATAAAAACGACACAATTGATAACTGAGGCTTTCAAGATGTTGGTTAGTGACAATAATGCAACGCTTTTACATTCCGCAAGCCTCAAAATCACTGGTAGATGATATAGCAAACAAAGAGATTGTATTCTCAGTTTGGTATCTATGTTGAGGATTTGGTCTCTTGTTCACGTGGAATTATGTGCTATAACGACAAGTAAAATGTATGTGTTTATAAGTTATTAGTTTGTCGTTTCTTAAGCGAAATGACACACAACTCTCGAGCATTTATAAAAAAACCTAAATAACATGTCTAGAATAACACATATATATAATTATACTTTGGAACAAATTATAAATGTAATTTTCATACTAATTAGGTCTGTCGTACCAAGTATGAGCTAGGTTTTCTATTGCCTATGACACACACGTTTCTTCACCGGCATAGCTTACGAGTGGAAGGGGTTTGTCAAAGAGCTCAATGGATTAGCTGCAATGTCATTTGTGGGGCTATGCGCTGGCTCAACCGAAGAAGGGCTCAGGAACATTACCTCGATAACTCTGGTGTACAAGGGTGGCTCAAGCTCCGCCTAGCATGAAGAGGCGGAGTTGGAGACGACCACGCCCGCACGACCGCCGATGTTGTCGACGATGACGTGCGAGCCCGTAACTCCTCCGAACTGGGTGAAGTGCTGCGTCAGGTGCTCGTCGGTGAAGCCTCTCCCAACCCCTCGACGACCAGGACCCGCCGGAGGAACTCCGGGTGAGCGCCGCCGCGACGGTGATCAGTGTGAGCATTGTGGCAAATGGTGGTAGAGGGGGAATGGCGGATGGAGCTTCAATTAGAAGTGGGAGGAGGGAATTGGTTTGTTTCGGCCGAGTTTTTTTTTAATTTGGTGACCAAAGAGGGAACAGGGTGAGGAAGAGGACGGGTGAGAAATCTTCAGGGTTTTTTTCTGACTTACCGACTCTTGGCTCTCATCCGTGCTCGTTAGACTCAAGATTTACATCTGGAATCTGTCTGGGACAATTTCATGCAGAACATTTGACGGAAGCCCCCCTGAAAATTTTTATCTATTCATGGTCCACCATATATTTTTTATTGAGATCCCTAAAGTACTTGTGACTTCTCATTTCAGCTCTTTCCGTGTGTTTTGGCGGTGGCAGTGTGCCACAACTAAACAACCAATCCCAGCGGGTTCAAGCTACACTGTACTTCGAGGAGGAAAAAAGAAGCCAAAATAATCCCATATTATGCATAACAGAAGAAGCTTGACACAAATGCTTGTTTAGGCAAACAATCCCATATTGTAGGATGAAGTTTCATTTGCATCTCCAAAGTGGATGAGAGAAGCTAAGGCCTATTATCCACTACTTTTTAGGAGGGTGGGGGAAATCCCAACCTGCATTTTCTCATTGATACGAATATTATTCATTACATTTTAGTGGGTCTTGTTGCTTGGCATAATGGACCGGGGTAGTCTAAACAAAAATACAAAACAGCCGCTCCGCCTCACGAACACCACTCCGGCAATTCTCTTCCGCCCGCCTTGCGAACACCACTCCGGCTACTGTAGCGCTCTCCCTTTCCCATTTTCTTTCTAGTTTCTGTCGCGCGGTCTACATACCTACTACTAATAGTTTAAGTTTTCGTTTTCTTTTCTGAATAATTTTAGCTTCTTTGCTTCCATGCTGCTGTTCGTCGTTGCTCTGTTATCAGCAATGATTTGCCTCTACCGCAGTCATGGCTTGCAAGGTGAGCTTCCCCTGTTAGTTTCCCTTGTGGATGTAGGCGGGATGCCTTTTGCTTCCGCCGTCGGACCTCTCCCCGGCGTGCGCGATCCTTTTCCCCTTGTTTCTTGGCTCTGTTTTCTGGCTTTTCAATCTGCAGCATCCCAATCAAGTGCATCTCCAAAATCTGAAGATGAAGCTTCCTCTATGGTCTGATATACATGCGGCGGTTTGAACTTGCCGATGAAGTTCTTCTCCGGCCATGATCTGCTCAACCTCCTTGGTGGAGGCCTTCAAATTTGGGGGCATCGATGCTCATGCTCCTGCTGCCAAGTCCAAGAGATGGTGCCCTCTTTTACATCAGATCAATGGTGGCTGATCCATCGACGATTTCCAGCGCCGAGACGACGGTGTTGTTGTCCTCTCCTCTAAAGAGTTCTTGAAGCACCCAAACCCGTGGTTGTAATTTTCTTATTTGGCTTGGGATGTATTGTAAAAGGGATGCTGATTCTGTACTGAACTCCAGATATTAACAGAGCTTCTGATCTTTTTTTTAGATAATGGAAACCAAAGTTCCCGGCCTCTGCACAGCACGCAGCCCGGTTTTTGTTTTTGTTTAATTATTACATAACCGTCAATCTCCTGATTGACCGAATGAGCTTAAAACATAAATAAATAACCATTAAGGGGGATAAAGTCTATTATGAAATTTCCATCCATGAGAGGCGAAAAGCTCCAAAGCAGCGACTTCCAGTCCTGCGCTCACACTCTTCATGTGGTCTCTAACCTCCTCAGGCTGCAGCAGCGCCCAGTACCTCATCCAGTAAGCTCCTCTGAACAAAGCCTGCATAAACGATGTATAGTTGACATTATCAAAACAAAGATCATTTCTACATCGCCATATGGCCCAGCACATGGCAGCCGCCCCCACTAGAATAATTTTACGCTTGTCAGGGTTAAACTGAGCAAGCCAATCCCCTGCAATATGGGATAGTGATCTAGGTGGGTTAAGACCTGAGTCTGAACTACCCTCCAAATGGTTTTAGCATGATGGCAGTCAAAGAACAAGTGTTGAATTGTTTCATTACTGTTACAAAAACAACACTTCTGGTTTCCTGACCAATTTCGTTTTGCTAGGTTATCTTTGGTTAAAATGACATCCCTAACAAGATACCAAAGAAAATTTTAATTTTTGTGAGCAGTTTCAACTTCCAGATTAACTTGTGTCGGAAAGGTGTGTCTTGATTCATTAACAGAGCATACATAGACCGGGTTGAGAACACCCCACTCCTATGTAATTTCCAAGACACAGTATCCCTGTCCTCAGTTAGACTAGTAGTTGAGATTTTAGCTAACAGATCATTATACTCAGTGAGCTTTACCCCAACAAGAGTACGTCTAAAGGATAAATTAACTGTTGCTCCCCCCATAACTTGCGCCACCGAAAAATGCGGATTATAGGACACGTTATAGAGATTGGGATAGAGTTCACTAAACGGTTTGGCTTCACACCATGCATCCTCCCAAAATCTAACTTGGGATCCATCTTTAACATTAAAAGAGACACATGATAGGAATTCATCTTTAACCTTTAAGAGGCCACGCCAAAAATGTGAGTCATTCTGTTTGATCCCGACCTGTGAAAGTGTCTTAGAACCCAAATACTTATTTCGGATCAAAGACTGCCACATGCCATCCTCATTAAGCAATTTAAATAACCATTTGCTTAATAAGCATTTATTTTGGATCTCCAAATCAATTATGCCAAGACCCCCTTGGTCCTTTGGGCGGCATAAGAGGTCCCATCTTGCAAGGCGATATTTGTTAATATTTTTTCCTCCTTGCCAGTAGAACCTCGATCGAAAGAAATTTAATTTGGTAAGGACTCCTTTTGGAATTTCAAAGAAAGACATCATGAACATCGGAAGACTACTGAGGACTGAATTTAATAAAGTTAGGCGACCTCTGTAAGAAAGGTGCTTCGCCTTCCAGCAATTCAAATTCCGTTCAAATCTTTTTTCAATTATTTTCCAATCACTATTTCGGAGTTTCTTATGATGCATAGGAATTCCCAAGTAACGAAAGGGATATTCGCCCATATTGCACCCGAAAAGCTCCATATAGTCATCTTGAAAATCTGCGGCCTCCCCGTAACAAAAAAGTTCACTCTTGTGGAAGTTAATTTTAGACCCGATAATTGTTCAAAGGCAGTGAGCAACAACTTCATGTTCTTTGCCTTTTCTAAATCATGGTCCATAAATAAGATAGTGTCGTCTGTATATTGTAATATAGACAAACCATCATCCACCAGGTGGGGAATAATACCACTAATTAACAGAGCTTCTAGACCCCTCGGGGTCGTTCTCCTTAAAAAAAAAAAAAAAAGAAACCTCGCGCTCTGGCGGCGGGCCGGCGACGTGCGCGCCCATCTAGCGACATCGAGGCGGTTGCTCGCTGCGAATCTGCGATCGCGTGAGCAACCCGGTGACCATCTGCAGGCGGACACGCCGATCGGGCTGTACGGTACATGCCGCGCGGTTCCGCGACCAGGGTGGTGGCGCCAGGGACGGGGACATGACACGCAGCCGGGGAGCGCGTTGTGTTCCTGGACTAGCCGGAAGAGGGGCCTCGAGCCCTCGAGGGCGTCTGGAGGACGGCGCGACACGACATCTTTCTCCCAGGGCCTGCTGGCCCTGCTCGGCCGGTGCGGCACACCCACTTGAAACAATATTTAGTCCTGGCCTACATATACAATCACTTTGCATTTCACTGAAACTGCCTATGTAGCGAAGGGACAGAACAAAATCCGAGTGCCGCACCACCGCGCCACTGTTGTATACTCTGCAGATCCGCGAGCAGCTAGAACGAAATCAGGTTACGGCGCGACATCACTTTCTGCCTGCGACTCGGGAGCCTCATGACTGTGCTCGCAGAGGCATTGGCATTGGCGCTGCCGTTCTGCCGTGGCGCACGACGGCCTCGACGGCACCGAACGGCGGCATGGTCCATAGGCCGTCGACCAGCACGCCGCCGCGCGCGTTCGGGGATCAAGGGGTCGCCTCGCCGCTGGTCCTGCAGGACACGCAGCAATTGGTCATCGCGTCCGCGGTAGAATTCGCACCTGGGTTTGCGCCACAACCACGAGCTCGACGACGCCAATCCAACCACGCGTGACCAACGAGCGCAAGCACAGTACTATGCAGCTTGCCAGTTTATGTGTATGCATTTTTTCTCCTCCGAACACACGAGCTTATCTTTATGAACAACAGGTAAGCATGCCACCGAAATCGAGATGAAATGAGGCCAAAGTTTAGGACAACCGAGGTGGGGTGGGGGCAGAGGCTGACCGTGGAAATGACCCGGGTCTTTGCATAGGATCCTATACTTTCGGCTCTGACAGACCGACGTAAAGTGCTGAACTCAAAAGAGCAGCATGCTCAGCTCAGATTCAGGCCCCAAAAGTGCAGACGCACCCCAGTGTGCACATGCACCCCAGTGTGTGTGGCCGCCATGGCTACTGTGCTATTCCGCCCCCATGGCTACTGTGCTATTCCGCCCTATCCAAAGCCACTTTGCAATTTCAGTGGCGACACCTGGCCTTTTACCAAGCTGACGCTGCTTTGGATGAGCCTTTGGCCTCGGGGTTCCTTATTTCTCCTTGGCCTCAATGTACGCGAATACGATTGGGTTCAGGAAGAAAAAAGAGGCGTATACGATGCCCGCAATTGCCGATGTTTAGGTTTCATTCAAGAATTCGGACGTGCATATTGGTCGCTTCTTGGCCGCTGTTTTATATGGGCTCCTGCTCAAACAACAATGACAGTGATCACGGCACTGACCATGACAGTGATGGTGACGGTGCAGTTTTTCTGCGTTACTGCTGCATTAGCCGTTGGAGCAGATCACCTTTTGAAACGAGCTTCTTGAAACTAGGACAAATGGATAGGAAGTCGCGATCACTCACGTAAGATAGTGGAGCAACCATGACTTTCACTAACTGCCATACCAGTTAATTAGGTTGCCCAACTCCAAATGCTTGCTAGTAGTTCAAACACTAGCTTGAAATACGCTTTTTCGCGCTCAAATTCTCAGGCCACGTTTTTCAAACCACGGTGTAAAAAGTTGCACGCGGTAGTGCACAGGACAGGTGTATGGTGATACGGCAATCGTGAGATATCTTACGGCTTTATTTTATTTTTCTGTACTAAGTACTGCTGAATCTCTTGAAGAAAGCTGCTCGTCCGTCTTCTGAGATTATTCTAGGGCTTCAGAGTGCAGAGTACTTTTGGATTTAAATATTGGAAAAATCAAGTGATCTCATCATATGTTAATTCTTAAATCGAATGCAGGCAATGGTACGCTCAGGTAAAGTCTAAAAACAGAGAGGTTAGTTAGACACATGTACATGGCTAAAACGGATTTAAGACAAACGTCAAAGGTATAGGCAGAAATGGAAAGAAGGTACAAAGAAAAAACAACGGATTTCAAGTTTTCAAACAAGGCAAGTATGCGCGCTAAGTTGAATCAGTTTCACAAGATTCTTATGCTTGGCATCACCTTTCAGTACCTCCAAGTATCAAACGTAGCATCAGGAGCGTGGCACCATAAACCGAGTCACACGAGGTCACCTCCCCCCTATGACGTGAAGCATGCAGCAACTCATGAATCCAATTCACCAAGTGTGATTCGAAAGAAAATGGAGAAGCATGCAAACTTTGTCGTGTCATTTGCGAAACTGTCGTTGGAATATGTACAGTAGAATAAGTGGCGTTGTCAGACCCCATTTCTGGAATCCACGTGCTTACCGTACCAATCCCTGGATCAGTAGTTGGTACACACAGACAAAGTGTTCCATTGCACATACACGAATAATTATTACATCCCATAGGTTCAGAACATGGTCTTAAGTTACAAACCAGACAGAAGCTAGCATACTAGCCTGGATACAACAAACTTAAAGAAAACACTACGGAACACCACAGGCAAACTTGAGCAGACGTCGACCCTACTCGTCATAATCGTCTCCTGCGACTTCTTCTTCTTCTTCCTCTGAAGGGTTAACAGCAAGAATGAGTACATAAGGTACTCAGCAAGCCCTATACTACTCAAGGGTATAAATACATGCATAATCGGTCTTAGCAAGGGAGTAGGCCATAAGGTTTATTTGCAGCAAGCGAGTTTTATGCAGGGTTTAGCAATTCAAGGAAACATAGATAAAACAGGAGTTTTGATTGTCATATTTTAGTTGATTGGCCCTGGGGGAGAATAATTCCATCCCGCCAGTTCCCAAGTTTTAGTTGGGCCTTCGGACCACAATGGCCTTACCGACCCGGCACACTTGCCATTATTTCCAAAACACGGGCGTCTAATACACCCACTCACACGTCAAGGAATAAGAGGGTGGCTAATCAATGTGATCTCATAACATAAATGTGTCATATGCCGTGACAACGTCCAATCGATTGAATTTTACACTCTGCAGAGGTTGTACACTTTTCCCACAGGTTATGCACTCTTGCGCGAGAGAGCAACACAACGCTTCGGCCATCTTCTCCGAGTAGTCCCGCAAGCTCACCACGGAGGGTTAGGGGCTTAAGATAAGGATTAAGCACGACACTGCGGTCATAATTGTGCGGGGATTTCACTCCCAAATAGCCGGCAACGGGCGTTCAGTACCCGATGTGTTCCCCCTAACCAGTCCGCTGCCACTACCGGCCACCAGGTGATAATTACTTGCAGAAGTACCAAGAAGGTAGGACAAAGTCCTGCCCAAGACAGGTTCTATGGTTGTACGAGAAATCATTATGTTTACAGTCACAAGAACCGGTCCTTATGCGGCCAGGGCGAGCACCAACATTCCACATAAGGTGGACTATCACGCAAGCATTAACTTCACTACTTGGCCTCGCCCTCGATCCATACCCATCCCATGCTCATCACCATCACCTAACACCAGTTGTACTACTTCCAACCCCATATAGTACACACACCACCAAACTCATTTTAACGCATTTATAAAAGCAAGTATGTGTGTAAAGATGTAGCAATGTAGAAACATTGCGAGGGGTCCTAAGCATGTATACTAATATCAAGGCAATTACACTATCATTTATTTAAGTCTAACGATAGTGTATCCTAAGGTTACCAAGGCGACGGTAAACAAGGGGTAAATCAAGGATCAATTATTTATGCCTAAATATTTTGCATCAATATCACTAAGCAAGTAGGATAATAACTACTCAAGCAGTAAAATAACAATTAATGCATAATAATTAAGATGGCCACATAGGTGCATTGCAAAAATAATAGGATCAATCATGATCAAGGAGAAAATAGAGCTTGCCTTCAAAGTTCGGGTCTGAATCCTCCTCGTATCCCTCGTCCTCGGGGTTGTCCTCGTGCTCCTCGTAGTCTACACGTAACAACGCCAAAATAAATACTAATGCGTAAACAAAATAAACCAAATAAAACCAAATATGAATCAAATGAAATAAGAGAGAGATATCCGAGGGCAATATTGAATGCGGAGAGCTAAGAGGAGATGAACGGAACAAGAATCGTCGAAAACGGAGTTAGAGCGATGAAGATATGGCCTAATGAAGGTTAGGGGGGTAATCATGGCGGAAATGAGTGTAAACGATGTTTAGATATTCTTCTGGAGTAACCAAGGGTAGGATTGGGTTCTATGAATTATTTCCTATTTTCTGGTATTTTTGGGGATTTTTCCTACATTGGAAAAGGTTCGAAATAAGCTTCGGTGTGCACTAAGCTGGGTGGCTCTAGCAGTTTGCTTAGTGTGTGGCTGACGGTTGGGGCCCGCGGTGGACCGGGCCCACGTGGCAGCGTGTGTGCGTGCGGTCCAGTGGACCGGGTGCAGGCGCGCGTGAGGGGCGAGCGCTGGCGTGGCGGGGTGACGTGGCGCGCGCGGATTGGCGGCGGCGGGGGCGCGCGCGGCGCGCGGCTGTGAGCGGCGGGGGCTCGCCGGAGGGCTCGCCGCCGGCGGCTGTAGGGCTCGGGGTACGGCGAGGAGTCGCCGGGGAGGTGGCTTGCGGCGCGGCGCAGCTGGACGGCAGGTCGCGCAGGTGCGAGGAGGGGCGGAGCGACGGCGACGAGGTCGCCGGAGTTGGAGCGGCGGCGGCGCGGTGGCGGAAGTGCGCGTGGAGTGGGTTTGGTGGACTCCGTGCTAGCGCGTGAGGTGCGCGGGAGTGTGGCGAGTGCGGGCGGCAGCACGTCGTCGACGAATTCGTGTCGACGGCGACTGGCGATGAGCGGAGGCGGCGGCGATGGGCGGCGCTCGGCATTCGCGTTGCCGCGGGCCGGGACGCGACGAAGCGAAGCTTCGTGGAGGTTGTGCAGGTGGAGGACTACGCGTGGCACTAGGAGGTGGAGGTGAAAAGGGCTCGCCGGCGTTGAATTGCGCGGCGGCCGGAGTTGGGGAAGAAAGGGGGAAATGGGAAATTGGGCGGCGATGGAGGGGGAAGCTCACCGTGGAGCGGTTGTGGGAGCGCGGTGGTTTGCGGCGGAGTCAAGGGGGGTTTATATAGGGGCGAGGCTGCTCAACGGGGCAGGAACGGTCGGCCATGCCGCTCGGCGCATGCGCGCATGCGCGCTCGAGTGCCTGGCGCGGCGGCGGCCTCGGAACGCGAAGCGCGGCGCGGTGCGGCTTGTCGAGGTGATGATGAGGGGGACAAGCAGCGTCTGCGGCAGTGGCGAAGCGACGGCTCGGCGGGATGCCGCGACGGCCAGTCGGCGACAAGGGCGGCGCGGCGGGAGCAGGCGGCAAAGCGGCACGCGGGCGCGAGCTTTAGAGGCCGGGGCGCGTCCGCGAGCGGCTGGCGGAGATGCGCGACGCGACGGGCTGTCAGCGTGGTGCTGCGGGCAGGCGGCGCTCGCCACGCGGCGCGAGAAGGCTGCGGCGGCGTGAGGTGGACGACGGCGTCGTCCGCGCGGGCCGGGGCCGGGCTGGGCTGGACGCGGCCGGGCCGGAGGGAAAAGAAAGAGAAGAAAGCGCGGCCCAGCGGGGAAAAGAGAAAGGGAAACAGGCCGGCGGGAAAGGAAGGAAGGGAATGGGCCGGAAGAATGCGGCCCGATAGCAAGGAGGGAAAAGAAATAGTTTGAACATTTTCCAGAACTTGAAATAATCATACAAAATTCAAATGAACTCCAAATCGAGTCAAACAAATTCGAATAAATTTTGTAAAATCAAGGTTTTAGCTAGCAATCATGTTAGCAAGTTCCATTTTTAATTCCTATTTCATAAATTCCCTTTTTCTAAATTCTTAAGCTTAACAAGGTTTGAACTTTTGTTTTCAAAAATTCTAAATTGAATCCTAAAATCTACGAAATTTTCTTGAAGTGATTTTTATTATTCGGTTATTAAAATTTGGGATGTGACAAACCTACCCCACTTAAAGGGAATCTCGTCCTCGAGATTCGGTTGGTTCCTCGAAAAGGTATGGAAACTCCTTCTTGAGATCTTCTTCCCGTTCCCAAGTAGCTTCTGCTTCGGTGTGATTGCTCCACTGTACTCTGCAGAATCTTACTGCGGTTCTCCTTGTCTGTCGCGTTACGACATCCAGAATTTTAATGGGTAGCTCTTGATATCTGAGATCTGGTTGTAAGTCCATAGTCTCCACTGGTACTTGATGATCAGGTACTCTGAGGCACTTCTTCAATTGTGACACGTGGAACACAGGGTGTACATCGGATAGCTCTTCTGGCAGTTTTAACCGATAGGCTACGGCTCCAACCTTCTTGAGGACTTCAAAAGGTCCGATGTATCGAGGGGCTAACTTGCCTCGAATTTGGAAACGTCTAGTTCCGCGTATCGGAGATACCTTGAGATATACATAGTCTCCTTTGTCAAAGGTGAGGTCCCTTCGACGCTTATCGGCATAACTCTTTTGTCGACTCTGGGCTACCTTTAGCGTTTCTCTGATCGCTGCAACTCGCTCTTCGGCGTCTTTGATTATGGCAGGGCCGAAGAAAGAGCGTTCTCCAACCTCTGACCACATCAACGGGGTTCTGCATTTCCTGCCGTAGAGTGCTTCAAAGGGTGACATTTGTAAGCTGGCTTGATAACTGTTGTTGTAGGAGAACTCAGCAAACGAGAGGCTTTTCTCCCAATCCTTTCCGTATGTCAACACGCAGGCTCGAAGCATGTCTTCCAATATCTGGTTTACTCGTTCTGTCTGTCCATCAGTCTGCGGGTGGTATGCTGAACTGAAATCCAACCTGGTTCCGAGGAGGGTATGTAGGCTTTTCCAGAATTTGGAGGTAAATTGGGTACCTCGATCAGTTATAATTCTGCTAGGTACTCCATGGTACTTCAGAATATTGTCAACATACAGCTGTGCGTATTTATCTCCAGCATAGGCATTCTTTACAGCTACGAAGTGAGCTACTTTGGTCAATCGGTCAACCACGACCCATATTGAATCATTTCCCTTCTTTGTTCGTGGCAGTCCCACAATGAAATCCATTGTAATCTCATCCCATTTCCATACTGGAATATGTAAAGGTTGCAGTAGTCCTGCCGGTCTCTTGTGTTCTGCCTTAACTCTTCTGCAGGTGTCACAGTATGCGACAAATTCTGCGATATCTCTCTTCATGCCTATCCACCAATATTTCTGTTTTAGATCTTGGTACATCTTCGTTGTCCCTGGGTGGATTGAATAAGCAGAATTGTGGGCTTCATCCATAATGAGCTTTCTCAATTCTTCCTCGTTCGGTACGCAGATCCGGTCTTCATACCAAAGAGTTTCTTGGTCATCTACTCGGAATCCTGGGGCTTTGTTCACTCCCATGAGTTCCTTGATTTCTTGCAGTTTCAGATCTTTTGCCTGAGCTTCTCGGATGCGATTTTCCAATGTTGGTTGTACACACAGGGCAAAAACTTGTCCTGGTGTGGTAATATGCAGATTCAACCCTTCCATTTCTTTTGTCAACCTTGGGCTCACTTTTCTTGCTCTTGGACTCTTGCTATAAGCTTTGCGACTCAAAGCGTCGGCCACTACATTGGCTTTTCCTGGGTGATACTGAACGTCAAGGTTATAGTCCTTGATCAGCTCTAACCATCTTCTCTGTCTCAGGTTCAGTTCTGGTTGAGTGAAGATATATTTCAAACTCTTATGATCAGTGAAAATCTTGCATTTATTACCAATAAGGTAATGTCTCCATATCTTGAGGGCATGCACTACGGCTGCTAATTCCAAATCATGAGTCGGGTAATTCTGCTCATGAACCTTCAGCTGTCTTGATGCATAAGCAACAACTCGATCATCTTGCATCAATACACAACCAAGCCCTTGTCGGGATGCATCACAATATACCACAAAATCCTTGTGGATATCCGGTAGTATAAGTACTGGGGCTGTTGTGAGGTTCGATTTCAATTTCTTGAAACTGTCTTCACACTGTTTCGTCCACTGAAACTTCTTCTCTTTCTTGGTCAATTCCGTCATTGGCTTAGCTACCTTTGAGAATCCTTCTATATAATCTTCTGTAGTAACCAGCTAATCCAAGAAAACTTCTGACTTCTGATGCATTGGTAGGTTGCTTCCAGTTGATAACTGCTTCGACTTTTGAGGGATCGACTGCTACTCCTTCTGCAGTGATGATATGTCCAAGGAAAGCAACTTCTTGTAACCAAAATTCGCACTTGTCAAACTTTGCATAGAGTTCATGCTCTCTTAATCTTCCCAAAACCAATCTTAGATGTTCTTCATGTTCAGCTGCACTCTTCGAGTAGATAAGTATGTCGTCTATGAAGACAACAACAAACTTGTCCAACTCTTCCATGAAAATCTTGTTCATCAGATTCATGAAGTATGCTGGGGCATTGGTTAATCCAAATGGCATAACTGTAAACTCATACTGGCCATAACGGGTCACAAACGCTGTCTTCATGATGTCACAATGTCGGATTTTCAGCTGATAATATCCTGACCTTAGGTCAATCTTGGAGAAGTACTTGGCTCCTTTCAGTTGATCGAAAAGATCGTCGATCCTGGGTAGCGGATACTTGTTCTTGATGGTGACTTCATTCAATGACCGATAGTCAATGCACATTCTTAGGCTTCCATCTTTCTTCTTTACAAAGAGAACTGGGGCTCCCCAAGGTGATGAACTTGGGCGGATAAAACCTTTTTCTTGTAATTCTCTAATCTGTTCCTTTAGTTCGGCCAATTCATTGGCAGCCATCCGGTATGGTCTCTTGGCTATTGGGTTTGCTCCAGGGATCAGGTTGATCAAGAACTCGACATCTCGATCTGGTGGCATTCCCGGCAACTCTTCTGGAAACACATCTAGGTATTCGCATACTACGGGTACCTCTTCTACAGATATGGCTTGAAGATTGCATATCATAGGCTCAGCTGTCAAACGGCGAGGTTGGAATTCTACAGTAACTCCTTTGTGATTGGTGGCAGTAACTTTTTGATCAGCACATGATATATTTCCTTTGTGGCGTGCTAACCAATTCATTCCAAGAATCACATCTATTCCTTCCGATTTCAGCACTACTAGGTTTGCCAAAAATTCTACCCCACTTAAAAGGATTTTAACTCCTTCACAACCAAAAAGACATTTCATGGTAGCTCCAGGGGATTTGGTTAAAAGAGGGGTTTTCAGTAAAACAGTAGGTAATCCATGCTTGGCAACAAACTTCGAAGAAACAAACGAATGCGAAGCTCCAGAATCAAATAAAACTGTGGCAAGTGTTGCATTTACTAAAAACTCACCGATCACAACGTTTGGAGAGTCTTCAGCATCAGCAGCATCGATGTGGTTCACACGTCCTCTTCCATAGCTTGCTGTCTTCTTCTGTTGTCCAGAACCTTGGGGTGCGTTGCGGCTAGCACCTGACCTTGCTGTTGCGGCTCCTGCATTGGCTTGTGATCCTCCAGCATTCTGTAGCAGGGGGCACCGAGCAATCATGTGACCAGGGTCACGGCAATGGAAACAGGCTCGGACTGGTGGCGCTGCTTGGTTGACTGTGCTGGCACTCCTCTGAGGTGCTGAGTTGCTGTTGGAGCGGTGTGACTGAGTAGGCTGCTTTTGTTGCGGTCCAGAATCGGATGAACGATACTGCATTGTTGGCTGGCGGCGCGATCTCTGAGAGTTGTCATACCTCGGCTTCTGGAACCTTTCCTGCTGCTTATACTTCCTAGCTTGAAACTTGCGCTTGCGCTCAGTAGTTAGGTCGGAGCGGGCATCTTCCAATAGTATGGCTCTATTCATGAGAGTGTTGAAGTCTGGGTAGATATGAGTGACTAACTGGGTCTTCAACTCAGTATGCAGTCCCTTCCTGAAGCGATCCTGCTTCTTCTTGTCAGTGTTGACTTCATCAGGCGCATAGCGTGCTAGCTTCATGAACTTCTTGATGTATTGGTTGACAGTCATAGGCCCTTGCTTTAGTGCACGGAACTCGTCAGCTTTCATTTCCATAATTCCCTCCGGAATATGGTAATCTCTGAAAGCTTGCTGAAATTCCTGCCAGTTGATAGCACTTGGATCAGCAACTGCTTCACGGTAATTGTCCCACCATTCGCCTGCGGCTCCAATCAGCTGGTGAGAAGCGAGTGTAACTCTTTCTTGATCATTTGCTGCTACGATGTCCAACTTCTTGCTAATGTTTCTCAGCCAGTCATCTGCAGCCAAGGGATCTTCCAGTGTATTGTCGAAGACTGGAGGCCTAAGCCTCATGAATTCTCCCATCTTGGTAGGTGGCTGTCCACGATGTTGGTTTGCTGCAATAGCTTGCAGAAGCTGTGTCTGGGCGGCCATCACGTCAGCTAAGGTTGCGGGTGGGTGCGGCAGCTCCTGTTGTTGGTTGTTGTTCCCGTCTTGGTTGTTGTTCCCGTCCTGGTTGTCGTTCACATCTTGGTTGTTGTTCCCGTCTTGGTTGTCTTCTTCATGGTTGTCACTCAGTTCATTTTCACCATGCTGGCTTACTTCTTGCTCAACCCTCCTGTTTCTTCTTTCTGCTTCAGGGGCACGTTCACGTCTGCCACGTTGTCTTCCTCTTACTGGAGCTCTTCCACGTCCTCTACCCCTTGCAGAACGTTCTTGTTCTTCATTGTTTTGTTCCCTATTCTGGCGAACTTGGCGGTTGTGGATGCGTGCAGATCGCTTTGGAGGCATCCTGTCATTGTTTGGTAGAAACTTCAGGTTACTTGATCATTATAATTACTAAGTTATTATATTTAGTTATAGTGTACTGGTCTGAGTTTAAGAGCACACAATATCATTCATGCAAAGATTCAAATAAAACATCGAAAACACCATACAAGTCTTAGATTACAGTCATACGATAAAGTACATAGGGGATTAATACAACGTGCTACTGCGATCCTGATACAACTAGGGGATACAACTGATTGCTAATACTGAAAAGCTAACTAGAACTAAGCTAGGGGTACAAGTGCACTCCTCAGTGCTCGGCGCCTGGCGAAACTGTAGTACGTCAGTCGGTAGTGTCCTCCATAGGCTCGAAAGGGTCCTCCTCTGGGTCCTCCTCTGTCTCAGTGTCATCGCTGATGTTGATGTAGCCTCTGCACGGGGCGCTAGAACTCTCGGCGGTCGACTGGACAAGCTCCTGGCTGAAAATAGCTCGGGTCACTGGGTCAAGCTTTGGTGCAGAGGGTGGCCACGCAGGGCGTCCCTCGGGGGTCTTCGTGAAAGCTCTCTTCTTGGCCACCTTCCTGATCTTGTATCCGAAGTATCTCAGCTCTGGCTCTGGCTCTGGCATCTGCGTCCCTCGGGCAATGGTGTCAAAGGTGTCCTGTGGCAGGTCCGGGACCGCGGGCATCACTGTCTCATACTCCCCGTGGCAGGCAGTGACACGGACAATCCCACTGTTTGGCTCGATCTTTCCCAAACCCTTGCCTCTCTTGTAGAGGGCGTCCAACTGCTCAACATGTGCCTTGGTCCTGTCACCCATTAGCTTGGACATCCCATCTAGAACTTCCTGATATCCCAACTTGGCATCACTTGCTTCAGCACGCTCCTTCTCCATGGTCTTCTTCAGGAACTCGATCTCGTCTTCTAGGGCTCCCTTTGCACGCTCTGACTGTGCAGCGTAGTAGCGGGAAGCCTCTAACTGTGCCTTCAAGAGGTCAGCCTCATTCCGCGTAGCTAGGTACATCTCTGCCTGGTGATGGGCTTCTTGCCATTGGTTCCTCCACTGCTGACCACGCTGGATATCCTCCTCCCATAGATCAAGGACGGTCTGGTGGTGGCAGTCCAGGGACTGTAAGTACAACGCTGTCTCAACCAGACAACTGTCCTTCTCGGTGCGGGTTTCTCCAAAGAGATTCTTCAGGCGGTGCTCCCAGATAGGGTTGTCAGTGTCGTCCGGAGGTAGGTACTTGATGGCTGTGGTTCCTGACTGTCCCATGAGTTGCTCACAAACCTCTATGGCTGCAATCCTGGCTACTGCCTGTATGGCGTCGGCAGATCTGGATCCGAGGGTAGTCTTGGTAAAGGCTTCCAGGGGTGGGTCTTCGCCTTCAACATGCACACAGATGTGCGCCATGCAGCGGGGAATTCCATCTTCATCGTACTCCTTCCAGCGGTAGTGTGGCTTCTTGTCAATGTCGAAGTACCAAAGAATACGGGTGAGTGTGGTTGGAAAACCACTCACTTCCTCAGCCCAGGTGTGGGTCCATCCATCTTCATCAACATGGCCTTCTTCGATCTCCATCTGTTTAGAACAAAAGATGTTAGAGGGGGTTTAGTGAAAGATTTTATATAAAGCTAGAGCTTTAGGTGAGAATAAAGTGATAGTTTTGTGAAAATAGTTTTTATAGCAAGAAATAAGCTATCCTAAGTTGATCAAATCCTAAGGGTCTCGTCCTACGGTCAAGTATGGCTCTGATACCACTCTGTCAGACCCCATTTCTGGAATCCACGTGCTTACCGTACCAATCCCTGGATCAGTAGTTGGTACACACAGACAAAGTGTTCCATTGCACATACACGAATAATTATTACATCCCATAGGGTTCAGAACATGGTCTTAAGTTACAAACCAGACAGAGGCTAGCATACTAGCCTGGATACAACAAACTTAAAGAAAACACTACGGAACACCACAGGCAAACTTGAGCAGACGTCGACCCTACTCGTCATAATCGTCTCCTGCGACTTCTTCTTCTTCTTCCTCTGAAGGGTTAACAGCAAGAATGAGTACATAAGGTACTCAGCAAGCCCTATACTACTCAAGGGTATAAATACATGCATAATCGGTCTTAGCAAGGGAGTAGGCCATAAGGTTTATTTGCAGCAAGCGAGTTTTATGCAGGGTTTAGCAATTCAAGGAAACATAGATAAAAACAGGAGTTTTGATTGTCATATTTTAGTTGATTGGCCCTGGGGGAGAATAATTCCATCCCGCCAGTTCCCAAGTTTTAGTTGGGCCTTCGGACCACAATGGCCTTACCGACCCGGCACACTTGCCATTATTTCCAAAACACGGGCGTCTAATACACCCACTCACACGTCAAGGAATAAGAGGGTGGCTAATCAATGTGATCTCATAACATAAATGTGTCATATGCCGTGACAACGTCCAATCGATTGAATTTTACACTCTGCAGAGGTTGTACACTTTTCCCACAGGTTATGCACTCTTGCGCGAGAGAGCAACACAACGCTTCGGCCATCTTCTCCGAGTAGTCCCGCAAGCTCACCACGGAGGGTTAGGGGCTTAAGATAAGGATTAAGCACGACACTGCGGTCATAATTGTGCGGGGATTTCACTCCCAAATAGCCGGCAACGGGCGTTCAGTACCCGATGTGTTCCCCCTAACCAGTCCGCTGCCACTACCGGCCACCAGGTGATAATTACTTGCAGAAGTACCAAGAAGGTAGGACAAAGTCCTGCCCAAGACAGGTTCTATGGTTGTACGAGAAATCATTATGTTTACAGTCACAAGAACCGGTCCTTATGCGGCCAGGGCGAGCACCAACATTCCACATAAGGTGGACTATCACGCAAGCATTAACTTCACTACTTGGCCTCGCCCTCGATCCATACCCATCCCATGCTCATCACCATCACCTAACACCAGTTGTACTACTCCCAACCCCATATAGTACACACACCACCAAACTCATTTTAACGCATTTATAAAAGCAAGTATGTGTGTAAAGATGTAGCAATGTAGAAACATTGCGAGGGGTCCTAAGCATGTATACTAATATCAAGGCAATTACACTATCATTTATTTAAGTCTAACGATAGTGTATCCTAAGGTTACCAAGGCGACGGTAAACAAGGGGTAAATCAAGGATCAATTATTTATGCCTAAATATTTTGCATCAATATCACTAAGCAAGTAGGATAATAACTACTCAAGCAGTAAAATAACAATTAATGCATAATAATTAAGATGGCCACATAGGTGCATTGCAAAAATAATAGGATCAATCATGATCAAGGAGAAAATAGAGCTTGCCTTCAAAGTTCGGGTCTGAATCCTCCTCGTATCCCTCGTCCTCGGGGTTGTCCTCGTGCTCCTCGTAGTCTACACGTAACAACGCCAAAATAAATACTAATGCGTAAACAAAATAAACCAAATAAAACCAAATATGAATCAAATGAAATAAGAGAGAGATATCCGAGGGCAATATTGAATGCGGAGAGCTAAGAGGAGATGAACGGAACAAGAATCGTCGAAAACGGAGTTAGAGCGATGAAGATATGGCCTAATGAAGGTTAGGGGGGTAATCATGGCGGAAATGAGTGTAAACATGTTTAGATATTCTTCTGGAGTAACCAAGGGTAGGATTGGGTTCTATGAATTATTTCCTATTTTCTGGTATTTTTGGGGATTTTTCCTACATTGGAAAAGGTTCGAAATAAGCTTCGGTGTGCACTAAGCTGGGTGGCTCTAGCAGTTTGCTTAGTGTGTGGCTGACGGTTGGGGGCCGCGGTGGACCGGGCCCACGTGGCAGCGTGTGTGCGTGCGGTCCAGTGGACCGGGTGCAGGCGCGCGTGAGGGGCGAGCGCTGGCGTGGCGGGGTGACGTGGCGCGCGCGGATTGGCGGCGGCGGGGCGCGCGGCGGCGCGCGGCTGTGAGCGGCGGGGGCTCGCCGGAGGGCTCGCCGCCGGCGGCTGTAGGGCTCGGGGTACGGCGAGGAGTCGCCGGGGAGGTGGCTTGCGGCGCGGCGCAGCTGGACGGCAGGTCGCGCAGGTGCGAGGAGGGGCGGAGCGACGGCGACGAGGTCGCCGGAGTTGGAGCGGCGGCGGCGCGGTGGCGGAAGTGCGCGTGGAGTGGGTTTGGTGGACTCCGTGCTAGCGCGTGAGGCGCGCGGGAGTGTGGCGAGTGCGGGCGGCAGCACGTCGTCGACGAATTCGTGTCGACGGCGACTGGCGATGAGCGGAGGGCGGCGGCGATGGGCGGCGCTCGGCATTCGCGTTGCCGCGGGCCGGGACGCGACGAAGCGAAGCTTCGTGGAGGTTGTGCAGGTGGAGGACTACGCGTGGCACTAGGAGGTGGAGGTGAAAAGGGCTCGCCGGCGTTGAATTGCGCGGCGGCCGGAGTTGGGGAAGAAAGGGGGAAATGGGAAATTGGGCGGCGATGGAGGGGGAAGCTCACCGTGGAGCGGTTGTGGGAGCGCGGTGGTTTGCGGCGGAGTCAAGGGGGGTTTATATAGGGGCGAGGCTGCTCAACGGGGCAGGAACGGTCGGCCATGCCGCTCGGCGCATGCGCGCATGCGCGCTCGAGTGCCTGGCGCGGCGGCGGCCTCGGAACGCGAAGCGCGGCGCGGTGCGGCTTGTCGAGGTGATGATGAGGGGGACAAGCAGCGTCTGCGGCAGTGGCGAAGCGACGGCTCGGCGGGATGCCGCGACGGCCAGTCGGCGACAAGGGCGGCGCGGCGGGAGCAGGCGGCAAAGCGGCACGCGGGCGCGAGCTTTAGAGGCCGGGGCGCGTCCGCGAGTGGCTGGCGGAGATGCGCGACGCGACGGGCTGTCGGCGTGGTGCTGCGGGCAGGCGGCGCTCGCCACGCGGCGCGAGAAGGCTGCGGCGGCGTGAGGTGGACGACGGCGTCGTCCGCGCGGGCCGGGGCCGGGCTGGGCTGGACGCGGCCGGGCCGGAGGGAAAAGAAAGAGAAGAAAGCGCGGCCCAGCGGGGAAAAGAGAAAGGAAACAGGCCGGCGGGAAAGGAAGGAAGGGAATGGGCCGGAAGAATGCGGCCCGATAGCAAGGAGGGAAAAGAAATAGTTTGAACATTTTCCAGAACTTGAAATAATCATACAAAATTCAAATGAACTCCAAATCGAGTCAAACAAATTCGAATAAATTTTGTAAAATCAAGGTTTTAGCTAGCAATCATGTTAGCAAGTTCCATTTTTAATTCCTATTTCATAAATTCCCTTTTTCTAAATTCTTAAGCTTAACAAGGTTTGAACTTTTGTTTTCAAAAATTCTAAATTGAATCCTAAAATCTACGAAATTTTCTTGAAGTGATTTTTATTATTCGGTTATTAAAAATTTGGGATGTGACAGGCGTGTGCTACACTGTCCTTAGGTTTATTTTGCCAATTAGTCACAAAAACGTGTGCAAGCGAAATCATTTGCATCCATGGAATCGATTCAAAATGACGGCAAGTGAAGTGTGAACATCAGCGATGGGAAACCAATAATTTGACAACGTGTTATTCCTAAGCCAGTTACTACTTTAAAACTCTGATAATAGATGGGAACTGGTTCCTGAATTTGAAGCATGTTATTTGCAATTCAGCAAAAAATTGAATTGTGTCCAAAACTGGGAGGAGCAATGGGTTCTCACAGTCTCACTTCTCAAACCGTGTACTTGCCCTGCACGTGTTTCAGTCACGAGCCGGCACACCCGAAGTCTTCTCACTCTACAGTCACGCCCTCTGCAGCAGTCCACACGCCAGCCTGGCCCGACGGGCCGGTGGGCCCAGTCCCCAACAGGACACTTTCCCTTCCACGGCACCGTCCACCTTTTAAAACAACACCACACTCCCAGAAAAATTCCCTCTTTCCCGTTCGTCATCCTCACGTTTCTTCTCCGTTGGCAGCTTGCTCCGGACCACCAGTTCAAATTTTCCTCCATTGCCGCCCAAACCCCGGAACCCTAGCCGCCGTCCCCGCCTCGCGCTCCGGCCGGCCGGGCTCGCCAGTCGCCGTCGCGCGGGCGGAACATGCGGGATCTCGGACCATGGCGACCGGGCCCGATCTGAGCTCCTCGTCCTCCGCCGCCGCTGCCGCCGTCCCTGACGCCGTGCCGGCAGCGGCGGCTGCGAAGAAGGACCGCCACATCGTCAGTTGGAGCGCCGAGGTGCGTGCGGGTCGTGTTCCAGCGTGTCTGTTAGCGCTTCGCTATTTGCAAATTTTTGTGCGTGTGTGGCTTTCTCCGCAATTTTGCTGCCTCGGGTCCGGGGTTGGACTCATGTAGCAATTATTGCGTTTCTTTTCCTTTGAGAAACAAGTGCTTTTTGACGTTTGGCACTTGGCAGTAGCATCTCGGATAGAATCGGGTTTTGAACTTGAAGACGTTTTGTTTTCACTCACCACCGTGATGTGTGTTCAGTACGAATCCTACCTAACTTTATCTGGCCTTGTAAGGAAAAACTGTTTTGAATTTTGCGTATTTTGTTTTCTATTTATCCTCTTGATGACTCTTGAGGCTAGTCTGGAGGTCCTGGACTGTGTCTGCGATTTGCGCTGAACTGTTTTCTGATGCTTGGGCCTTTATGACTGCAGGAGGATGGTGTGCTTCGTTCTCAAATTGCCATTCATGGCACCGATAAGTATGCATCACTTGCTCCACTCATCTGGTCATACCAAGTTACTATTCACTTGTGACTACCGTTGCTGATATTGCCTCTGCGCCTTTTATTTTACTTCTTTTCTTTCCATAGCTGGACCTTGATAGCAGCACAATTCAAGGACAAGACGGCCAGACAGTGCAGGCGAAGGTGTGCACCAACTTCCTTCTTGAAGAGGAGAGATTTCTGATACTGTTTCGGTGTTGTTTTGATTCGATTTCTCTGCTGGATTGCTTCTGCAGATGGTACAACTATTTGAACTCTGAGTGTAAGAAAGGCGGATGGTCCCGGGAAGAGGACATGCTGTTGTGTGAGGTGAGATCTTGATATGTTCTGTAGGAGCTTAATCGCTACATCCAAACAGTTATTTTACTTGAAACTAGAAGCATCAACGTTCTATTTTCCGCAGAATTTGTATGTCAGACCAATCACCAGTGGTTTTTGGGACTTATGCGATGTTTAATTTACTTCACTAGTGAGTGTAAGCCGAAGAACATATAACCTGTGAACTTGATGAGTTATAAATTAGAGCTTATATCCCCCCTTTCGCGCAGCACAAGTTCAGATCAAGAATTGGATAGTGTTGTGCTTTACCAGGACATAATGATTAATTTGCTCTTTTGAAGATATTAGGAGCCTAGAAGGGATCATGGCTGTGTTAAGATTGCTTAGTATCATTTATAGATTGTGGTGTCATTTCTAAGCAGCTTGTATGGTAAACATAATTATGTGGAAATAACGAAAACGTTGCTTTGCTTTTGTCCTCATAGCCTTTTGTTCTTGCTGTATATTCTTAGCTACTTATAACTGTTATGCAGGCTCAAAAGGTTCTTGGGAACAGGTGGACTGAAATTGCTAAGGTTGTATCAGGAAGGTGAGGTTTTCATTTTAGAGTACTGTTTTCTGCAAGGTGCAAAGAATGATAAAGAATTAGAACATGAATTTATATATAGATATACTCATGTATTTTGTTACGTCCAACAGGACCGATAATGCGGTGAAGAATCGGTTTTCTACTCTATGCAAAAGGAGGGCCAAGGATGAAGAGCCATACCCAGAAAGTGACACACCTTGTTCGAACGCAAATGCAAAGAGAGTGTTGACACAAATCCGATGCCTCACACCTGGCTCAGCTGAATCCTCAATGCCAATTAAGCTGATAAGGTATATATAATATCAGAAAAACCAGTTATATGCTAAGCATCTTAATGACTAGACATCTTTAACACTTTTTTTGGGTGTTCTGCTATGTTCTCTTGCAGTTCTGATTTGAAGGAGAACATCGTACCAAATATGAGGTTATTTGGACAAGAAAAGAGTGCACAAGATGCGCGTCAACCTCTTGCAATCATTTCCTCGAGCAATAAAGATAATGCGAAAATAGTGGAAACCAAAAATCTTGCTGCTAATACTGTGCCAAAACAATTAATTGGTAGGGGAAAGAATTGTGAATGTCTCCTCTGGCTTTTGAACATTTTATTTTATTTTGATACATGTTCATAATTTCAGGCGTCAAGCGTGAGGGTAGTTTTCTGAATAAGGATGATCCAAAAGTTGCTACACTATTGCAGCAAGCTGACTTGCTTTCCTCCCTTGCGGTGAAAATCAAAACTGAGAATACAAGCCGAAGCATGGATGAAGCCTGGCAGGTATGTCAACACTCAACAGCAATGTGATGTTACAACGTTTTGAACACAGAAGGTCCTGGTAATAAACAAACAGTTTTATACTTGGCCTTCCGCAGCAACTGCAGCATCATTTAGTCAAAAAAGATGACAGTGAAATGTCAGAAAGTAGCATGTCTGGAATGGCTTCACTCTTAGACGAGCTTGATGATTTAATTGTCGACCCATATGAGAACAAAGAGGAAGATGAACATAAGCAAAGGTAAATGGTCATCAATGATTCATCCTTTTGCTAAATATATGTTTCTTCAGTTGCTGATCTGTTGCCATTCCATTGAACAGAGAGCAGAATGGACCAATTCATGAGCATGATAAACACTGTAATGATTCTTCACAAGGTAGCAAGGAAGTAATATCACATATGGCTTCCGATGAGAAGATGGATCATTGCCCAATAGATGTGATCAAAGAACACAATAATCTTTCTACAAACACACTTTCCGGAAACATGGAACCTTGCCCAGGTAACCTGCTACCAATCATAAGTTTGGTAGATTAAGCTCTTAAAAAAAAACTACCCCTGTAGATTTTGTTTCATTCGCATTGATAAAAATTCACTGAAACACTTGAATTAAAACAGGTACAGAAATACCAGCATCTGAAAAATTGAGTGAGGTCGCTGAAGATAGCATGCTTCATTGCATGGAATCAACTCCTCCTGTTGTAACAGATTTTGATGATTTAATTGTGGACCCCTATGAGGGCGAAGAGGAAGAGGAACAAAAGTTAAGGTAAACGATGAATAGTTGGTTATCTGTTTGGCTGAATCAATTGCTTCAGTTGCTGATGCATCATCGCTGGAATTTTGACTGAACAGGGAGGAGAGCGAACAGATTGATGTGCATGATGAGCGCTCTAAGGGTTCTTCACAAACTAGCAAGGAGCTAACACCAGATATGGCCCCTGTTCTAAATATGGATGATTGCCCAGTAGATAACTGCAGAGAAGATAACAGTCCTTGTATAAGCATACTTTCTGGAACTATGGAATCTTGCCCAGGTAACCTATGCTATTGATCATAGATTAGGCAGAATCTGTTTCATCCACACTAAAGAAAATTCACTGAAACTCTTGACCCTAATACAGATGCAGAGCATCCAACATCTGAATATTTGTGCGAGGTTGCTGAAGATAGCATGCTTCGAAGGGTGGAATCTGCCTCTCCTGTTCAAACAAATTCTCAGAGTAAAGAATGTGCAGAAATACCTGTATCAGAGAACCATAACGAGGTTGCTGAAGATAGCAGGCTCCAAGGTATTGAGTTTAGCTCCCCTACCCATATGGTTCTCCAAGCGAAAGCTGGTGCATTCATGTCTCCTAAGTGTGGCGAGGTTGGGAAGGATAGTAAGCTTCCATCCATGGAGTTTCGGCGAATGGAGTTCACGTCTCCTGCTCACACTGTTCCAACATTCCAGTCTTACGAAGCAGACATGCCTACTCCAAAATTTACTGCTAGTGTAAGCTTTTCCGCGACCTGTTCTTGAGATCCATATTTCGGGGAAAACAATTTACCTGAATCCGTAAGTGTTAAATGCCCTGTAGAATCTGCTCACGTTCTTTTTTCTAAATTTTTCCAGGAGAGAAATTTTTTGCTTTCTGTACTGGAGTTGACCTCACCTGGGTCGAAGCCTGAAACTTCTCAGCAGCCTTCTTGCAAAAGGGCTCTTCTTAATAGCCTTTGACATGAACTGCTTGGAATTCAAGGCCAAATGAATGCTACTCAGCATTAACAATTTGGCTGCCCTGTATTGGTTCTTCCGTCATACTCCTGTCTGCATAAAGTGTGCCGACCTCATTTCTGGTCAAGTTCACATGAGATCTCAAATGTTTTCTGTAGGGTCTCATAGTTTGGTTTGTTTTTGTGTGTATATATTGCATTGGCCGCGTTGCAGTAGCATACAAAAGTTAAGTGAGGGTAGTCTAAGAGTTTACAGCTTGTATTCAAAGTATAGAATAAGTAATATTCTTTGTGTAATTAACCCTTGTAATAGTTCTTTGGGGTGCAAGATATATTGGATTGGTGTGTAGTTTGATGTATGTCTGTCTTTTGTTGAGCTTGTTCGAACGAACAGCATACAGTGAAGGACTCCAGTTTTTTGTATTAATACTGCTCTGTTGGGCTTAATTAACTGTTCAGTACATAAAGCCTCCTGTATTTTTCCTTCCTCCAGATATGTGCATCTGGTGATGGGATATGTTAACAAAGCTTCCTGACACACACTGATAGTTTGAATACTCGACAAATTGATAGTATATCTTTTTGAAGGGGAAAAATAGCAAGAAGATGAACTGCAAAAATAGGATCTATCCATTATTCATCCGTATGACAATGAGCACTACAAAAATTTATATGCTGCAGAAAGAAAGTGATGAGTTTGTTCAAAAAAAAAAGGAAGTGATGAGAGAACAAAAAAGGAATGGAGATTCAAGCCCAGGCTCGCTTCTTTGGGATAAGATCGAGCGTCTTGACTTGATCAATCCTGGCCGCGATGATGTAGTCGTTGACGGTAAGGCCGCCGGCGGAGGGCGTGGAGAGCTCCGCCCTCACCTGGTTGGGCGCCTCGAAGAGAAGCTCTGCTGGCGGGTGGTCGGCCCCGTCGAGCGCGGCGTTGATCCTGGCGACGAGCTCCTGCCCACAAGCCTCGTCGCGCACCTTCCAGGTGCACTGCAGCCGCGCTGGCTTCTCCTCGCCCTCGTCAAGGAGCAGCCTCCACCCGACGACCTTGTGGAGGAGCCTCCGCGCGTCGTCGACGGCGAGCGGCGCTGGGTCCGTCTCCAGCGGGAGGCGCGCGAGCGAGAGCACGGAGAGCGTCGGGATGAGGATGCGGTGGAGCGTGTCCGTGTCGCCCAGCGTCTTCTCCGCGAAGTTGCTCTCGATCTCCGCCGGGAACGGGTCCCGCGCGCCGAAGTCGCCGAGCATGTCCGCCATCGCCACCACGCCGCGCATCCTCCGACGGCTCCGAACACTGCTTATCCTAGCCCTTGCCGCCGGCGCCAGCGCCGGAGGACGAGCGAAGCTTGTGTTGCTGCCACCGCTGATGACGGCAGCAACCTGCGGCGATAGGGAGAGCGAGAGCGCCATCGGCCGGCTCCCTCAAGCTCGGAGCGGAAATGGATGGAAGGCTGGAAACAGCGAGTGAGACGATCGGGGGGATGATGCTGACAAGGACGGACTCCCTTTTGAACACTCTCGTGCTGACTAGGATGCTTCCGTACGAACGAGGAAGGCTGGAGAGGCCCAATGAGCCTATCGAGCCCAGGTAACTATCAAGCCCGGTTAAGTTTCAGGCCCAACTAAACGGAATCCAAGGAGGGCTAGGGCCACGTGTACTTTTTTAACCTGGCCCGCCTCCCTTTCCTTCGTATCCGCCTCGCTTCGTCCTCACTTCCCGCCCGTCCGAAGCGAACGCCAATGGCAGCGTAACTTCCAGGGCGAGCGCGGCGGAGCGGACCGTGGACAGCTTCCGCCGATGCAGGGTGAGCACCGATCTCATTTCTCCGTTTCGAATCTCTTCGGTAGTTCGTACTCCAGTTTTTCCGCATTTTTCATTTTGTATTTGTTTTTTATGCCAAAAACTAGCAGAGCTCGCCTTCTTATCGATGTGCTAATAGCCTAATACCGAGGTTTTTCCTCAAGGTAGATCTTTCCGTTTCGATTTCCTGGTGCAGGAGAGATCTAGATGGCTCGGGGCTTGATCTGTTACTGATCTTTTTCCCTTGGATTCTTTTGATTTTATTGTTTCCGTTTAGATCTTGACTGTCAGTTCCTGCTGCACTGTTCAAGGGTTCGGATTCCACGAACTGTTTGCTTGCGTTGGATTGGGTGTGGAGAACTGGGTTGTGTGATCCGGGTAGCGCCATTGTTCGCAGCTCATTTCTTCAATAGATAGGGAGTATTTTTTTTTATTTGAGGATTTTATTTGATTTTCCAAACTCAAGCTCAAATGGAACGAACCCGTATGATCCTTCCTGCTCATGCGAGCCCGGACTAATCGTGAGTCCGCAACCGCCGCCTCGTTGGTCGCGTGAGGCTTCCCGAGTTAAAAAAAAAAAGCTGGGATTTTTTCCCCCGATTCGAAATAATCCCCAAATTTCGGAGCAGCCCTAATTTCCGGTTCAAATTTCAAATCCCCTCTCCGCGAATCTCTCGCTTTCCCAAATCTCGCCGTCCCCCGTTGCAGTTAACCCCCCTCTGCCGTGGTGCGCCGCGCAGGAGGAGGCCTGGGCGACAGCTACGGGCGCGCCGCGATGGATTTCGAGTTCGTCCCCGCGACCCCCGAGAGCAGGTGGGCGGGCGAGACGGCGGCGCGGCGGCGGCAGCGCCGCTTCTCTTCGCCGTCGCTGCGAACCTACCTCACGCCGGCTTTCGACGCCGCAGCAGGCGGGGACGGCGGGGTGACCGGTCACTCCTCGTCTTCGTCGTCGGGCGGGCTGGACCTCGGCTTCGACGCCTCCCTTCTCCGCTACCGCCGCGCCTGCTTCGCCGCGACCGCGGACCTGGACAGCCGCGTCCTGCTCTACTCTCCGCAGTCGGCTCCGCCGCCGCCGCCGCTGCCGCAATCGAGGATGGCGTACCCAGTGGCGGACGAAGGGATCTGGGGACCTGGTGGCTACCACTACGGCTCCAAACAGGAGGTAATTGTGCTGCTTTCCAGATCTAATTTCGCTGACATGTTGGTCCGGTCTGTCATTAGCATAAGTACCTAGCTGATGTGTTAGAGGAGTAAATGGTTTCCGATTTGTGATACTAGTTGGTCTATAGGTTAGGTTAATATAGTAGCTGCATGATTCAATGCTTTCCACCTCTGTTAGTCAAATAGTAAAGGAAATGATGGCTGTTTTCCAAAGAAAAATGAGAATGTGCTTGAAGTTATCTCCTTGGAACACTGCTGTGGGATTGTGTAATGCTGAATCTTGTTTCTGTATATGTAACCGTGCCTGAAGATAAACCAATGTTCTAAATCTCCGGCTAAGGACCTTAGCGGATGCCATTTTTTCAGCTAACTATCAGCTATAGCTGGCTAAGGAATCAGCTAAGCCATTTAGCGGTTTTTTTTGCTAGCATGATGTATTTGACGTATTTCCAATGATTTAACAGCAGATTCTCAATACAGTTCAACAAAAACAACCATTCGACTCTTGACTTGACAATTGACAAATGTAAAATGAGTTCATCACAGGACCGTTGCTTAAAACAAATCACAAAAGTTTAGTCTCACAGTTCTACTTATTAGAATCAAAGAGCGACTTCTGCTTAATAAAACAATCATAGAGTTCAGGCTCGCAGTTCTATCAATCAGAATCAGAGAGCGACTCATCAGATTCAATAGAGTGCATTGAGGTGTCGCCATCGCCGTCTTCTGAGTCAGATGATGAAGCTTCAGGCTGCTGCACCGAAACATCACGCATCAAAGAGGCCAAGCTCCTGAGTTTCTTCTTCTTTGGGCGCACAGTCCTTTTCCTTTTTCCTTGTGCTTGGGCTGTTGTTTCTTGTGCTTGTGATGTTGATTCTGCAGCAGGTTCACTTGGTGAATAAACAATACCAGTAATGAACTCATTGTCATCATCTGCCAGAACATCATCTACTTCCTTCACTATAGGATCTCTGCCTTTGTTCTCTCTCTTGTTCCTTAGTTTGGAGTTAAATTTCACAAATACTAGATCTCTCATCCTATCATGAAGCAGCCTATTGCGCTTCTTTGAATGAATCTGTGAGAGAACAACCAGCAAATAAAAATTATAACATCTACAACAAGGCTGATTGCACAAGAGAAAGAACGAGGAAATCTGATTCTCATTGTTACCTGTTCAAATGCTGACCAATTTCTCTCACAAGCTGAGGAGCTACAAGTCAAATTCAAAATCCTTGATGCTAATATCCTCAATTTGGTGTGCTTGTTCCATGGTTTGAGCCACCACTTTGCTGCATAAAGGACACACACACGTTAATATGAGCCAGTTCAAAATGGTGATAGTGATATTCAACAATCAAATTATATTTAGTTAGTCACCTGGATTAAAATTCTTGTTTTTCCTTTGCCTTACGGCAATTTCATGTCCAAATGTCCCTTGCTGGTCCTGATACATGTTGAGTTCTTCAATTATCTTGTCTTGGATTTCTTCATCATCAACCATCTTCGTAATGCATGCAATCACACCAGCTCTAAAGGATCCATCTTGCTCAATCTCTGATTTCTTTGGGTAATAGAAGAAAGGGTTCAAATAATACCCAGCCAAGTGTAGTGGAGTCTTGAGCTTGCTGTCCCACCTTTTATCAATGATATCCCAAGCAACTTTGAAGCGACTCTCATCATTGTCAAACCTCTCAGAAATTTCTTCTCTTTGCCTCAAGCATTAATCCATGGAAGAATCCCATTGCTGGTACATCACTGTCCATTCTCCTCAGGACGTTAGCCAATGGCTCGAAGAAATTACAGCCATGTCAACGTTTTCCAAAATCCTTCAGATTTCACCACTTTGCTGGCTTTCTTCCTTTGACCTTATTCAAATAACCCAATTCATTGAGCTCATCTGATCTGAACAGCCGTGCTAACTCTTTCTTGTTGTCTAGCAAGCTTTTCAGATTAAATAAGCAGTGGCGAATCGAGTAACCCCAGAGCGAACCAAGTCTCTCTTAAGAAATTTCCTCATCAAATCCAACACCCTTGTATGAGCATACAAGAACACAGTCAATTGTTTTGCACTAGCAATAGTTTCCTCAACTAGTCCAAGCTTCCCAAGATCCTCTAGCATGAGATCTAGGCAGTGAGCAGCACATCCATTCCAAAATATTGAGGGCCTTTTTGCTCTCATTAGACTAGCTGCTGTTGTATTGACACTTGCATTATCAGTCACCACTTGGACTACATTTTGTTCTCCTATATCTTCTATACATCTGTCCACAAGGTCGAAGATGTATTTGCCATCCTTTTTATCACCCGAGCAGTCCACTGAATCCAAGAAGAGGACCCCATGAGCACTATGCACAACTAAATTCATCACTCCCCTACCCTTCCTATCTGTCCAAGCATCAGTCATGACTGTACAACCAGTGAGCTCCCATGATTCCTTATGGTTCTTGAATCCATCCAACACCTTTTGCTTTCTTTCTGTAAGAATGGACCACTCATCTCATAGGGACTAGGCCCTCTCAAACCTCTGCCAAATTGACATTGACCATTGCCTCAAGCATATGGTCAAAGCTAGGAAGGGTGACTGTGCAATACTAGCTTCATAAAAGAACTGGCATATGTATTCACAAGCTCTGTCCCTTCTTTCCTCTCTTTTCTGAGTTGTCAGCGGTGTTTGAACCTTATTGCTCAGCTTAATTCCTCTCTGTGTCATCTGAGTTGATTCTTCTATAGAAGGACACTTATAGTACTGATCAATGGAGGCACTGGATGCTGCAGATCTAGTGTTGTTGGATGCTTTGGTTGGCTTCGGTTTCACCACAAGAACCTCATTGCCATGATCAGAATCTTCTTCACTTTCACATTCTGCATCTGATTGATCTAGGTCAACTTCAGCTCTTTCCTTATCCTTTTCCTTGTTTTCTTTTCCTTTTCATTAGTCTTCTTTGTAAGCAAAGCAAACATCTCTTTCTGCACTTGACTTGGAACCTTCTTGCACTTAGTAACATTGAAGCCTTTAATGCCAGCAAGATGGTACTTTATTCTTGTAATCCCAGCAGTGCAGAGCTTGTCACAGTACTTGCAAATTAAGTGATGCTTCTTGCTTGCGTCTGGGCAGAAGCAATGAGCCCATGCAGGATCGTCTGAGTTGATAGCAGCTGCCGGTGCTGCATTTGCTACTGAGGCAGAGCCGGCGCTTGATGGGTTACCTGCTAGGCACCGAGAGTTTAATAGCAAATCAGGGCACGACAATGGAAAATTAATCTAGGCATAACAGTATAGAATTACAGACTACAGTGCGGCTACAAAAGCTTTAAAAATTGGTGAGCAGAGAAGAACACTTGCCTGATGTTGGTTGTGACATGGTGACTGACGTGCCTGTGCTGCCCGATCTGCCGCTTGCAGGAGAAGGAGATCAACAGAGCGATTCGCCGCCGCCGTCGATTGGTACAGCCACCGCCGCCGTCGATTGGTACAGCCGCCGCCGCCGTCGATTGGTACAGCCGCCGCGCCGCCGCCGTTTTCAGTCGTGCGAAGGAGAGGAAGAGATACGATCATACGAACGAGAGCGAGATGGGCATCAGGCTGACTAGGGTTGGGGGTATTTGGGAACGGATGCCCGGATCGGACTGGGCCGACTATGCCAAGCAAGCAGCCCGTGAAACATGTTTAGCGGGCTAAATTATTCTTTGTTTAGCGGCTATCTCCAGAAATCTCCAGCTATTAGCGCCCAGCTAAGCATAGCGCCAAATTGTTCATCTCTTAGCTGCTCCGTCGCCCAGCAGCTATCTCCGGCTATAGCGGCAGCTATAGCCGGAGATTTAAAACTTTGAGATAAACCCCATTGTTTTTATTTGGCATTAGAGATCATAGATATATATTGAATTTTTCTAGTGTAACTTGCCAACCACATTTCTGTGCACTTTGCCGGCATGCCATTGATTTTTGTTAATGCCTCAAAAAACATTTGCTTGTAGATAAACCCCATTTGTTTCAGCATAGCATTAAATTATGTGGTTCATTATTTTTCCTTGTAAATCTTGTTTCAACATTTGCTTGTAGATAAACCCCATTTTTTTCTCTACTATAGACATTGTGTTCTAGCTCAGGCAATAACTGGTCCAATACCATTTACTGATCGCTACAAG
Source organism: Eragrostis nindensis (assembly GCA_012490785.1). NCBI lineage: Eukaryota > Viridiplantae > Streptophyta > Magnoliopsida > Poales > Poaceae > Eragrostis > Eragrostis nindensis. The sequence continues at coordinate 48,267 of JAAXCT010001357.1, read as the reverse complement.
TTCTAGCCACGCATGACTTTCCATCATGATTTTCCTTGTATGTGTTGTGTGTTCTTCTGAAAGTACCGTTACTTCTAAGAACTCGTTCCATCATGTTTAGTTTTGGAGTATTAACTTGAGTGCATTATTGCTTGTCATTCTTAGTAACCAGAGAATTTTTTTTTTCTCTCTTATAGAAAGAGGTCGTGAGAGTTGATGATTTAGATTTGGTTCAGTTCCTGTGACAGAAAAGGAAAACATTTTTGGGCAGATGGTAGGCGCATTTTAATGTTACATTGTGGCAAATAGCGGATCAAGTTCTTGTCATTTGGACCCAGCATGCTATTTTAGTGTTATTATATGGTAGACATGTCTTTCATGTTACATGGAAAGGATTTCTGGATTTCTATTTTCACAACACTTGGATCTTCCTCAATGTGACAAACCTAGCTCAGCATGCTATTTTGACATCTCCAGATGTGCTTAGCTTCATTCTTTTGCATGAATTTTCTTGTTCTCTGGTTAGCATGTTTATTCAGCATCACTGTCAACCATGCATTTATAAACAATATTGGTGTAAATGGTAAAATGGTCATATCATTGTTTTAGTTATCAAATTCCCCACCTTACGTTTACACTAACAGACCTTTGCCTGTTTCATATTGCGTAGGCCGGCGGCAGGCTTACTGCTCAACCAGTTTTTCAGGACTTCGAAGGCATTTCTTTCATCTCTCCACGCCAAACAATCGCCGATCATCCTGCTGCAGCTCGAGGCGCCACCAACTCCATCAAACTACCTGCTGACCTCCAAGAAGGTGTTGTTGTCCCAGGAATGAAGGTCGAGTTTTCGACACCGAAAGCTGAAGTTAAGGCGTTAACCGAACAGCCAGACCCAACCGAGGATATAGATAGTCCTATGATAACTAATGCTCTCTATGGTCACAGTGGTAGACGCAGGCTGCCCATTTTCAGGGATATCTGCCCGGAATGAGTACAAGATCATCTAACATGGATGATCGACTCCTCTCGCCTGTATATTCTGTATCTCAACTGTGTCCATACTCCTCGTTTGTGGTAGGTTACAGTCTTAAAATTGTCTAGGGGAGAATCTCTCTTCTCTTTCTCTTATTAAGGAAGTTATGCTATACTTAAAGCAATCCGGCAATTGCCGTTTAGGTTGCGGTTGTTTGAAGGTAAACCCTGGTATGAAAGTGTCAGTTGGCAATTAAATTTTCCCTAATTTTCCCTTGATGTATGCCTGCGTGTGCATAGCAACTCTGGTTGCTCTGTTTGCACCTTTAAGAGATACAGTGGCCATTTCTTCGAGTCGTCTTGATACTTCACCTGCGTGTTTGCTGAATTGGCACTTGCAAATCAATCAGGATGTACAACTTGTCCTGGAAATTCCGCTGCTGATTTATCCACTCTGTCAGCACAGTGACTGACTGATTGAATTTGCAAGCATCGTTCTGCATCGCGACATGTTTACATCTCACATCAACGTAGTACAGAAAAACACATTACAAACTTGCCAATACGCTGTCGCCTCGTGGTCGTGGTACGTCCTTGACAAATTTTACACGAACTAACAACAGAGTACACACCTCCCCTCCCGCAAAAAAGAAGCTTTTCGTTCAGAGGTCTCCATCTCGGCGCCGCGCCGACGGCGAGCGCGAGACCTTCCGCTTCACCTTCTCCGTGGCCCTCTCCACCGCCTCCTCCGTGGCCCGCGCCGCCGACTCCGCAGTGTGCTCCACCGCCTCCAAGCCCATCTCCAGGCTCTTCTTCGCCGCCGCCTTCACCGACGGCGCCGGGCTCCCGGGCTCGCCGGGCCGGAGCCTGAAGCACGCCAGCTTGACCCACGCCCGGATCGCGTCGAGCCACCCCTCGTGCCCCGCAACGCCGATCGCCAACTCCACGGGCTCGCGGGGGCCCTTGTCGTTGCGGCCGCTCGCCGGCGCATGCGGCGGCAGGAGGAGCAGCACCGCCGACGCCGCGAGGAGCAGGACGACGATAGCGACGGTGGCAGCGGCCATGCAGCTCGTCGTACGGCCCGCGTCGACGACGCCATCGTCTCTTTGTCTTGCCCCGTCCTTGCTCTTGTCGCCCGCCATGATGGGTGCACGAGAAAGGAGCTCGAGATTGTGGGGTGGTGGCCATGGATCGGCCAGGAGTTTTCTTCGCGCGGCGGCGGACACGTCCGGCGACACGTGGTGGGCGTCGGAGCGCGGTCGCCGCGCGGCGCGCTTGCACGTGTCGTGGCACGTAGGCGGTAGGCAGCTGCGTCTGCTTCTGCATGATGCTATTGTACAAATCAAAAACAAAGGCAGCGGGCCCGTGTCGTACAGACAGCGTGGTGTTCGTTTAGCCCAGGAAATCACAGGGATAATGCTTGTTGGATATGATTACACGCAGCACATCAACATGGTTTGGTTAACGAGATGTGTGCGTGGGCTAGGAGTTGATTGCACGCAACTGACGTGTGCCGGTGGAGTGCACGACGGGAGCTGAAGCTAACAGATGATTCCCACGCAAAAACGAGGACGAATCGCGTACTCGCGATTGTGCGCGACACACGAGCACCACGTAGGCACGCCATCCAGGCGATTCAGGTCGCCGCGGCGCGGCGCCGTCGGACCATGAACCCTGACCTACCAGATCGATCTCGCCATGCCGTTCGCGCAAGTCCAAGCGATCGTGGCGTGGGTGGGGCCGGTCGTTCACCAAAACGTATTCATTCCTGCGACTGCGAGGATGGTCCTCTGTATTTGCCTGCTGCTTACGCATTTGGAATTCGATGAATGGGAATCGACGAATGGTTCGGGGAAGCTTGGAGCTCCGTTCTCTGCGACGAGGCACCGAACATGACAGCAACCACGGGTGGTGTCTTCTACTGCTCTACAGTACAGTCAATGATGCTTACTATCGAGCTAATACGAGCTTTTTAATGATCGCCAGGCTTGGATGCTACTGAAATGACAAGGGGAAGGTGCAGTAGTCCCGCGGCGGCCTCTCTGATTAGAAAACAGAGTGAGTGCGGTGATTAGGCTACCAGTCACCCATAAACTAATGTCAGATCTCGAGTACCAAACCGTTAATGTACTTCTTCACAAGAAAATTCTACACCGATGAACACAATAGATAGAATAACAAGCCGCTGCAGCGCCTTTTCACAAGAAACCAAGTACGGACGAACATAGTGCACAAATTCATCTTTGCAGAGGTATAATTCAGGCTCGTTGTGCCGCATGGCTCTGCTCGAATTGTGTGGGACAAAAATACAGCAAAAGCACTGAAACTCGAATCAGAATCCAATGAAAGAGTACGTGCTGGTACTTGTTTCCCAACCCACGATCCGAATCCAGCAGGACAGGAAACCTGCCGCCCCCACTAGCCGACCGTTAGTTCCAAACCCTCCTCATCCCTGCACGATAAAATGGCTCGCAGTCGCAGCCCCCAAGAAAAGAAAGGCACCCGGCCCGACCAAACCCAACGCCTGGCCGCGCAAAGCAAACGCCAACGCACGCACGCCCGCACGCATCCCAATCTCCATTCCCTGCTCTGCTCTGCTCGGCTCTGCTCCCGCGCGCGCAGGCGCGGCGGCCCAAGAAACCGCCGTCCGTCGCCATGCCGCACCACCGCCGGCGCCACGACCACCGCCACCGAGTCGGCGAGGCGCCGGCCGACGAGGCCCCGTCCCCGCGTCCCTCGGCCGCCGGCTGCTACGCCTTCCTCCGCTCGGCCTCGACGCGCCACCGCTGCAGGGGGGGAGGGTACCGCCGGCTGGACTCGGCGGCGGCGGCGCTCAAGGGCGGAGACGCGGACGCGGTGGCGGTGGTGAGGGTGGAGGTGGGCACGACGGCGGCCAAGGAGCGGAGCGTGTTCCACGTCGACCCCGCGGTGCTGGACGCCGGGCCGGTGCGCCGGCTGGTGGCGGCCGCGGGGAGGCGGCTCGCCGGCGGAGGGGTGGCGGTGGCCGTGGACGCCTTGCTGTTCGAGCACCTGCTGTGGCTGGCCACGACGGCCGGCGGCGACGCCGGCGCTGATGATCTGTCGGAGATTGTGGAGTTCTACTCGCAGGACGACAACGAGGAAGAGGACGGCCACCACCGGTTCTAGTGCTAAGTTAATCTCTCTAAATTTGCGTCATATAGTTATATAAAATCCTGCTAGTACTCTTAGCAATAAGAAGATCGAGCAAGGTGGTATGCTGGCGGTGTGTAACTTATAAACTCAACGTACTATGGTTCAAGACTAGCTACTAGTTACATCTGTATGTAAATCAAAACTGGGCTGGAGGGTTAACAGTGCTAATTACAGGTTACATTCTTCCCGTGAGCCATCATCAGTTAAGAGTCTTGTTGCGCAAATGGACAAGCTGCTGGCACGGCCGCGTTCTCGCCCGGACTCGTTTTCAAGCTTAGTTACTTCACTCATTCCTAGCGTTGACGTGCGTGCAAGTGCGATGTTAGGACGAAGCGGATGGATGAGGCCGGGTTTGCGCGATGGGTTCCCGGGAACAACTCGCCGGTGAGGGTGAAGCCAGACCCAGACGTGCCAACAACCGACACGGCCAGCAGTTCAGCTAGTAGCACACATACATAGTCACCCACGGCCATGGTCATCATCGGTTCAGTTGGTGTGCTATTTATTGGTGTGACAGCGGCGGACCATGCTCACGAAGGAACACGTCAGGAACAGATGACGAGTGAGACGGCATGAAGTGAAGGCGACGTGGTTTATTAGGCGGCCTGTTGGTTTCGCAGCGAATGGCAAGCACCAGTACTGGTCGTCACTGGTGTGGATGACAGCACAGCAGTAAACGCCTCACGCCCGACGACGCGAAGCAGCCGGGGAAGAAGACGCGTCGGCAACGGGGGCGAGCGACTAGGCAGGGCCGGCCTCCGGTGGCGTCACGTCGGTATCGAGCAGCGTAATTGAGGCCGCCCTGACGAGCCGCTGGTCGGCACGGCGCCGCGGTGGCCTCGGCGGAGCCGAACCAAACAAGAAACAACCCACGAAGCGGCTGTGCCTAAACGCGACCGGGTCGGCCTCGGGCGCGCTCCAAGCTGGTGTTCCACGACACGCCGAGCGGGAGATCACTTTCCTCCAAGGCTCCAACACGCACACGCGCCGCGCGCGATTTCCTCGGAGCCGGGCAAAGAGATCACTTTTTCCCTCCAGCAGCAGCTGCGAACGAGCGCGTGAGGCCGGGCAGCAGACGCGCCCGTGCTTCCTTTCCTTCGTTCGATTCCCATGATCGCGTCAAGACAAGAGGCGACGAGGGAGGAAAGCAGCTTGTCTTTTGCTGAAGGCGACGCGCGGTTTATTATGCGTTGATTTCACACAAGCCGACTCTGTGTTATATCGCCGTCACTCGTCAAAGTTGTCACCTCAACAGCAGCGGACACCTTTTTTTTTTTAAAGTAAGGCAGGAACTCAATCATTCATTAAGATAGGAAGAGGATTACAACCTAAGATCACAGATTCTAACCCAGCAAGAGTGCTAGGCCCGAACCCTGGTCATCACCACGCTCGAGAAAAAACAAACTGAAACAAACAACATCTGCTAGATTGGATCATCAAGTCAAGCGAAACCTAAAGACGAAGCAACAAAAGCAAACAACGAGCCACGACACGGCCAATTAGATCATAAAATTTGCAGAAAGAGAACCATAACTAGGGAGGCAACCTCAAAGCCTTCAAAAATCTGGTCAAGGCAATCAACTGCTTGTCCTTCGATTCCTTCCTAATGACAACACATTTCTTAGTCAACATATTTCGAACCAACTTGAAACCTGGTTTCAGAGTTCTTGTTTTGAGCTTCTGATGTCGACTACTCTGCATATTGCCCTCCTGATGCACCACAATCGAGTGAGACAAAGGAGTTTACCGTAGTGTGCTTGAGGTCACTCAAGGCTTTCAACAGCTCATGCCCAACCAGCAGCGGACACTTCGTGGAGTCGTGGTTCCCAGCGGACGAGACGACGCCGCAGCAGGGGACGGACGTATGATGTCGTGTCGCCAGCCGTGGAGTCTGGTCGGCGCAGCGGCAACGGCAGCGGCGAAAGATCGGCACGCTTGCAGGCTCAGCGCGATGCGTCCACGGGCCGCGCGCGATCGCCCGCTCGCCCACCGTTGCGGCCCGAGTTCGGCAGATCCGCGCGGACGGGACGCCAGTTTGCTTTGTTTGGTGCCTGCCCGGTCACTTCGAGACGGCAGCCCAAGCTCCAGCCAGCCAGAAGTCTGGTCGGTTTGTCAGCAGCGAGCTCATCTTAGTTTCTGCCTACCAATTCGATGAGATGCACACAGACGACATGCACACGCGGCATAGATTAGTGATGCGTCGAACAAAGCTACTCACTGACAGTCAGCTATCATTGCCTACAAGGCAAATTCCATCTGATCAACTTGGAACCCGCCTTCGGACATGAACAATCGGCATAGATCAACTTGGGAAAAGGATGACATATACATGCTTTCGTTCCTATATTTCATTTTTTTATTATATATATATAATCCGAGTTCGTTACACCTGATTACGCCCTTCGGAAGCGTGTCTTCTTGGACCTTGCTGTTCCTCGTATCTGCATCAATACATGTCGACAACGGAACCTGCACGCTTTGAAAGCTAGCGTATAGCAGATACTTCACTCTAACCACTTTGTACGAGTCAATTACGACATCAGTTGCCACAAAAACCATCAATATTTTCTGAAGGGAAAAGTCCATTTCACTCCCCTAAACAATTCACTTTGTTTGTTTCACGAAACTATGAAGTATAGAAGCTAACAATATCTCAAGTGACAGATCATGTCCAGATATTCATCATCATTACATAAATAATGGGGGTACATACGTCAGTGTGATTTTCAAAATACACTATCTGCACAGCAATGTAAACGGCAGCTCTGCACAAAAAAAAAAAAAAAAAGAATCCTGACAAGAAAAACCATGAGCACAAACCATACACTATCACACACTCGATGCGCACGCTCTTAACTAGATTAACTGTAGGATAAGAGAACACAAGCGACACGAGACCTTCAACCTCTTCCATCGCGATTTGGAAAACCAGGTTCAACTTCTTAGAGTTACATTCCCTCTGTGAGTTTCTACTCTTGTGAAAGGGGTGTAGAGCACTGTATCCCACTCATTGATAGAGTTCTATACACTTGCATGAATTCAAGCTTAGTCCCTCGCTGGCCTTGCTTCAAATCCACCTTCCTTTCGGCTGACCAACTTGTAGGGCATATGGGTTCCAAGAATTCTGTCCCAGATGGAGAAGAAAGGCTGAGAGTAGTTATATTTGTTCCTTGCAGCTGATGGTGGATATCATGATAGGCAGTGTTGTTTCGGAACAAGCACTGGAAAATGTTATATGGCAACCAAAGTCCACAGTGATCATCGACTGTCTTCAGTACAGCAAAACAGAAGAAGAACACAGCAGTTCTTGGTGTCATACTAGAGAACAAGAAGGACATGGCACCACCTAAAGTGTCCAAAAGTAGCCCCTCCAATGGATGGTTGTAGAGAGCCCCAATAGCATAAGGAACAATCAGCCGATGATGTTGTGAGTGGATGTGCTTGTAGAGGAATTTATTTTGGTGCATATAGCGGTGCACAAAATATTGCCACGCATCCATCACGAGCATTGCAACGAAAAATGAAAGATCTGGATGTGGATAGGAGGCTGAACTACAGGTGTCGAACTATCTGAAGTGACCTGCAAATAATCATGAAGAATTGGTTTAGAGATGTAAAACAGGGTTTAGATGCCATCAACATTTTTTAAACAAACTGCAAGTTCATGTAGTGAATTAGCAACTTTCTCTCATCTAGACCAGGGAAAAATGATATCTAAATCACACATTCGTCGTATTCAGTTACAATAAAATGTATGCAGGGTACAGCTTTTGCAAAAAAAAGCACCAGTTACACAGGTAAGTCAAACAAGTGGGAAACCAATTTCTTCACCGCAAATTTGAGGGGTCCAGGGCTGGGGGCAGAACATAAGTGAATGTTTCAAATGGAGCCGTGGTGTGCAGTATAGAGAGGTTCATGAACCAAGTACTTTGGAAATAGAAACATCAATGAGCCCAGTTGCATATATCGAAGAGAATAAGAGTTTCAGTAGGGTTAATAAAATCAGGGCCATCTCTTAGTGTACAGACTAATAGCAGATATATTCAGAGGAGTTTATGAATGTGGAGTTCGGAAAATACTTTATTAATGTAAAGCAGAATGCACACAAATGCAGTCATTCTCTGATGCTAATGAATTCACAAGCTGCTAACCCCATAAAGCTTAAGTCATGAGTAGAGTGGAATTATGTTTAAGAGTAATGTTCTTTATTTTGATCAGAGAAATTATGGTTTGTATTCTCATATTCAGTTAAAATACTTCTTCCATGGAGAAAGTGAGGAACTGCACTCATTGATACCGCCTCCATTCTTAAATATAAATGAACGGAGGGAGAGTATTTGTTTTAAATTATGAGAATATGTTTCAAAAAGTTTCACATTTTTCTGCCCTCCCATCCAATTTGCTAATTCACATGAGCAATCATAATTCCAATGTCCAGCAATTCTCCGCATATATACTAGTCAGTGTAATCAATGAAAACAAGAAATGTGAATGCACAGAAGCAGAGGCTAGAATGAAAGGGAAATAAAGGTAGGAGAACCAGACTACAAGGACAGTATAGTGATCATACTTGTGAAATTAATTTCAGATGTACAAAATGCTAGCGACAAACAGACTGCCTATAATGCTATAAAAATCTATATTAGTAGATGCTTTCTTCAATTTGTCCAAGTCCCTAACCTGCAGCACGCCATTGTCCTTTTCTATTCCCCTAAACTAAGGAGACCTCGCCAGAAAGACAAAAGAAGTTTCTTCCTACTGTTCTTACTTGTTTATCATTTACCCACTGTATTCGGACAGTAATACTATCATGGTGGCGACTATACTGATAAGTAAAATGCAACATAACGTAACAACAACGAGGAACAATTCAGCACAAAGGTCACTACCTTCCAATCAAGACTATCATCACCACAAAATCAACCTCGTCTAACTAACTGATGGCAACACCGCAAATTGAACTGAACATTTGGAAATGACCAAAAACGGCAATGGAAGAAAGCTGGCTGTCACCTTACCATGAACAGGATCATCGCGACGATGGCTTGCACTAGCTGCTGCAGGAGCACGCCGCGGATGACGGTAGGGAGGCTGACGAGGTTCTTCTCGTCCTCCTCGGCTTGCGTGTGGAGCCTGTACCGCTGCAGCGGCCGGCGGTGCAGGATCAGCTGGTAGCCGCCGCCGTACACCCAGTAGAGCACGATGGGCGCGAAGGTGCCCATCGTCTCGTCGCTCACGTACCCTTCCCAGGGCACCATCGCCGCCGGCCTCCAATCACCGCAGGAAGACGACGGCGGCACAACGGCCTGGCACCAAGATTGGATTTTTGACGGCGGGCTCACGCGCCCCTGCCTATCAACCACGAACCCTTTTGCCGGATTCGGGTTCCTCGGCGCCTCCACGCAGATCTAGGGAACAAGAACCGGTCGTGTTCTTGTTATGTGACGCTGCCCAGTTGTGGGAAAAGGGGAATCCGAGTGATGGGAGTCATGGGACGAACAGAAATGGCCAAACAGCAGAAGAAGTAAAAAAGGAGAAAATAAAAATCTTTTATACTTGGAAAAAAAAATACGACGACAAGGATGCTGGCAGTAGAAGACGAACTTTCGATAAAGCAATCACAAGAAAAACCAAAAGGCTGAGAAGAAGAAGAGAATGCCGGCTTCGTGTCCTCCCCTGGTGCCGCTTCTGTTTTGGGAAGATGCCAGGGTTGCAGAATTATTGCACGTGGATACCCCATATTAATTGAGGATAAGAAAAATATGGTACCAGTAGTTCCTCCTCAGCAATGCCCGGTTTCCTACGGCTCCACAGGATAATCAACGTTGCCACAAAAGGGCGTGTTTTGTTACCATAAACATAGCTGATGTTGCATGATATTCTCCGGTCAAGCCACTAAGCCATAGGTTGCATCTGATGCGAGCATTGTCCTCTAGAAGAGAAAATTGATCTTTACCTGTGCAGAGTTCTAGTATTTCTATGTTTTACTGAAAATGTTTGGGTAGTTCGGTTAATGATAGTCGTGTCAAAGACATCATCATGTCTCATTATCATTATTGTGGGTGAGTCGTGTCTCGCACAATCCACTCAGGCTGCTAGTGTGTCTGTGTCTTGATTTCCTGTTTGCTTGTGCGCATTGTTGTACTGACTTGTTCTGATGATGTTCCCATGTGCTTCTGAGGGTAATGCTACCTCAGAGTCTGAGTGCTGATTGTCTAATTGATGCTATTGATGTAGGATCTCTAGTCAACTGATCGATTACTTCTGGATGTTCCAAATGGCTTCGGAGGGACTGATAGCTTGAATAAATCAGCTTGCTGATTATCCTGCCAGCCAAAGTAAAGCCTCAACAGAGATCTACACCCTGTACACAGGGCCCAATCATCAATACATGAGGAACATGCTTCAACAGCTCGCTTGCCACCTTCCCCAACGTCCAACTTAATCCTCGCAATGGAACAATGCACCGTCACATGCAATGGAACAACAATGCTCCGTATAAGGTTCTGTTTGTGGTAATGCTCGCAACGTCCCTCTCCATCACAAAAGATAGGATCAAGGTCAAATGATTTAGTACAAATTATATAACAGGCCGCAACCAGGACCACGACAATTATCATCAGCAAGCAATAAACAGCTCAATCCAAAAATAATCAGCGAACCAACTTGCCCCCACGTTCGGCACCCACAAGGAATCTATGCTAATAATACCTGACAAAGTCATCATTAGAATATGTGAGCTCAACTAACAAAGCTGAAACACTTGTAATACAGGAATCATCTTATCACCTTCTAAAGATACGGAAAGCATCTCTCCATGTGTCCACAGTTGTGGAACGACACCTGGTACATCGGTGACTAACATGGTACAAAGGAGAGGAGCATCACAGTTACATGACACAATGCTAGAAGATAAGCTGACTAAATTGTATTGCGATCAAAACAGTTTTGTCCGTCAACTGGGAACATATGAGCATCCATATCAAAGACGACATTTAAGCTCTTCTAGCAAAGCTACCTTTCAAAATGCTCTCGTTCTAGCAGTCGTACCACCATATACCCTATATCTTCTTAATGATCTGGACAACATCCTCATCCTCAAGCTCATGCTCCTGCAGAAATGTTTTCTGAATCAGTTCCAGAAGAAAACTAAACGGAAATGATACATTACGACAACCGTGTCCTACCGCTGTGTCCAACTAAGGTTTCTAAGTCACCGTGTGTTCTCCGTTGTTTTTTTCCCCATGCAGTGATGCTAATTAGAACTTTCAGATATGGTCGCACACGGCGGTATGATATTGGGGTCGGACGTATAGCATTGTTCAAAACTAAACCACGTACATGTCATATCACATTGATCGAACACATACCTTGCCAACTCTCTGAGGCTTGTGCTTTACACTAGATCCCCACACCAAAGCACTGCAAGTTTCCAAGTGATAAGTGGCAATAACAAAATTAAGAAACAAATATTTGGCAAAAGAGTCAATATAACGACACTCACTATTTAAATTGTTTCACCATGTCCTTGTGGATTCTGTTGCAGAAATCTTCCACTGTTTTCTTCTTAGATGATACGATAACAGGATCCTCATAATCTGGGTTCAGCCCTTTTGGTTTCGTGTATATCCTGACCAAATCTAAGTATTCCCATATCTTCTCTAGAAGTCCATCAAGATTCCACTCAAGATGAGCACTGTTCAAAAATAAAAAGAACAAAAACAGAAGAAATGTTTAGCTCTTTGAGGGCAACAAAGATAGCCAAACATAGTAAGATTCCAGGTGAATGTTCACCTAATCGGGCAGTAATGGGGAAGCTTGTCCAAGATCTCCAGCTCTTCAAGTGTTATCTGATCAATCTTGTTAACAACATAGATGCAAGGCGTGTAAATTCTACTTCCCTCAATGACATCTATGAGGTCATCTGCTGTTGCATCGTATCTGAGTGAGACGTCAGCATTATGGATCCTGTACTCACTACAGATAGCTTTTACTGTCTCAAGATCCAAGTGTGTGTTCGTCACAGTTGATGTAAAGTTGATTCCGCCCTTGTCCTTTTTCCTGAATGTCAAATTAGGCGGTGTCTTGTTCAACCTACCACCAATGACAACACCAGAGATGTTAAAAATGTTTTCAATAGGCAAGACAGGTCATAAGAAATTGAAACTCACAAAACTAATGGTCAAAGTTACCAGGAAAGGAAAGAGATAAAGCTATAATAGAATACTGCAGTAAAATGAACATGATAATATGGAGGTTACAGAATTCAGAATGATTCAGTGAACATGGGTTCCCTTGATTTAATTAAATGTTGATTGCAACATCCAGGAGAAAAAAAAGTGCCATGTAGATAGTTTATTTGCTAAATAATGTCTTCCAAGTTGGAACGAAGAAAATATCAGAAGACAGATGACGTCCAGGATGTCTACAGTTCAATGTATTAGTGCTTGTCAAAAGTATTGATAGAAAAAACTAACCTAATGCCAAATCCCTCAAGTTCCTTCTCAATGAGTCGCTTGTGAGTTATTGGTTTGATAGCATCAAGCACAATCAGAATAACATTGCATGTCCTAGCTGTGCTGATAACCTGAGAATAGCATAAAGCACAATCATAATGACAGATCTTGAGGTGTTGCAAAACTATTTGGATGCTGAGACCATATTGAGAAAACCGTTTATTATTGAAAAATATTAAGATGGTGGCAATAAAGCATAAACAGGACCTGGCACGCCTAAGAACCGCAAATTAGATAACTTTAACAGTTCTACCATGTATGATCGAAGAGAAATAACTTAAATTGTAACACAGATATTCAATATGAAGAACTCATTCAGCCTCAGTGTGTTCAAGAACAATGGCACATAGAGAGTTAGTTATTGTTTGGTTTCCCTATATTTAATAAATCTCATTTAATAAACCTGTACATTCTTGACTAGAAGTAAAAGACATTGTTAAATTACAAGAAGGCTGTTTCAAATCATTTATACTGTAGACCATTTTGACCGAAGAAGAGCTGGTGAAGGTTTGTGTATAAATATTGCCACAGATGATTTATGCAACCCCTAAAATCCTAGTGGGTACTCCAACGATTTCCAGAAACTGTATAGTCATTGATCATAGAAATATATACATCATTAATATTAAAAATACAAATATTCTTGCATGCTACGTAACAGTCCAAACTCATAGGCATCCATGTCAAATTTATCCAGTGCAAAAGAAAACTTGTTTTTGCAAGGCACAACTAGAGTCAGGAAGTTGTGGAGACATTACCTGCCTTCCTCTACCCTTTCCATCTTTAGCACCTTCAATGATACCAGGAAGATCTAGAAGCTGAAATGAACAACCAGATGTTGGTCAAGATCAAACATGCTAATAAAATTTTGAAAACTCCTTTCTGGATACTAAATTTACCTGGATTTTAGCCCCTTTATACATGATAACTCCAGGAATACATGTTAAAGTCGTAAATTCATAGGCAGCAACCTTTTCAAACAAAAAGGAAACAAATGTAGTTCATTACTATTGAGAAAACGGATTAATAGTTAAATCCAGGAAAGTATTGACGAGTAGGGAATAGGACGACCAGGAAAACATTGACTAGTAGGAAGATCAGGAAAATATTGACCACAAAGAAGGTCTTTCAGCAATCTGCCTGATCCTTAAATACAACTACAAGGACAAGCTACCAAATTAATATCTTGTTTGATTAACTACAATAAAATTATGAACAGGAGGTTTATCAAGCTATATGTGCGCATACTTGTTCTTAACAATATTGACAGTATTAGATTTGATAACTAAATAACATTTTGCAATGCACCAACATGGGGATTATTTGCTGTCAAATACCCAAAAAAAAAGTAGCAGAATCAGGACAAAACTTTGTTAACTAAAACTGTAAACTAACTAAGAACCACCGAAAATGATATTAGTGCAGCAAACCTCTGAAAATGTGCCTGTCAACTTGTTCAGCAATGTTGATTTCCCGACCGAAGGAAAGGAAAACCAAAACCAACACGTGCATCTCCACTTTTTGTGACATCAAATCCTTCACCAGCACCACCACCACCTTTGGACGTAGGAGTGAGCAACTCCCGCCGTAATTTTGCAAGCTTAGCCTGGACAAATGAACCACACCAAATAAGACCCAACTCTGTTGATGGCATACTACAATAATTATTAAACAAAAGCAAAGGCTCGCATGCATCAAATACCAGCATGGAGCATGCTACGATTGCAAAATGTGACAGCATCATCAATATTGCAGAACAGCTTAATTGTACGGAGCCAGCTTCTTACAATACACCTTTGTACCATGAGATACAACAAACGCCAGATGTTTAATAAGGAAAGTTCTAAATGACTGACGAGGAGATAGTTCAAATTACCTTCAGAAGACCAAGATGGTGTGCAGTGGCTTTGTTCTTCTGGGTCCTTGCCATCTGCATAGTAAGAGAAAAGCAACATCAAACATCAGAGGGTCAAATGACGGTCAAATGCGTTAAGGCAACTAATAGTCTAGCTCATTTTGTCCAGCCGTCCACTTGCAGCAAGAGAAGCTCGGACATATATGAGAAAAAGAAAAATCGATTCCCTAGATGAGAAGTAAAATTAATGCATTAAAAACTAGAGATGTTTATCAGCCTTCAATAGAAGTGGACTAACTGATCAGCATGCAAGACATGGTATAAACAAGCAATTCACATGCAGCTACTGATCTAAAACCTGAAGCTTTTGATCGCTGCAATAAGCAGGCTAGCTAATCTAACAATCCAATTAACAAGTAATAAAGGCATGGAGTAACTAGATTACATTATCTATGAAGCCACACCCATCGCATCAACGACATGTCTATTGATAAAGACGATCTATGCAAAACAAAAGCCTCCAGAGCAGCTAAATCACGATTCGTGAGCGATAATACCATTCGCTCCTACTAGAATAATATGGCTTAACCCCAAAAACATTTCAGTCATTGCTTAAATACAAAAACGACTATACTAAAATACAATCCAAGTCTGTCTACCATCCAATCTTAGCATCGAGCACAAATACAGTAGCTACAATTGAACATCCTATTTTGTCAAATCATACCAGCTACGAGACAATCTCAAAGTCACAGCTACATGAACAACACAAGGTTAGAGATGAAACATAACAGAAATCGGAAACTGGGAAACTTAAGTCCCCGTAAATTATAATCTAGTACAGCTCCCGACCAATTATACCTAGCAATCGAACCACCAAAGCAAGCGCGTCACTGCCACACCGAATCAGCATCAATCCATTTCAATTCGAAACAGCCCCTTGCGCTACAAATCCTAGAACCCTACACCTACCAATCGCTCCAACGCACAAACCTACCGACCATCGCGACGAATCACTGAGAGCCTAGCGCTGCGAACATGAGATGGTCCAGCTGGGGGTCGTTACCTCGTCCTCGATGTCCTTGATCCTCTGCATGACGGTCGCCATGGCTGCGTCTCGGAAGTGAGAGGGGGCTCGGGGCCAGGAAGGTTCTGGAAGGTTCGCCTGATTCTCGCCCGCGCGGCTTCGTTGGTGCGGATGCGGAAGGGAGAGGCGAGGTCGGGGAGGAGAGATGGGAGTGAAGGTTCCAGAAGTGGGTTGAGGGTTTTGGTTTGAGGCGGCGGAGGAAGGCCCATGGGCTTATTTATTCTAGTGGCTTGGGCCTTTGTGTGTTGATTAGAGAAAGAAAACTAAGAGCCCATAAAAATTGTAGTGGAGAAAAAAAAAAATACCGGAATGGATCGGGGATTTGAACCCGACGTGAATCGAACACGCAACCTTCTGATCTGAGTCAGACGCGCTACCATTGCGCCACGGATCCGGTGGTGATCACACAATATTAACTACTTATTTATACATTTTAAACCAACGACGAAATATATACTTTTGGTTTTGTGAAAGAGAAACCGATTTCCATTTTCATTCGTGAAGCGCACGGCACTGAAGACTTTACAAGATTGATGGCAGCTAAGGATTAAAGAATGCACTGACTAAGAACTCGTGTGCTTCTTGAACAGGAGGCTTGATATTTCAGCTCTTGTGCATTAGTACTGTTTCAGTTTTCCCCCCTATTGTTGTTTTATTAATTGTTAACTTCATCTAAAACCGACGGGCAAAAAAAACAAAACTCCCCTTTAGAAAAAAAAAACTTTAGCTCTGATCTAAGCCAGGCAATGCGATTCTTACCACTGTCATAGCACCAGTCACCAGTGCTTGATGCCAAATTGTCTTGAGAAGCATGTGACACTCGGGCCAATTTGGAAAACGCAAGTCACATTCAACACGTAAAATTTGGAATATGTACGTTAGCACTTTGGCACAAGCTGTATCATGCAATGCATGTTCGCAGCCAGCCAAAAGATGGGACTTATTCGCAGACACGTACCAAAGTCACACAGAATATAACAGCCAAACCGTTCACGTTGGCTGCTACAAATTTCGACAGTTCAAGCGACAGAAAGTACAAGATAGTATTGCAATCTTCAGAGCCGATTGTACAGCGCAAGCAACTCCTTCAGCTTTGCTGCTTCGGGACTGAGGCTGTCGAAGCCAACAGAGCTTGGTATCCTCCATCTCCAATTCCTTTCTGCGCGGAAATGAGATAATAAGCTTTTGCCAGATTGTTATTCAGAAGTACATCAGTAGGATTGCAGCAAAGAACCTGAGTAGCTGGAGTATTCATTCTAGCAGAACTGTCGAGGCCGAGAATATCTTGGATGGTTACCATAGATGTTCTCGCAACAGAAGAGAGGGCAGCAGCAATTAGCGCCCATGAGATTTCAGTCTCTTTGGTTGCTGGAAGGTACCTGAGCACCTGAAATAAATCAGCGTATAAGACTACAAAAACATGGTACCAGGTACAATGTCGTGATATTCTATTATGCTACAAAAAAATTCCGAAAAAGAAGGAGGTACTGACAATTTGTTTCTCATCCTCTGGTAAATTTTGCCACCAGCCAAGAACCTGTAAAAGAAATAACTGAGTATAAGGATTATATATTTACTTATTTTATTAGTCCTAAAATAGATTTAAAGAAAAACATTCTTTGAAATAATTAAAACTAACCGTGTCATTGTCATGTGTTCCAGTGTACACAACTTGATCCAATTCATGGTTATGGGGCAAGTGAGGGTTGTCAGAACCACCACCAAAAGCTGTTACACATAAAAATGAATTCAAGCAAATATTTAATCAAAAATTCAGGCCCTTCTCAAAATAAAATTACATTCTCATTGCTGCATCAGAAACATTACCAAATTGAAGAACGGCCATCCCAGGGGCCCCAATTGACTTCCTTAGCTCAACAACATCTTCGGTTATCACCCCCTACGAGTAGCATTGATGTCACGAGATAAACATCAGCATGATGAAACTTTTAACTGGAACTACATTCCAGCCATCTTAGAGCACCAGGATCTGGAACCCCCTGAATTTAATCAGTGCAAAACATGTAGAGTTTAAAGGTTGGACGCATACCAGGTCTTCTGCAATTATATTAATTCTGCCAACAGCTTTGAATAGTGCATCAAAAAATGCATTCCTTGGTCCAGCCTACTGCCAAATAAAACAGGAAACCACAAATCAGCGATAAGTATTTTCCAAAAAGTAAAAATGTAGAACCATATTCATCAAGTCAATGCTCACCCTCCAGCTTCCAACTAGAGCTACTTTTGAGTCTACATTGTACATGTATAATGAGTTAGCAAAAGGAAATCCATGTTTCGTAAAACAAATTTTGCTTACAGTACAGATGTTTAATAGGATGCAGGGAGCCAGCACCCTGGTGTATTCAGCTTACCAGAAGGTACTGCCCAAAATCCTGCAAGCCCACGGAAATGATCTATACGGAACTCATCATACAAGTCCAGGGCACGTTTAATCCGCTTTACCCACCATGTAAATCCATCTGCTTCCATAGCTTTCCAGTCGTACAACGGACTACAAAACAGTAACAAAGGAAATGCTGTGTCAGATTTTTGCCCCCTAAGGTAGTGGATAACACATACACATAATTAGGACTAGGCAAAACTATAACGATGGGGAAGGAAGTGTCTACCTGTTCCACAACTGACCAGTTTCGCTAAATGCATCAGGTGGAACACCGCTAACAAAAGTGGGGAAACCATTCTTGTCCTTTACAATCAGAGACAACAAAACCAAGAACCACAGCACATCGTTATACGTTTTCAAGCAATAATAAAAGTAGTATTTCTATTGGAACAAATAATTGAGACGTACCAGCAAAAATGATTTCCTGTTTGCCCAAACATCTGCGCTATGGTAGCCAACATATATAGGCATGTCACCCATTATGCTGATACCCAGCTTCTGTGCATATGTGCGTATCCTTTGCCATTGCCTTTGAAATAAGAACTGCTGAGCCATAAATATTTCTATCTGCATAAAGTATGAAGTAGTTGGATCTATTGTTATTTTTGTTTCAGGAAAAATCATACCAAAGAAACTAATATAGTTCCAATTGCTTACGAAGTCCTTCTGTTTTTGATATATATCTTCCAAGGCTCCAAGATGGCGGTTTTTCAGAGGTTCAGGCCACTCGTACCAGGAGAATGCATCAATGCTATTGTCAATAGCAGCAAAAAGTGCTGCATCTTCAAGCCAGCCTGGCAGAATGAGAGGAAAAGGAGTGGATTCGTAAAAAATATACAATATGATATCACTTATTTTATGAACTAAGTAGTTCTTTAATATCTAGTTATGTGTCAGTACAGCAACTTTCAGATATGCATTCTGTATGTAAAAAGCATTGATCTTTCTTGCATTTCTTTAAGTTCAAAGCAGTGATTTAAGTCTCATAAAAATTAATTTACCTTATGTTGGCCGTGGGTGCATAATGAGAATAATATGAAAGGATACAAAAACAAGGTTTGAAAGTTTATGAAAAAAAAAGTCTTGCCTGATATATTTGGATTTTTCTTGAAGAAGTCATATTGCGTTTTGAGCTCTCCATGGTTCTGTAGGAGCCTCTCTGCTGCCTAAAAAAGACATTATCTCTGATTTTTTATGAAACTGATTGTCAAGCAAAAAGATTCATTTTCGTAAATTCAGTACTTCATTGAAAGCAGCACCAAATTTCAAACAGTGTGCCATTTTTAGCCTAAAACAAACTTGGAATCTCTTGACTTGATACTATAAAATGGTTGGTTACAAAAAATATTTGTGGAAGAACACTAATAGGAGCATGCATAATCTCCTTTACTGTCGCACTCATAAAAATGAATGGCGATTCATAAGTCGAGTTAGAAGTCAAAATAATTACCCAAAAGAATAGCACACAAACAAGGATAAACAACTAACCTTTGCAATAAGAGGTTCTTTCAGATTTGCAACAGTGTCAAACTCAACATACTCTATATCCCTGTCATTAATTATGAAATTGTAAAATGTTAGCTCCTTTTCCCACCTCTGACCCAGTGCGGTAGGGGACAGAGTGATCAAGAAGAAATTCATACTCACACAGGGTCAGGAAGTTCATCCTTCATCAATAGGCCGTCTTTTACAAGCTCTTCAAGGGATATCAGAAGGGTATTACCACAGTTGGCATCCTGCAAATGCAACCCCATGTAATTATAACAAAAAAAAAACGACTCAACTACTCCCATAAGTACGCAAAGCTTAGCTAAACTCAAAGTTAAATTAAATCAATGAAAGTCAATTCTCATTTTCATAGAGCATCACCTGTCCAGAATAAGGAGAGCCATCCTCCCCAGATGTCCTCCCTGGAGGAACAAGTGGCAGAACCTGCAAATAAGGACCGAACAAATGATCAGCTATCTGCAACTCGCCTTGGTTCTCTCATGATCAAAAAAAGAAAAGAAAATCCCCAACGAATGGTGAAGAGTAGGACTGTTAACGAGGGAAACAAAGTACCTAATAGATACCAATGGTCCAGAGAAATGCATCTGATCGTTTTTGTGCTTCTCGGTTTTCTTTTGTACAAATGCTTGTACTTGTCCACTATGGATCTAGTTTATGCGTCACCAGCATTCTTGATACAAAGGCTCTCGAAATAATCCGTTTACCAAATTACCATTACAATGTGCAGCAAGCATATTTATACACAATTGAGTTTGAAAACTGGCCTAATATTACCATTTCTATTAGATTCTGGTTTGATGTTACTCTAGTCACTTCTCAGTTCTCACTCACTTTCTAATGGTTCTTTTTACTATTCACTTCTCACTCTCTCTTTTCTAACGGTTTAAATTCTTTTTTGTTTCATAATTCATAGGTCTGAAGTGAACATACTAACATGCCCCATGGCATCAACAGACACGGAGAACCTTTCACAGTGACTGCACAGAAATGGACAACAACACTACCTCCACATACTGAACATGGGCCCAAATGTAGGCACATCGCAATTGTTGGGCCCCAAAATAATTGTCTCGTTCCTAAGCCCACACCTTTAAAGAGGCAATGACACAGCCCACCCCTGCCGGGCATCGGTGGGTCCCGTAACTATAACGCTAAAAGCCCATGATCCCAGCCCTCGCAAAATGCGATTAAGCTCGCTAATCCCAACCTAACCGGGCAGCAAAATCAGTGAACCATGGAGGCAATGTGGGCGGCGCTCATCCTCACCTGCCATAGCGTGCAGCCGGAGTCGCGGAGCCAGTGGAGGAAGGCGAGCGCCTCGTCGCCGAGGTCGCCGATGCCGTGGGGGCCCCGCAGCGACGTCGGGTGCAGCAGCACCCCGCGCGCCGCCGCCGCGCTGGATCCACGGTGGGCATCATCTGATCGTACCCCGCCGGCAGCTCCTCTCCGACGCCCACTGCTGCGGCCGTGGCGGGGTCCAGCGCCACCTCCATCGCCTTCGCGGCCCGGGAGGCGGCGAACCGCACGGGTGGTCCACGCGCAGCACGCAGCGGGAGGAGGACGCGATGACGGGGCGACGACAACGGAGCCGGCGGCGGGAGCGCTCGCGCGAGAATCATTTGCGGCAAGGGAGCAGGCGAGCGTGGCGGAGGGAAGGGGGGGAGGGAAAGAAGAGGGAGATATGGGCGGTGCAGGATGACATGCGGGGTCCGCGTGTCGGGCGGGCGCGCGGACCGGGTCGCGTGGGTCGAGGCGTCGGATCGCGAGAGCCCCCCCCCCCCCCCACACATGGCCCCCGTCGTACGTGGACAGCGCCACAGCCATGTGGGACCACAGTAGGAGTGTACCGGCGATCACAAACGGTTACAGGGCAAGACAAATGCTGCTGCAGTACGCTTCCAGAACACGCATCCAACTTTTGCACGATGTATTCTCAAAAAAAAAAAAAAAACTTTTGCACGATGTTACGTACATGTGTAGCGTATACGTATGTACATGAAGACACAGCTTTAAGAAACGGGTTTTCACTTTTCTCAAGTCACCGAAGAATTACAGCCGACGCCTTACAACTTACAAGCAGAAGAGACACAGGACTTTATTCACTCTGAGAGCTACATCGTGTTGGGGAAAAAAAAGACTAGAGCTCTCTTCAATATAAAAAGCATCTAGTTCTTTTATTTTTGCTAATTACAAAAGGTTGACGTGTTGATCTCGTCACCCCCTTTCTGTTTCATATTTCTCATATTTACATCGTGGAATTTCCCTACACCTACAAAAATGCGATTCTGTGAATCCTCCGGTGGTACTGGCTTCCCACCTTGTACAGACACCTTCCTGCAATAATGTTATTGAATCCTGTTTACTACTACCTGACCTTTACACAAGGAAAACGAGGACCGTTAACTGACCTTTCGCACAACAGCAGCACTGTCTTCCAGGAAAGAGGTGAAAGATCTCCGAGCTGTATGCTCCTCCAATCAACGAAAATGGAGAAGAATAAATGGCCTTATCTCCGGGTATGAGACCCAAGGGGGCCACTCAAGAATCAGCTGTCCTGGTGACTGAAGTTACAACTGCATTGCAAAAGAAGCACCTCTGGCTGTTCAGGAGATGTCTGGTTATGCAGCCAAAGCAGGACTTGTGATGGCATGGCTGGAATGTTGCATCTGAGTCACAGTTGTAGCAAATGCAACAGGTGTCATCTTCATCCTCATCGCCCGAATTTGTGGTGAGCTCTTCTTTACCATCCGCAGCCATGGTAATGTGTCGGAAATAGTGGGAGAACTCTTTAAGCTGTGCAAGCTTCGCTAGGGAGGCATCCCCTCGGAGAACATTGCTCTATAGAAAGACATTGATGATGGAACACCACCTTAGTATAAAATAGCAAGTAAAGAAAAGAAAAATCTAAATGGTAAATTATCACAACCAGAACCACCGACCAAGAAAATGCTTCTACGTGTGAGGTCAAAAACAAGAGAGAAGTAATAACAAGGAAAGGAGATCTAACCCAGTTGTAGCTCAATAGGTACTGCAAGCCAAAATGGATTGTAGCAGGACAGTCCATACTTGCGAACACTGACATCACATCATTTAGCTCCCTATGTTCTGGTGTGCTGCTGCATTCCATAAGATTGAGGATAATGCCAACGAGAGGAGCCAAGATCATAGTACGATTTGTTTTCTCTAGCTGCTGCCCCGGCCGTCTCAGCGTCCTGCATAACAAGCTTTGTATTGGTTAAAAAGTAGGCACCCTGAATTTTGTAAAACCAAGCCTCTGAATGAGCACGCGAAGAAAGCCTCCTACGTTTGTAAGATATAACATCGGGATATCTAGAGAAAGCACAACTTAGGTTATGAGAAAAACTAAAATGAATATCTGACAAATATCATACACCAACTTACAAGAACTACAGTGTACTGCCAGTTGTCAGAATTTCAGTAATGTCATTCTACCACTACAATTTTCTTTAGAGACTTCAGACTAAGACGCTGACTTACATGTCAAAGAACTCAGCATCAGCTGCTGATATGATGTGGTTGAGAATGAAGACAATCAATTCAGTTAACCTCCGCAAATTCATATCTGGTCCCATGAGGAATGCACAAGGAATCTCCCGGGTACAGAACTCCAGGATCCTAGCAAGATTACATGATATATCAAATATCACACTGCACTTTCTTTGCTGCAAATCAGCAACCTGAAAATAGAAGATGTTTGGCTATAAGTTTATAGTAGCACCAGAAAATAGAAGTAACATAGATAATTCATCCATAATATATCCCACTGAATTTCTTCATAATAGTGATACACAGCTCTCCTGTGTGTTTGAGAAAAATATATCCCACTGAAAACAATCAACTGGGAAAAAATGCATGTTAAGGCCATAATCACTACTCCCTCCGTCCCAGTTTACTTGGCATCCTAGTCTCATCCAGTTTTCCCAAAATAATTGGCATTCTCATTTCCCGATGCACCTTTCTCTCTTCCCAATACACCTCTATCTCTCTCCTCGTTTTCTGCATACCTACCTTTACCAACTTTCTTTAATCTCCGTGCCGAGAGCTAAAACGTCAATTATTTTGGGACGGAGGGAGTATAATTTAGAAAGGGGTCCCAGCAAATCGACGAAAACTAGTACAAGCTACAACCACTACAACCAACCCACACTAAGCCAAAGTAACACAACAGTAAGGAAAGCATAATACATTCATCTACCTGGTGTTTATCTTGCATCTCTCGGATAGACATAGAGAACTCGGTCATCGTCCAACTTAGTGTGTTGAAAAGTCGATTGAGGAAGGAAAAGAACAATTCTTGTTCATGAATGCATGTCTCCCTAAGCAGAACCTTAAAAAACAACCAAAATGATAATTCACAGAACAGTCACACGAACATATGCTGGTAGAATATAAGACAGCCCAAAAAAAATTGAAAACAGTAAAAAAATACCTGGAAAGTTGCAGATGATGAAGATTCAGCATTCTTAGAGGAAGCAAATCCTGAGCCTTTGCAAAGTCGGAAAAGTATGTTCGTAACAGGTATCCATGATCTGTTATCAAAAGCTGATAAAGTGATCTTGGCAGTCCATTTATAGCCTCATGGTTGTTCTCAAAAACATGCATGAATTCTTTGTATTGTACAAGGACAGATATTGATTGAAGAAGAAGATCTTTCAAATCTGGATTTACTATCCTTGTATCATCGAAGTGTTTGACAACCAGAGTGACCTATTAGCAACAAAAGGAACTGTTAGATTATTTTCAAACCCTGAAGAGCAATGGGGAAACCTTTCGGTAATTTACACATTGTTTGGCACAACTTCAAAGAATTAGTCTATCATCAGTGGTAGACTCAAGAGTCAAGATTAAGGAAGAAGGCCAGGTGTATGCTTTCCAGCAAAAGGGAACACGACTTAGTCATCATGACAAATAGAGCCTTGGTTGCTATCACTCTAATTGGGAAAGTGACACCATTCTTTCTCGTGTAACCATTAGCTAATCAGGCTTTAATAGGAACGACAAGATTTTGTCAGCTCAACTCCACGTGCTTTTATGCTTTATATATGCTAACCTACAGTAGGCTTTTAAAAACTTGTGCCATGTTCCAAAGAGAGAAGCCATAAAAGCAGGTAAAACCCATCACATCAGATTTGCTACTTTTGAGTGTAAACTTTCAATATCATTAGTATCAACAATAAATACAGGTGAAATTATATTTCATGCAAAGAAAATGGTACCAAACTAATGAAATAAGGAGTGACAAGTTGAATCGGTACATACAAAAGAAGCCAGCCCTTGCTTAAGAAATACAGCAGGCGAAACAAAAGGAGGATCACTTCTTCGCAGGGCATGGAAACAATCAACCTGAAAAAGTAATTAAAAAAATCAGCCTGGGCACACAGTTTCGTTGTGAATGTAAAACCTTCAACAGCCAACGAACACACCAAAGTCCAAACCTACCAGTGATTCTACATAGAACTCCGGAACGTATTGGAACATTACTTCTGATTCGCTAAGGACCAAAAGAAGCTCCACAACCCACATGCAAGTTGCATACATTCCCCTTTGCTTCCATGGAGAGAAAAGTGTGGCCCGGTACCTGAATATACCGAACGAAAAGTCAACAAATTGACTCACTGACCCAGGAAAAAAAATATGACAATGTCATCATGTGTACAAGTCCTCATGCAGCAGCTTAATAAAAGTAATTCACATTTTAAAGATATAAAAATTAATTAATCAACATCTGCACAAGCTATTGGACTGGAAATAATAAAAACAATACCTCTTAACTTTGACCCTACTGGCTAGAGGATACTGATAATAATTCATATATTTGCGGATAAGTAAATATGACCATTCCGGAACTACAATAGTAAAACCATGCCTAGCACAATTGTATACTTTGCTAGGTCACTGAAAGAGAAAAAACACCATTTTACCATGGAAAAGTACACCAGAACGATACAAAAGATTTATCATTTCAGAAATCATACCAAACACAATGCCTGATACAATCCACCAAATCCTCGTGATAGCTATTCCGGGCTTCTTTCAAACGCCTAACTTGCTCTGCACATGATTTTTCTCGTATCTGTCTGTCAGTTTCTTCTAGTAAAGAGATGGACTGTGATTGTTGCGACATGAAATAAAACGCCTGGACAGAACAAAATTAAGTCAGTGCTTATAATAGAATACACAGAATATAAAAATATCCTAGTATCATCCTAGGTTGGGTCTTGTTTTGTTAATATACTGATGAGTATCAATGGGCAGTAAATGTCAGCAAAAACCTGATAGACAGGCTAGGATCACATGATTCATTGCAAGTGAAATCATAACAGTTAAAGAACAATTATATTTTAATCACGTGGAGTTGTGGACCCATGGTTCGATAGCACCACCACAAAGAGAAGTCGACGATAAAAGATTCAGATGTAGACCGACAGATATGGCACATATTATCAAAAGCAAAATAGATCTATATCCTAACACCTTAGGTGACTTAACCACATGCAAATATATAAAACAAAAACAACTTATACAAAGGATAGTTCTGAAAAGCACATGTATTTTCAAGGAAGCAATATATTTGATCCTTGCTGTTGCATACGTGAGTTTGGCAATGCTTCAAGAAAACAACAACGAAACATGACTTGCCTGTCTAAAATTTGGTGAGATACCCAAATGATATAATAATAGCATGACATCAAGCAGCTCTTCTTCTTTAAGTGCTTCTGAGGAAGATTGAGCTGCCATTGGTATGCTTTCCAAATTATGCAATGTTTGGTATCCGTAATCAATTTCTGATTGAGTACTTGTGCTAGGTTTCTCTTCAATATCATCACCCAGGCTTCTCCCACTGCACTCAGCAGCAACATGAGATGATCTTTCAGGCATAGGCTTGCATGGGCCTTTAGAAGTTGACGGTATATACTTAGCATTGTCTTTGTATCTTACACCTTCAGTGATATCTGTGATTGAGCAACAACAAGGCTTTTGTATTGTAGTATGTGTTATTCGTGTCTCTTCATCATCCATACAGCCTTCATCCCACTGCACTTCATCTTCCACGGCATCAGCTTGGTAGTACATCAAAATATTTTGTGATCCACCAATTCGAGGAACCACGCTATAGTAGGAATCATTCCTGAATAGTAACTGTGTCGGAAACTTTCGTTTTCCACCTTTGTGAAGAAATCCAACACCAGTCCCACAGTTCGCTTTGGATGATGATGCAGATCCAGAAGAATCCATAGAATATCCTTCAGACAACATATGAAGGATTACAGTATACAAGGAAACAAGGACGGTATTGTTAAAAGTCCCATTGACAACCATCCTAAGATCTCCACCTCTAGCCTTTAGTACCAAACTTTGCACAAAGGACCGAAATATTGAGCCTGGGGGCTGAGGGGGAGAAACAGGTGGAGTAAAGCATATTACCAAGCTGCAAAGCTCATGATGCATCTCCTCAATCTGCAAACAAGACAGCATGAACTAAGATATACATGGAGATACCTAAACTGTGAGGGTAATCCATAAAATAGCAAGCATGAACTTTAAAATGGATATAAAAAATACAAATGCAACTGTATAAGTTCAGTAACAACTAATAAGATAGCTATTGAGTTACCAAAATTCAAATTACTCGAAAAATAATAGCTACGGAAGGCCAACAACAATACATCATGGAAACCAAAGAATGCTGGGGCACTTATATCAACATATCAAGTCAAATAAATGAAGTACAAAATCAAGTCAGGAAACAGATAAATAGAGTATAGAATAAGAAACATCTATGTGGAACATTATCAGATTCTACAGTATAGCAAACAAAGGTGATGCTTGTTGCAATGGCACCTTATTCACGAAGATTGTACAACTAATTATCAGGAGGAGAAGTGACAGCTTACAGAAAAATCTCCTGAAAATTACCTTCTTGATTGCATCAGAGAGTGTTGTCATTGTTAGAGTCATGCTAACTTCATCCTCAGAAGACCCAGGCCACCAAACGGATGGTATAAGACATTGTAAGTCCTGCTTATTTGGAGTCTTCCTTGTAAGAAACCCTTCAAATGAGAATGCAAAATCTTCTGAGTTCCACCATAGATGCATTACATCCTTATGCCGAAGAAGACGACAAGCCAGTGCTAGAAATGGATATGAACCAGAATATGGGCATTCTGTCAGCACAAGAGGTGCAGCTTTGCACATGCAAGAAAGCGCCACAAAGAGCTCCTGCAATAATGAGGTGCAACCTTGGAACTGAAGGAAAAGATCGAGAACCTGATCAAGGCATGAGAAATCATGTGGCTCACGTGCCCTGAAAACATCTAAGAGAAAGGTGGTTAACGAGCCCCAGGCAATATACTCAAGGCACTCCTGGCTCCCGTTGACAGCACTGAAAAACTCCGCACATATTCCTTCTGAAATTGGATGAAACAGTTCTTGTAGCGGAGCAAATTTCTTGACCCTCCTCAGTTTCTCAAAGTAAGCTGATTCAGATTTTTCCAGATTCTGAACCTCAAGCAATCTGAATAAACATCTAAGAAGATAAGACGTGAACATGCGGCAGCGTGGTGGCGCCTCAATTGGATCAAACCCATCTACTGGATATCTGAATTGATGTGAGCCAAAATTCAGATGGCAACGCTCGCCTTCTGAGAGGGAAATTGCAGCATAGTAGCCCTTCTTCAGCTCAACATTGCGAATTCCATCAAATGCAACACCAAGAGAAATCCCATTCCTGTAAAAGGAGATCTCTCCTGCATCCAAGTTGATGCAGCAACCAATCACATCCCCTACTGCCCATGGCTGGCCATATGGTTTTGGGTCATTGTTCCACTTAGTCACTCTCCGTCCATCAAATGAATATGAATCATCAGCATCACCAACACCTTTCTGATCAGTGAAGGGGGAAGAGATAGTTGCCCATCCAAGCTGTTGAACTCCAGAAGTCTCCAGGGTAACCTCATACATCCACTTGCCCTTCCACACGCAGGCATTAGCCCTAGCACTGCTGAATGGTGCAGAGCTCTCAACAAGTAAAGGTTCCCGAATACTCTTGAACTTGCCACAAATGCTCAAATCGTCAAGAACAACCTTGCTTTGCCCAGCACCTCTGTCCACAATCAAGATGTTGCCATGGTATCCATGGTTAAATTTTTCCCAGTCAAGGTCAAATTTTCTAGCTTGATTCCTCAATATCGAGCGGACAAAGCCAGCATCAATTGGACCAGGAGGCCGGATCAAGGACTTGTGAGGGAGATCAAAGATGTGTTCTAATGTCCTCTCAACAGCCTGGTGCCCAATCTCATCATGATAGGACACCAAATGTGACTTCTGAGGGCTAATCTTAGCTTCATCACCAGACAATAACACAGCCAGCCCAGGGGAGAATGCACTCCTCCTATGGCTACTGCTTCCTTCTGCCATTAAGCTCAGAGGCGGAGTTGTCGTGGGGCATGGGATTCAGTTGAACCTCCAACCTTTTTGGAAAATAAACTGCACCCTCGGCTTGGGTGGATTGATCTTGCTTGCTTCAGCCAGTATCGGTCTGTACACATGATGATTTTGCAAAAAATAAAGAACGAAGTTAGTAGGCATATAAGAGGCGGGCCCGGCCCATACCCAGCCGTGATTGGGATGAAATCTCCCGTCCCACGGGCGAAAATTTCTTCCCATACCCGTCAGATACAGAAGGAGGTTAGAGGATTGGAGAGAGAGAGCTTAGCTCTCACCTCCTGTTGTCACCGTCGAAGCTGGAGGTGGAGGACCAGCCCAAGGCGGCAGAAATATGCCCCGTTCTGGCCGGCGAGTCTTCGCGCGCCGCTCACGGCCTCGTCGCGCGGCTTGCAGCTCCCACGCACCGCGGTGGTGACGGCAAAGAGCGACGCGAGGCAATCGTATGGAGGCGTCGGCCCAGCAGGGGTTCACCAGCGGCGAACAAAGGCGAATCGGGATCGAATCAGTGGAATGGGATAGGAAAAAAAATAGCTAAGTGTCTGGGCAACGGAAGCTCGATTCCACCAGTTTCCGGCGATCGTCGGCTCGGCGACGGCGGCGGGAAGGTTGCGGGCTAGGGTTTCACCATGGAGAAGTCACGAGGAAGACGGGGAGGAGAGAGAAAAAGTTGGATTGGTTGAAGAAATTTTGGGACTTTGTTCAGTTTAGACCTTTCCTTTAATGGAAAATACAGCTCTATCGTGGACGTGTGCAGGGTGTGATTCAATTATATTCTTTAGTGATGGTCAACTCAAAGCATGGCGCTCGTGAGTTTTCAAAACCGATGAAAACCAGGGTTATCGCGGTGACCAGATTTACCGGTCTGGTTTGGTTTCGTCGGATGTCCGGTTATCGGTAAAAACCGAACCTGTGTACTGTAGCATATTCGATTACCGCTCGGTTTCGTCGGTAACCGGTCCGGTCGTCGGTTTCGGTTTTCTAGTTTTTTCGAGATTTTAATCCTTGCTCGTGACAATGGATTTTGCCAATCATGTTGCGAACAGAGGAAATTAACTTTGCATTTTATAATAATAATAATAAATATTATACCTTTTAAAATTTCATTATTTTTTCGAGTATCTGAATAGTTTTTTTATAGAACAGAAAATATATAGCATTACAATAGAGAACAGTAAAGAAAGGGTTTATTGGGACTTGCCAAAATAAAAATTTATCGTGTGCGGACTTATATGACTTGAAGTTGTGTGGTGGGTGCCCTCGACCAAAGTGTGAACTAGACCATTGCATTTACGGATCAGAATGGTATCTATCCGGACCACGAATCCGGAAAGCGCTGGTTCGATCCCAGCTCATGAGTTTGATGCTATACCTACGTAAGAAGCATGTGTCTAACTTCTCAGTTCGCCGTATTGCATCTTGCTACTTGCATGAGTAGAATCACCTCTCACTGGAAACAAAATGATAACTTTTCTCCCTTCTAACTTCTTTTTCATTTCACACATCTCTTTGATATGGGTTTCCCCGCGTTGTATCTAAATTCCTATGGGCAAACAACTCCACAATTATGCCTTAGAAATGATGAATGTCGGCAAGATTGAACTCCATCAAACCAATCACAGTTTAGCTTCTTCCTCCAATGTTGAAACCAACAAAGGTTGCTAGTGTTACTCTTTTCAAACTTTTCTCCTCCTTTCAGTTATGTGATTTGTTTGAATTTGGTTCGCATCAATCGGATGCATCTAGGTGACAACGAAAGTCTCTTCTCTTGTTACAAAAGTAGGTAACATCATCATGATGATGATTTCAATGAGCATCCCACAGATCAAGAAATAAGCGAAACTAAAGTGCAACACGAAAGCTGAGAAGTTGCCTAATAACCATTTGTATATAAACAAGACATTTGATGCAGTAAAGGAAACAGGGATCGAGCACTCATTGTGCACAAATTTATTTCAAGAACATGAACCACCTTTGTTCTCACTCATGATATGTTTATTTCGAATCATATTAGACTCCTAAAAAATGGCGCTATTTGTTCTTACTGTGCGCAATTTCCAGGAACTGTTGGGGCTCGGTGCGAAACCGTCAAATGAAACTGCGGCCATTTTTTTAAAAAAAGAAAAAACGGTGGCTCGCCATGTCCAAAAGGCCACACATGCGCATGCGCCGCTAGATCCGACGTCTTTCAGAGGTCAAGAGCCACCCGACGGATCGGTACCGTCCATCCGTGATACACGGCCATTGCTACAGCGGCGAGCACCTTGGAGCTTGGATAGCAGTTTGGAACTTGAAGCTATCTGTTCATTGGACTTTCTACTATTAAAACTGAGAAGTCACGAACCGTCGGCACTCTGGACTCTTGGCTCCTGAACCCAGCCGTTTGACGGGAGAGTTTGGAGTCATTCTGGTAACACCGAAATTGCTGTTTCTGACGTATACTGCAAACGAAGCGGTCGGTCCGTGATCTGAATCGGCAGCATGACAGGAGAGTCGACGAAGTCTGATTTTTCTCTCTCTAATTGCTTTGCTACATCTAGCATTACCGCACGAAGAGGGAAGCGAAAGCGCAGAGCGCCCGGGGCATATTCTGGACAAGACGAGAGAAACGAAAGGAGAGATGCTTTCTAGGCGTCGAGAAAGACGTAGCCTACCCGCACAAGATTCGTCGAGCACCATGGACGGACGAGCGGGCGGATTACTTTATCCGGGCACGTGAACACTGCTCGCTCGGGCAAATGGTTATCTCGCTTTCCCGAAGGTCCTGGCGCCCTTTTTTTATTTTGCTGTGTATTTGACGTGGGAGAAGGGGTCAGCTGGAGGTGTAACACGTGTGCGCTATGTGACATCGCATCCGTGTTTCCGTCACTCCGTCCTGAGCTGGACGGAAAGCGATCGGTGGTATAGCATTTAGCCAAGCATGCAAATAATGCTAGTGTTATTATTAACTTGTTGCTAATACTACTATTTCATCCGGAGATGAATGGACCCGGCGCGAGAACGACGTCACCGAGACCACCTCAACGACCGACCGGCTAGACAGGCGTGGGGGCACGGGAGCGTGCCGTCGCCGCGCGCGTGGCCCGTGGCGGAGGGACGAGCCGATGCCGTGCAGCGACCGCGCGCCGTGCCGTGCGGCTCCGGTGCGGCCGCGTCAGCCTAGGCGCCTCTTTGCGGCGCGCAGGAACGCGCATGCGGGGGCGGGCGGCGCTTTCGCCTCCGCTCTCGCCGCGTGCCGTTGCGTCGACGCTGTCCCGAGGCTCTACCGCGCTGAGAGAGAGATGCGCGCCCAGCCAGGTCTCCAGTCCGCGCCCGTGCCATGCCGCCGCCGGGAGATGAAGATCAACATTTTGGATTCGGCTACGTACGACGTGCATAAAGTTACCTCCCACTTGTACAGAGTATCATACGAACAGATCGGGAAATCAGGAAGAGCGAAAGCTAATCTACGCGACAATGCCGTATGTGACAGGAACATCGAATCTGTGCTCGTCAGTTGGCGCTCGACACAAGCATACACTGTGAGCAGGGCACCACTTCCCCTGCTCCCACCAGTGCACAAGCATCAACCAAAGAGGATAACGCGCGCACCAATACGATTTGATCTTGTACGTGAAGATGCCATTGCAGGAGTAGCGAATCCCCCTGCTCGTCACTTGGCGCTCAACGCAAGCAGACAATGTGAAGACGCGTTCGGTTGAGAGAGGATTGGGAAGGGTTGGTTGGAGCGGGATTGAAGTCCAATCCTCTTCAAATCCTTTTGGGAGGAGGATTAACCGAACGCGCCATAATCAGGGAGGGCAATTCCCTCTGTTCCTTGTGCAGAAATGCAGAAGCATCAGAGTGGATAACGCGGGCGACGCCATGATATGCCCCTGAACGCAGCCTACATGCACCTTCAGACAAGCATCTCCATGAAACTGCGTTCGAGGAACACTCTATCCGAACGCCAGGTTCGCGCACGAAACCACCATATCCACAAGCCCGTGGACGCGCTGCTAAACCACCCGAATGGCGCAACCGACGGGGCGCTTCCCGCCACTCGCCGCAAGCGCTGCCCATGCACGTCCACGTCCCCCACCTCCTCCCCGCGCCGCCCAAGCCCCACTACAATGCCGCCGCGCTGCGCTTCACCGTGGCTGCCTCCTCCGCTGCGCCGCCGCCGGCGGCAGCCCGGAAGCAGGCCGTCATTGTCGGCGGCGGGCTCGCGGGGCTCGCCGCGGCGACGCACCTGACCTCGCTCTCCATGCCGTTCACGCTGGTGGAGGCCTCCGACCGCCTCGGCGGCCGCGTCGCCACCGACGTGGTCGACGGGTACCGCCTCGACCGGGGCTTCCAGATCTTCCTCACGGCGTACCCGGAGTGCCGGCGCCTGCTCGACTACCCGGCGCTGCGGCTCCGCCCGTTCTACCCCGGCGCGCTCGTCTTCCTCGGCGCCAGCGAGCCGTTCCACCTGCTCTCCGACCCTTTCCGCCTCCCCGTCCGCTCCCTCTCCGCGGTGCTCTCCCCCGTCGGCACCCTGCCCGACAAGCTCCTCGTCGGCCTCGCCCGGCTCCGCGCGGCCGCCACGCCCGACGACGCCATCCTCTCGGCGCCGGAGACCACCACCGCGGCGCACCTGCGGAGGCTCGGGTTCTCGCCGTCCATCGTGGAGCGGTTCCTGCGGCCGTTCCTCGCCGGGATATTCTTCGACCCGGCGCTCGACACGTCCTCCCGCCTCTTCGAGCTCGTGTTCAAGCGCCTCGCGCTCGGCGACAACGCGCTGCCGGAGGACGGCATCGCCGCCATCGCGGCGCAGCTCGCGGCCCGAATCCCCGCAGGGTCCGTCCGCCTCAACACGCGCGCCGCCGCTATCGACCGCTCCGGCGTGACGCTCGACACGGGCGAAACCATCCCCGGCGAGCTCGGCGTCATCGTCGCCGTTGAGCAGCCCGAGGCCGAGAAGCTCCTGCCGCAGCTGTCGAATCCAGAAAAACCTAAGAAGAACTCCGAGCGCAGCACAGTGTGCCTCTACTTCACCGCCGATCGCGCGCCGGTGCGAGACCCGATCCTGCTCCTCAACGGGTCGGGCAAGGGGATCGTGAACAACATGTTCTTCGCCACCAACGTGGCGCCGTCGTACGCTCCGGCGGGGAAGGTGCTGGTGTCCGTGTCACTCGTCGGCTCGTTCGCCGACAGGGAGGACGCCGAGCTGGCCGGCGAGGTGGTCCGGGAGCTCGCCGGGTGGTTCGGCGCCGACGAGGTCGCGCCGTGGAAGCACCTGAGGACGTACCGCATCGGGTTCGCGCAGCCGGACCAGACGCCGCCGACGACTCCGGCGGGGAGGGACCCGAGGGTCGGTGATGGTGTGTACGTGTGCGGTGACCACTGGTGCTCGGCCACGTTCGACGGCGCGATGGTGTCCGGGAGGAGGGCGGCCGAAGCTCTGGCCAAGGACGGGGGATTGTCCTAGCACTGCTTCTGTTTGTTTTGTAACAAGGAAATACTGTAATTTGCACATACTATAGGATGCGCGACGGCATGAGGATTTCGGTTGAGTGACAAAAACATTTTTTCCCTGTAAATTCTAATTTCTATTCATATTCGAAATCTGACTCAAACTAGTCGATGAATTTGCTTCATAAAAATGTAGAATGCAACGGTCAAGTTCAAAAAATGAAATGGCCTATGCTCTTCTTTTTTTTTTTTTAGAACCGATGGCCTATGCTGTTTTTTTTTTTTGAACCGCCTATGCTGTTACTATTGTAGTACAGTTACATGAACTGGGCCGACGTGGCGCCTTAGAGCCCACATACCTGATGGATCTTGACTTCAACATACATTACCTGTAGGTCCCACTAAAACCGTTCGCAAGAAGATAAATTCAGAGCCGAAAGCCCAAACGGGCCAAAAGGCCCATCACGAAACCGCTCGCTCGATCCGCTCCGACTCCGACGACGAGATGGGTTCGATGGAGGCGTCGACAGCGCCGGAGAACGGCGCGGCCGCCGCTGGCGGTGGCGCGGCGTGCAACGGGGCGGGGCCCGTGTCGAACGGAGGAGGGGTGGAGAGGAGGCTGCGGTCCTCGACTGCGTCCGCGTCGTGGGCGGCCCATCTGCCCCTGGAGGTGGGCACGCGCGTGATGTGCCGGTGGCGCGACCAGAAGCTCCACCCCGTCAAGGTCATCGAGCGCCGCAAGGGCTTATCCTCCTCCTCCCCGGCGGACTACGAGTACTACGTCCACTACACCGAGTGTAAGGAACCGTCCCGCCTCGCCCCCATCAGGATTCTTCGTTTCTAGGGTTAGGTTTAGGGTGCCCCAGGTTGGGGAGATTTGGGGCTGAACTGTGTGCTTTGGCTTCTAATATATCAATTTTTAAGGGTTCTAGTGATGAATTGAGATTCGGTTATTTTTTGCACATTTGGGCAATGGCCATTTCTACCCGAGACTATTATTAAAATCTCCAACTTCTGCTGATAATTTTAGTTTGCACTAGACATAGTTGCTTGCGTGTTAAGGTTCTTGAGCACTACTCGTAACTCAAATAATTTGAATTTGCAGTCAATAGAAGACTCGATGAGTGGGTTAAGCTTGAACAACTTGATCTTGAAACTGTGGAGACCGATGTAGATGAGAAGGTGGAAGATAAGGTAAGTGAAATGTCTGCTGCTCTATTGTAATTATACATGCTAAATATATTTGTACCATTTGCATTGATATTTAGTGTATAAATAGTACTCCTATCTATATATGCTGTGGAAAGAGTTCTCATGTGATTACAATTTGTCATTTTCAGGCAACAAGTTTAAAGATGACTCGACACCAGAAACGTAAAATTGATGAAACACACGTGGAGGTATGCTATAAATTGTTATTACAAGTTATATTTACAAGTCCCTGGAAATTTAGAGAAATTCTCGAAATACATACTTGAAAAGATCTTTGGTTTTATCCTGCTTGGATTATTTCTTCCCTTTTCTCTCACAAGTTGAATTAATGTCTCATTTCATCCGTGTTGCCCTTGTAGCAAGGTCATGAGGAGCTTGATGCTGCCAGCTTGCGTGAGCATGAAGAGTTCACAAAAGTGAAAAATATAGCGAAGATAGAACTTGGGAGATATGAGATCGATACTTGGTATTTCTCACCTTTTCCACCAGAGTACAATGATTGCCCGAAGCTGTTTTTCTGTGAATTTTGCCTCAACTTCATGAAACGTAAAGAACAGCTTCAGAGGCACATGGTAAGCTACACTTATTTGTTAGTAATATTGTAATTATGGAATTTAACTCCCTATGTTTACTTATCTCCGTTCCAGTTTGCCTCGACCCATCTACTATTTTTGCAGTACCACCATGTTTTCTTTAAATTTATTTCACTTGTGGCATTTCCTGCAATAACTGATTGCATCTATTTTCACTCATTTCGTGCAACGATATACATTAGTCAAACCTCTGCTACAGTATAATTCGGTTATTTTCATAAAACTCCACCGCTGCTCGCCGTTTCTTTAAGTCGCAGCAAAGCATTCTTTTTGAAGCTGCTGCATGGCTCCGTTCACTGCCGTTACCGAGCCGTCTTTAATCTTGCTAGCATTTTGTCTTGTGCAACATCCTCTACTCCAGAGCATTGTCATCACGACTCCGGGTTGATGGGGTCGAGGGACGGGGTCAAGGTACACGGGTCGATACTTGGAAAAAGAGTACTGCTATACACACGACCGCTCAGTACGACGGCCGTGTATGACTGGAATCACCACATGCCCTTAACGACCAACACATCATCATGACCTCATGGTTTAGCAAATCTCGGCATGTATTAGCAAATAACCATCTGGTCGAACACGGCAGTTGGTCATCAGGGTCGTGTGCGGAGCCATTCCGTTGGAAAAAATGGGGGACGAAAGGGGTATACCTCTTCGGTACGCAGTATGTGATCCCAAGGGTTTTGGGTCGATGAACCCGTGTCTAAGCTTAGAGTCAAGGTAGCGTAACAAATAAAACCCAGGCTGTAGTTAACAAATCACACGACATGCATATATCCAAATTAAATCCCAGGCCTAATTACTCCAAGGCCTAAGGCCTTCATGCGGCCCAACGCTACATTAGTAACCCTAGCAACCTAGCTCCCCCGTGCTAGCAACCACGCACCAGCTGCCATCTCCAGCCAGCTGCTTGCCTGTTCCGCTCCACGTGACCACGCAGACACCCCCATAGCTCCATCTTGCAACCACGCCGCCAGCGCTCACGCGGTCGTCCGGGGGCCATGGCCACGCACCAGGCTGACCTCGCCGTGCTCCTCGACATCGGCAAGTCCCTGGCCAACGCTGACCTTCTCGGCTCACTGGACGACGGCTCCGACGCCTGTGGCTGTGGAAACGGGGCCACGATCCAATCCAAACCAGGACATCGAACCCAATCGACCCCAACTCTCGAACGGGAACGGCGTACTGGCGTCGCGGATCGCGCCATTGACCCCAAACCCGGTGACTATGCTCCAGAGTTGATCTATGATTGTTTCAGATGTAGTTCATGTATCTTGTTTGTTGGACATTGTTTATTTTGGTGGTTTCCAATCCCCCTGCATGCTAAACCACAAAAGCTCCATGGAACATAAACTAATTATTAATCTAATTTTATCTGTGTTTGCAGAAGAAGTGTGATCTTAAACATCCCCCAGGTGATGAAATCTACAGAAGTGGAACTTTGTCGATGTTTGAAGTAAGTGTTGTACTTTTATATACATTATAGCTTCATAAAGATTTGCCCATCCAGACATCTTCGTTTGTTCATCCGGAACCAAAACTTTACTTGTATTTCTTTCGAGCAAACATTCCAAAAAGATGGTCAAGCTGCATGTAGTTCTTAAATATTTCCATTTTTTTTCTCCAACTGTCAAACACGCAGGTGAACTGCGCGTCGTTTTATCAATTCTAGGAAAATTGTTAGCAAACAGGATAAATGACCATGCATCACTTTGTTACCAATTTCATCCAGTTTGTTGATTCTGCAAAATTATTCTGCCGAAATAGGTGCTCATATATTATTCAATGACATGTGGGTCAGGAGCACATCTGGTGACATTGATCAGTTTTTATTGTAAAGAAACAATATGCCATCAACTGCGTTTAAGTATTTCTCTTTAGAAGTCTTGTAATTGTTTCTTAAGTCTGTTGGTATAATAACATGAAGTGCGCTTGCATAATGGCAGGTTGATGGCAAGAAGAATAAGGTTTACGGACAGAACCTTTGTTATCTGGCCAAGCTCTTCCTTGATCACAAAACTCTGTACTATGATGTTGACTTATTCTTGTTTTATGTACTGTGTGAATGTGATGACCGAGGATGTCATATGGTTGGATATTTCTCAAAGGTAAAGTTCTTTTTTGCAGTATTTATTAACCTATGATGCTTTTACATGTTTTAAACACTTATTTTTCATCATGTTAAGCTTATTCAGTACGTTGTGTACAATGTGTGTTTCACATCGGTATTCAGTAGAGATTAATCATTTTATGCTAGGAAACATACATTGACATTTTATTAGTTTTTAATGGGGTTCTCTCTTTGCAGGAAAAACACTCTGAGGAATCTTACAATTTGGCTTGTATTCTCACTCTCCCCCCATACCAAAGAAAAGGATATGGGAAGTTCCTGATTGCCTTTTGTAAGTTTGTCCTCTTATACATCTCGTTATATAATTGCTAAACTTGGATTCTCTTGTGGACCACTGCACTCCAGCATTTTGTTCACATAGCTTGATTATTGCAGCTTATGAGCTTTCCAAGAAGGAAGGTAAAGTTGGGACTCCGGAGCGTCCTCTTTCTGATCTTGGTCTGCTCAGTTATAGAGGTTATTGGACTAGAGTGCTTCTGGAAATTTTAAAGAAGCATAAGAGCAACATATCGATAAAGGTATTGCTCTTCCTGCTATCTAGTTCTGTCGCGTTTATTTTTGTTGTGTCTCAGAGGTTGATTCAATCATGATGCAAATAGTCCGGAAAATAGTACTTCTTCTCGGGTATAATTCCTCAGACTAACCTATCTGAACCCTGGGTCATCGGTCTTCTAACAAAAGGGTGACCCCAT
This sequence comes from Eragrostis nindensis, assembly GCA_012490785.1. Taxonomy (NCBI): domain Eukaryota; kingdom Viridiplantae; phylum Streptophyta; class Magnoliopsida; order Poales; family Poaceae; genus Eragrostis; species Eragrostis nindensis. The sequence goes on along the minus strand of JAAXCT010001357.1, from coordinate 9,242 downwards.
GTTTCAAAGATTGCAGTTAACCAATTAGGCAGATAGTTCATGCTGCCATGCAGCTAAAGTCAAGCATTTCCTAAAGCGAGGAAAAATTAAGAAACTTAATGTATGCTGGTTGCCTGTTTGGAAGAAGGGATTTTGGCCTCAGGACCGATCCCCCCCTTACAAACATATCCTAGAGGGCCAGGTGGAGTTAGTGGAGGGCAGCAGTTTCCTGCATGCAAGGATGTCGTACGTATACTGACTTTCACATTGGCCCTCCTGCACTTCGTCCTGGGCCCTGAAAGGTTTGGGTGTATTGAAGCAGACCTCTTGATGCTACATATCAACATTTGGATTTTCTGGCGCGTATGGACTGTAGTTTCAGTACAGTGCGCTGTGGCGCTACTGATGGAGATAGTAGATGCAGGCTGTAGATTCTTAAACCTGATTTGATTCTCGCATGGTAAAATTTTAAATAATATAAACTGGCAAAGGAAATGGTTACAGTCGCGCAGTCAGTGTCTTTCCACTTCTAAGAATCATTTTTGTAGCTGAAACTACTATACTATCATAAGCAGATAACATGTAATGTTATGGTTATATATGTCATAACACTGAAGCAGCTTTAGTTTAGTAATGTTAGAAGTTTAAGGATTGCAACAAATAAAGATCCGGTTTAGATACTAAAGCTGAAGTATACTCGTAAATGCATAAATTATGCACCGACTGTCGAGAAACCAATCTGTGTTGACAGACCAATGTGCAACTAGTGTAATCTGCAGAAACTTCCTCCATGCAAGGACATTAGATCCATGTGCTCTCTGTCCTTCAACCTGTTCATCCCGATCCAGCCTTTGGAAACTTTGGACGCTTGCAAAGCGGACGATTTGATTACAGTATGTAGGACAATTGGATTCTGAACGTCAATTGTTGTTGCCTTCTTGTCTGACCAGTATCACAGTGTTTGTTGTTGGGGTGCACATGTCCGTAACGGATATTTATAGGAACTTAAGTACATAACAGTTCAACCTTCGCACAAAGTCATGAAGAAATAAGTAGAGTGATGACTTGCCCCACCATTCCTAAGTGTATCTGAATCCAAACAAACCCTTCATCATCTGAGCATTATAGCTCCTGTCTGTCATAGGTGTTTGCTAACAAGTTGTTGCCTTTGCACCCAGGAACTGAGCGACATGACGGCAATAAAGGCAGATGACATCTTGAGCACGCTGCAGAGCCTGGACCTAATCCAGTACCGGAAAGGGCAGCATGTGATCTGCGCCGACCCAAAGGTGCTCGACCGCCACCTCAAGGCGGCCGGCCGGGGCGGGCTCGAGGTCGACGTTAGCAAGCTGATCTGGACGCCCTACAAGGAGCAAGGCTAATAAAGGACGCAACAGCCTCCGCCGCATACTAGACAAAGCTGACAAATCCAATCCAACAATCATGTACAGTACATTTGCTAGGAGGAGCTCCCTCACTCTTGTAATGTGATTGTAGTCTGTAACGTACACATTGACATTGTTGTTTGTGCTGCAGTGATATGAGTATTTGAAAGCGATAGAACTCGACTCCATTATTTGGCTTAGCTCTTATTTCAGCATCATTCGTGCCGCCCTTTTTGGTTCTCTTTTCCTTGATAGCCGATTCGGGGCGAGGAACCAGCTGCGAAGTGAGACTAGTCTTCTCTTCGTCCGCCCATGATTCAAGGCAACAGCTAAGATGTGTTGAACTGCTGACTGTTCCGAGTGCTGAATGCTGATCGCCAGATGCAGATGCTGCCCATCCATTCCCCTTTGAAAGGAGTAGGGCCCTGGCCCGGTGCCACGCTTACTTCATGTTTGCAGCTGTGGCACATTTGGACGTACAGTAGCAACTAGTAGCAGCTCGCCGGTAGGGATGGCAATTTTACCCATGAGTGTGGGCACCATCGGGTTTACACCCGATTGGTGTGGGCATAGGTGTAACTTTTCGCCTATAGGTGTCACCCGCACTCGACTCGACTCAGACATGGGTGAAGGATGGGTGTCGTTTTTCACCCATAGGTCACCTATAGGTGATCCGATTATAGTCCATCCGTGCCTTCCCACTCTCAAACGCGACGCCACCACCTCGTCTCCCACTAATGAGTTTAAGATGATAATAAATTTTTATTTAATTGTTATTGGAGATGTATTGTGACTAAAAATGTGACTTTATAATATCTATTTGTCGAATTTTCATGCCGCGAGATGATAAATATAAATATATTTGTTGATTTTTGATTTTGTACATGCGTTTTATGTATTTTTGTGCTACACCCGATAGACACCTGACACCCATTCGAAACCTGATGAGTGTGGGCGTGAGTGTCAATTTTCACCCATAAGTGTAGATGTGAATGTCATTTTTCACCTGATGTTATTTTCGTCATGGGTGGGTTTCTGTTCCACCCGACCCATTGCCATCCCTACTCGCCGGCTTGGGCTGTGAGATGAGAGAGGGCGATGCGTGAGAGAGACAAGTAAACGGGGCGCAAGGGATGGGGGCAAGGCAAGACGACAGATGCGGTTGGGGGGGATTCAGCTCAGCCTCGGGGTCGGGGAGATGAGATGAGATCCATCGTGGCGTGGGGGCCAGGCGCTGGCACGGACGAGTGGTGCACTGGTGCCGGCTCGTGCGCTCCACCTGCAAACGCGGCAGTCCACGAGGCTCCGGCAGGCCACCCCGCCCGTCTCCGCCGGCGGGCCCAGCTAGGCGATGGAGGAAGCGCTAGCTCGTCGTCGAGCCCATCCTATCGGCCTCGCCGCATGGAAAACGGACTAGTCTCGCAAGGCTACTGTAGTCACTGCAGCATCTCGCCGTAGTAGGAGTAAACCAGCCGTGGTAACTCGGGAGGAAGGTGGCAACAGGCCAAACAAGCGCGTCCGTGTGTGACGACGCCGCGGTTCAGGTCTCACGCAGGAACAGAAGCTGCTGGTGCGGGACACGGACAAAGATCCTCCTTCCCATCACGTCATGTCCCTCGGGAAGGCAGAGAGAAAGAGGAGAGTTCTGGCGTGGCCTCGTAATCGTACAGGGAAGGTTCACGCACGCAGTCAGGCGGGCATGATTGGTGCCGCTCGGTTCTCCCGCCGCGCCGCGGCCTCACCCCTGTGCCCGCCCCGGTGGGAGACGCCTGGACTAACCCAACCGCTTTACGCCAGTTCCGATGCTTTGTCACGAGCCCTAATCATGCGCGCGACAGGCGATTAGTATACTCGTAGTACCGCTTCAGCAGCGGCGACGCGGTGGTTTGCACCGCGTGACCTAGCAGCAGCGTCCTGCGGTTGCCCGGGCCCCACATGCGCCCCTGGCATCGCGTGGCACCGTCACGAGGCGCGCCGGAATTCCTTGGATTGTTTAGTCCGGGGGCTTAACCGGCCACGTCTCGCCGCTCTGAACGAACCTACTACTGTACTACTATCTAATCTATACCCCACACGCACACAACCACCCTGCCCTGCGACGGGCATCATTTTTCGCACGAACGTGGTCTCGGCACCGATATCCCCTCGCTTTTTCAAATACTCCCAGCTCGGAATCTGCTAACGAACACGCTCCTCAGTCTTTCGCTAAACCGTTCTCAGGACAGTAAGCATAGGACAGAGGCGCGAGTGAGTGACGGATGTGCGCGGCGCGGCCGCTCGGCATCGAATATGTGTGACAAGACAGGTGGGAGGATAGCGGCGGGGTGAAGTGGACGTCCCCGCGAGCGACAAGGGGATTGTGCGCTGTAACCCGGCGCGCTGCGGATGGCGCCACGGAATGGAACGCGCGCGCCCGGGCGGTGGTCTCGTCTCTCCTCTCCGATCCCGCGTCGCTCGCTTCCAGAGATGCTGTCGCCGCGTAAACCCCTTGGTTTAGCTGCTGCTCTCCTCTGGTTTCATTCTTTTTCCCGATAATAAAAATACACGCACTCTCGCTGTCCGTCTGTGCGTCTGTCTCTCTGGAAGGATAAACTTTTTTTTGGAAAAGCAAATTTGTTTGTCTACGCTCGCCAGGGCCCAGTGCTCAGGTGGAACGGATTGACTCGTTTTACCATCAGCAGCGGTCGGTCTCGGTCTACGCACGCTCCGTCGTCGAGCCTTTTTCCAAGTGGACAGAACGGACAGTCGGTGTCCGGGGTCACATGGGAGAGACATTGAACAGGAGCACCACATCCGCTCGAAAATGTTATTACAGCACGTCTAATTCTGTTCTGTTGCCACCACTGATGTTTTATTATCAGGTCAATGGGGGGCTAGTGGCATGGCATGGCATGTCACCGTCTTTCCCTGCGTTGTCTCATGATGCTGCACTGCATGGCTCTCATCGAGTTAACCTCTCTCGGCCCAGGTTTAGCTGCGAGCGACACTTGGAAAACCGTCTCGTCATCGAGTGGCAAATCACTTTTATTTTATCAGATGATTCAAACCGAAGCAAAGCTCGCCTGTCCCTGCCCATCGATGGCAGCTTTGAGTGGCCTGAACCTGCTGAATAGTCCCCAGGTTTATCATCTTTTTCAGTGAAAGCGCCCTGCTTAATCCCCGCTCTTGGCACCGCCCATATCTTTTCCCGTCCTTGCTTGCCCCATTTGTCGCTATAATTACTCCTGCTGCGTTTCACCCAAACAAGGAAATATCCTGCTGCATTTGTCGGTTTACACTCGAAAAAGGGAAAAGAAGAAGAAGAAGAAGAAGAAAATGTCCTGCTTCAGTCCAATCCATTTTAAACTCACCGACCATCGCAGGAACATTTGGTCGTCTAATTCTGTAGTAATCAACGGCGTTTGATTTGTCTTGCCTGCCGATGTTCTAACACGGTTTGGTGTGGTTACGTACAGCTCATGCATGCGTTGGTTGCTGGCGGTGTTCCATTCTTCGGTTCAGTACGTGTGAAAACGTCACTTGATTATCAATCCCCTGCATAAATTACTTGGACGGTATGCTCCAAATCAGCTGATCGAACGACACTGCGTCTGATATATTGCTCCTCCAACAATCGCGATTCAGGATTACACGGCATCATACATTAATTCCAACGGATCCACCTAATCGACCTGATGAGAAACTTCCTGATCACTTCACAGAGATTAATTACTTGGGCATGCGTGTACGTATATTGTAATCTGGGAATTGGATTCATGCATGACATTACGTGTTAAGATGTGATGATTGGCAATAATCTATGGTGTTCGATCATATATGCTGCATAATGTCATAACCAGCCCTGATTAAGTAGTCACAGAATGCGTCTAACACATGGCTTTGTACTAGCTTGGTCCTTGCACCAATAGGCATCCCATGCAGGGAATTGTATCCAGCTCAGTACAAGGACTCTCTCTCTCTCTCTCTCTCTCTCTCTCTCTCATTTTACACGCAAAATCAAAGGAGAAAAATTAGGAGGAATATTTGACTAGTGCATGCAGCTGCAATCATGCTGGATTGCTGGCCCCTTTTAAACTACTAGGGGGTGTTCGGCGCACGGAGTCTAAATTTTAGAGGGTTTTTCTAACGAATATTGTGATTACAAATAAAGTTTAATTACAAAACTAATTTCAGGACTCCGCTCGAAATCGCGAGACGAATCTAATGAGAGTAATTAAGGCGTGATTAGACGATGGTTACTGTAGCATCACTGTAGCAAAACATAGATTAATTAGGCTCATTAGATTCGTCTCGTGATTTAGAGGAGGAGTCGTGACATAGGTTTGTCATTAAATTAATAAAAATATGTTTAAATAGTAAGATTCTCTTTGATTTGACGGGTGTTAAAGTTAGAGGGAGTGCGCCGAACGCCCCCCTAGAAATATATTCCCCTGTCCTCACCTAGCGCTTTTGCAATCCTAATTAAGCTTCATGTTCTTTTGCCATCACTCGTCCTCATGATTTTCCAGGCACTCGGTCCCTGTCACGACAGCTTGTGGATGGCAAGAAACTCCAAACTCCAAGGCCCGTCGCCCCTTCCGGATTGATTGATTTGTTCGAGACACGCGGTCATTTTCAGGGCATATTTCCTCCTAACAGAAAGCGTCCAGGATTAGGATGTTATCTAGTGCCCTTTCTAACCTGTGTCATGCAGTGTATTCATTCTTTCTAGCATCCTTAAACTCCAAAAAGAAGTCAGGAAAAGATTGCTGGACCATTAGGTGGCGCAAATCAGCGAATTCTTTTAAAACAAAGATTGCATTTTTGTCTTGTCAATCAGGAGTATTCATTTTGGTCCCCCGTAAGTTTGCTGTAGGAAACTTTTCCCTAGGTCTACATCCACCTGGTACAGAATTGGAAGCAGCTGGACATGTGGACAGGCTCCTGAATCTGAGGCCCCTATGTCTCTCTAAAACTCCGGGAGCTGCTGAAAATATTCACATCAACCTTGGAAAAAGGTTTGCAGCAGTGCAGCGACCTCCACATGTCCTCATAAGAGTTTGGATTTTGCAACCTTTTGGATTTGTTGAGTGGTCTGATATTCTCCAGGGGAGAGAAAGCATGGGGAGGTGAGGTAAAGGAGGGAGAGAAAGCAAGGCAACTCAAGTGAGCTGGAGGAAAGGGGTCAAAGTCTGAAACAGCCTAGGGGCATGTGGGGCTCTTACTTTCCTACTAGTACCCAGTGTCTGCACACACTATTTTGTAGATTCTTCTGATTTTAATCTTTTGCAACTTTTGGTTCCGAAGAATGCACTAGTAGGAGTACTTCAAAGTGGTGCGCGCTCGATTATGCATGGTTCTCGTCGACAGCGCATTAGTGCTGACTTCGTCAATTTCAATGATTTGCTGATTTGGTTTTCGAAGATGCTCATATAAGAGTAGAGTTTGCATACTTGCGTTTACAGAGGTGAGTGTGTGCATTGTGAATGTCTGATTTGTGATGTATAATCGTAAAATATAAAGATATACGACTGAATTTTAAGATATGTTCTAAATTCTTCTTTATTTATAATGAGGTGAATCTATGATGGAAATAATTTGAAGAAGAAAATACCGGTGACCATAACTTAGAGCATCAAACAAAACACCCAAATTGGGTAGCTAAAATTAAATAAAGTAGCTATTCATCCTATTGGTTTTTTACAATGACCATGTGACCTTGTGATGTGATCTGTTGATCTTCTTGTCTCGTTGAAGCCTTATCGAGAATGTGAATTATCTGAAAACCAAGTCTGTCAAACTTTGTTGTACCTATAGCATGACTCCAAAAAATGGACAAAACATGAAAATTTTGAGTGTTGAAAGGTGCACCAGTCCAAATTCAGTTATGAGAAACAACACAAGTGACACCACAGTAACAGATAAGTAAACACAAAAGTCACAGCAGCCTCAGAGCCAGCATAAACTGCTATGCACACAGCCAGCCACTTCACTACTACTACAGCCACCACTCCATACAACCACTTGTGACTTTCCAGTCTGTACTCTCATCTCTCACACTCTTGTTAATAGCATCCATCCCCTTCCATTTCCAAAAATTTGGCCTTTCTCTCACACATCTCTCCCTACCACCTCTCTCCCTCACACACCCTCTCCAATGGCGGCCGCACACCTCCACCGCCGCCTGCTCTTACAAACCCTAACCCTAATCCGGTCTCACTACCTCCCTGCATCTATGGCTGCTCTCTCCTTACTTGTTCTGGTGCTTCTTTTCGGGGGCGCCGCCGGCGACGACGTGGCGGCGCTGCTCGAGTTCAAGAAGGCATCGCGGACCGGGACCAGGACCCCGTGCTGGGATCCTGGTCCCGGCCGGCTACCACCGAGGCTGGCAGCGGCGGCGCGGGCTGCCCCGCCTCGTGGCGGGGCGTGTGATGTGCGACGGCGATGCTGTGGTCGGCGTCGCGCTCGACGGCCTCGGCCTCGCCGGGGAGCTCAAGCTCGCCACGCTTAACGGCATGCGCGCGCTCCAGAACCTCTCCCTCGCCGGGAATGCCTTCTCAGGCCGTCTGCCCCCCGCCATCGGCTCCCTCACCTCGCTGCGCCACCTCGACTTGTCTGGTAACCGCTTCTACGGCCCCATCCCTGGCCGCCTCGCCGACCTCGCCGGCCCTGGTCCACCTCAACCTCTCCCACAACAACTTCTCCTCCGGGTTCCCCACTGACGGGATCCAGCAGCTCCAGAACCTCCGCCGCATCGACATCCGCAACAACTCATTCTGGGGCAATGCCGGCGATCTGCTCACCGAGCTCCGCAATGCTGAGTACATAGATCTGAGCCACAACCTCTTCACCGGGCGGGTCGATTTGGAGCTTGAGAAGTTGACGAGCATCGGGAACACGGTGAAGTATCTCAACCTCAGCCACAACAACCTGGAGGGTGGCTTCTTCCGGAATGAGACGGTGGGGGCGTTCAAGAACTTGGCTGTCCTTGATTTGAGCAACAATGGAATTGGTGGGACGTGCCCAGGCTAGATTCATGGTTCTCGCTGGAGATTTTCAGGGTTGCCGGGAATGGGCTATTTGGGATGATGCCGGAGGCACTCCTCCAGAATTCGATGCGGCTTGTTGAGGTCGATCTCAGCAGGAATGGCTTCTCAGGTATCATCTTGTTTCTAATCAATGGACATGTCTTGCCGAATTGTTATGATTTACCGGTAGGAATCCCTGCATGAGTCGAGTGGTGGCGATCTTTCGGTTTGTTTCTTGTGTTGTCTGGATGACATGATAATGTGGATTTCCAGTAAGCTCCTATGCCGTTGCAAGCTGACTATCAGGCAGTGCGTCGTGTCATGCATGTTCCTGATGGCGTTTTGTGATGACGTTGCGAACTATTTACTGAATCTGAATCTATAGGTCCATTTTCTTGGAAGATTTAGTGGGCGTATATTACAATAATAGACTTGTGCATGAATGTCACTCGTCATGTAGAGAGAATGCCGTTGCCATCACCTTTTGGCGGATATGGTCGGCAACGTTGCACTTGCATGCACTTTCTCCATTTGTTTCCTGGTTTTGTTCATATTTATTTATTATTTCCGGCGCGATAATTAGCATGACCATGACTGTTCTCAGTGGATTTCTTCAGCCTATTTCAATACTGTAGCATTAGACTGCAATTAGATGTATCTCATGAGCATATGAGTTGTCAAAATTTTACTTAGGCCAACTTACGATGCCTATCTTGTTTACAGTCATTCACATATGCTCGGGTGATTGACATTTGTTTCCAAAAAACCCCAAGCACCCTCTTTTTTGCAGGGTCACTGCCACTTGTGAACTCTACGACTTTGAAAATGTTAAATCTATCCTCCAATGTTCTATCAGGATCATTACCACTAC